>JARHVA010005722.1:600000-797500 GCA_037957365.1 Torreya grandis
TATCATCCTCCTGGCTACTGAAGCTCTACACAAGTCATTCTAGAGACTGGATTGAAACATTGTACGAGAACCTCAACATCAGCCACAATGGGAATAAGCAATTGGACACCTTTGGTTCTTCACCTAACAGAGCTAAATATTTTGGTCTCCATTTCAAAGTTTTAGAATACATTGTTAATTAGTTTCAATTTGATATTTCTAAACACTGTTGAGAGGCCTAATTTCTTCCGTGGAGGGGCTAAAAAGCCTTCCTTTATCCTCAACCTCTTTTCATACCTATCCTCTACCTTTACCCTTCTTCAAACCTTATTCACTTTCCTGTAACCTTGCACAAACCTCTTAATTTATAGAAACTCTTCTGTCCATCACAAAAATATTCCAAAACCCATCCAAGGCCTACTGCCCCTTTCGACATCGTTAACATAACCGACGTCGGCCCCTTTTATCCACTAACCTCGGTAGACTAACTGACATTGGTGACTGTATTATGGACTAACAAACTAGAAAACCTATCCAAATAGCCCATAGACCAGACAAAACCTCCATCCAGCTTTCTGCAACATTTAGAGACATGCAAACTGCAATCAGGGAATAGGTACACACCTTCTACCTTTCCATTTCTTTAGTATTTTTTATCATTTATTTTTATACAATACTCTTTTCTTTAAATAGTGGACTGTCATCCCTTACAGAGCTTCACACTTCTGGGACTGAGTGCATAGCTTGGCAGTCCACCATATCTTCTTCTAACAATCTTCTTGTTTACGTCTCTTTCTTATTGTAGGTGTTTCCTCCACAGCCAAAGAGGATCTCCCACAACGCTTGGATACAGTGTGCACTTAATCTAGGTAACGTCAAACCCATGATCTTAACCTTTAGTTTCTTCATCCTCCTTTGAATGCAATCAAAAAAAAATATAGAGAAACATTTTGGTATGCCCGGTGGGACCCTTGGAGTTTTCCTTGGGTTCATTCTTCTTCTTTTAAAAAATCAAACTTTCATATAGATGCATTAGGAAAATATTTTCTTCTTGCATCCCTTTCTTCTATCTTTTTGTTTCAAAAGGGAAACATTAGCAAAATTTAAAAATAACATCTCTTCTTTTTCTTGTAACTTCTTGCATGCATCATAGAGTAGTGAAAAAACTCATACTCTTTACCTCTTCTCCAATTATTTGCATTTGAAAAACATATTTCAATTTGGGTTAAAAACTAATGCATTTCATTCTTGCTTGAATGCATACTTAGCCCACTTAGTAATTAAAAGCATTATGAATAAATTGTAGTTCACAAATGTTACACAACCAAACCACAATCACTTCAAATTAAACATTTAAACTTACTTGAGACAAGGCCTGTCTATGATTTCATCACTTAGTGGATACCTTACCCCACTCGGCGATCCTACTTGGACTTCACTACCAAGAGGAGGACCCACTCTATTCTCTGGTAGAGTATAAACTATATGCAAGGTATATTTTGGCTAAGCGGCCCAGCTCGACTCTGGGTTCGTGAAGTGAAGGGAGAAAGCCCCAGCACTAGGCCACGTACTGAACCTAATATAGATATTTTGAGCACCATAACACAACCTGAAACTAGCCATAGACTTCCTCTCTATGACCCTTTCTACAAGCCCAACTCCCAACACATTCTATTAAGACATAAGCCACCACGACTTTAAAACTCATTCCTAGGAATCTAATGTTTTAGAGGTTGCTTGCCTATTCATCTATTCTACTATTTTTATCTAATTGTTTAAGCTGGTAAGGTCGTACCATTCTAAAGTCTAAAACAACTCAAAATATCTTCTTCTTCTAAAAAAGTATCAATTTTTTGTGTTTTTGGAATTACATAGAAATTGACATCGGTTTCTCCACCAACGTTGGCAACATTTTCTAACCGATATTGGTTAAATAAACCGACATCGGTCACTGTCAAAAAAATAAATAATTTTTTTTTCCAAACAACAAGCTTAAAACCCAAATTTATTGTTGTTTAACATAAATTCTAGTTTTCTAAAATTAAAACATATAGTTTTTGGAACCTAAACCCCTTTCACTTTGGATGGTTTTGACACGCAGTCAAGCCAAATCTCTTGTTGACCATGCAAGTCAACAGCCACTCCCACCTTTGCCCTTCATGCCAAGTCATCTAATAGAGTATACTTCAGATACCGAGCATACTCCTATTCAACCTACCCCTGATCAACCTCCTATTATTCTTGAAGGGGATCAAGCTTTTGAGAGATTCCTTGACCATAACGTCAAGGCTCTCCAACATTATCTCGCTAGAAGCCAAACGCTAGATCCTTTGGGTAACTCTATTTATGGGATGCCAACTTCTTTGGTTGAAGCGGCAATGATATCAATAGCATTCGCTACCCAACCTATGGTCACTCAGGCCATTTCCTCGACTAGTAATCTAACCATGGCCAATGTTCAAGATTTGGCCTCCCCTTCTATTCTTTCAGGCCCTATCTCCATGGGGGTTTTCGTACCCCCTCAACCACAAATAATTCAACCAAGTTTGACACCTTTCTACAGGTTGATTTTCTCTATCCCATCCTCTCTTGTGCCCATAAACACAAGAGTGACCACTTATCCTTTAACTAGTCTTGCCGCCATTTAACCACCCTTGGTGGCATCTAGTTAAGTTGTGCCTTTCAACTTCGCGGCACAAGCCCCCTTGGCCTTGACATCGGCCCCTATGACAAACTATCAATATGTTATGCCTACACAAATGCAACCAAGTATGACATACACCCCTCCTAATGCCTTCTAGGTACCCTATAACTTAGGGGGTGCCCCTCAAGCCAATCCATTTGCCGATCTAATTAAGATGCTGATGGATAAGATGTCCAACTTTGAGACATCTATTTTGGGTTCAAGAAGTGTTCTTTCATATGAACAAATCTACAATGAACCTATCCAACCTTTAGTTCCTATTTGACCATACCCAAGCCAGTGGGAATTCCCAAAATGTACTTACTTTCAGAGTAAAGAGGACCCACAACAACATCTATGAGTGTTTAGACACGCTTGTTACCTCATAGCGCATGATGATGTGTTATTACTTCACACATTCCCCATGTCACTTTCTGGCACTGCCCTTGATTGGTATAGCTCCATTACTAGTCATTCTCTCTTCACCTTCACTCAAATCGCTTAGCTATTCCTTGATCACTTCTCAATCAACATCACCAAGAAGGTCTCCATCATAGACCTTTATTCTATTAGATAATTTGATGATGAATCAATAACAGACTTCATCGCCCATTGGAGAGGTTTGATCAACCAACTCTCCTTTTCACTACCTCAACTTGAGCTCATTGAGATCTTTTCAAGAGCATGTGCCAATCACATCTCATCCACTTTGCGGGTTCAAACTTTTTGCACATTTGATGAAGCTTTCACTATGGCTTGAAAGCTTGAACTCCACATAGTCGAAGAGGATAGAGTCAAATTGTGTAGCAAAAATACCAACGCAAAATCCAATGACCCTTCTTCTTCCAAATCTTCTTCTTCTCACCCCAAGTCTAAGGGATCAATGAATGTTGTGGTACTTAGATCATCATCTTCTACTACAACTTACCAATCTGAGCCCTCTACATTATAAAACATCACTAGACAATTCCAACAATAATATGAACAGTGTCGATACACTCTAATAAGAGAATCATATGCTTCCATATTGGATAAATTAGTGAAGTAGGGGGTCCTCAATCTCCCTCAAATTTGACCAGTCCAATTTGACCCCTCACAAGCCATCCCTGCATGGTATAGGGAAAATTACTTTTGTAACTATCATCGTGTCAAGGGTCATGACACAGACAATTGCAAAACCCTCAAAAATGTTGTTCAAGACATGTTAGACAAAGGGGACCTTGTTTTGGATAACCCTAATGTGTTGGCCAACCAAAACATAGATGTCTTTAGGCAACCATTTCCTAACCATCCCCCAAGTTAGAACAATGTTCAGACCATGGTCGATGACCCTCAAGAACACAATGTACGCATGGTCAACATAGTCTTTCCTTTCATTCCTATCCAACCTCTCCCATAATTTGAATAGGTTGGTCAACCTATTTCTCCACTATGAGTAGAAGAGCCTATTTTACCCATACCATCCCCACACAATGAAGAGCTCCTTTTGCCTCACCCTCTTCCTCACGTGGATGAACCCATTTTACCCATATCACCCCCATGACATTAAACACATCCTCTACCCATTCTTTTACCACATGAGGATCCTATATTACTTATTCCTCTTGCCGCCACTTTCCCTCTTCTTCTACCATTGGAAGAAGTTACCATTCATACCCCATGCCCTCATGTAGAAGGGGCCATAATCCCTCTACTTCACCCTTTAGAGGAGCCTTCCTCTCCTATTTTTCCTCCATCGATGGAGGATAGTCCTCCATCCACCCCCCTTTCACATGTAGGAGAGTCTACCTTGACCTCTCCCATATTGGAGGATGCTTTGATGGAACTAACGCTGGTGGCTCCACCCTTATCCTTCTTATCACCAATGGAGAATCATACTTTCCACATTCCTAGACCACACGTGGAAGGCACGATCATCCTTGTGCTCTATCATCTTGAAGAGCCAAATTCTCCAACCCCTTCTCTACCAATAGAAGAACTCGCTACCTCACCCACTTTGGTTGAGGAAGATCTAGTGATGGTTCTCTCTCACCTTTGGCTCGAGATCACTACATCCAACATGTTTCCACTCTCACAACCACCCAAATCCTCCAAAAGACCAACTGTAAGATCCCACGTGATGTCATCTAAACCCTTCTCTTGATTGGCAGAAAATTTAGGATTTTTCCATTTTAGGAACCTAGAACATGAGGTGCTATGGGAGTGACTTAAGGCTCCTTATCTTACACATCCTGCTGCCAACCCTTCTACGACAACTTACCCCAAAGTCTCTGATGAGGATCAGGCTTCCACTTCTAAATTATCAGAAGCTTAGCCTTCCACATCTAAACCCAAACCCTCACAGGTGTCCATGTCAAAATAGATTAAATATCTTAGTGTTTACCCTGTATCAAACCTGACTCACCCACAAGTGAATTTAGATTTGAACCTCACCCTACATAGTAGTGGTCCTCGTACCATACTGAAGAAGGATGCTAAACCACGTCAGAGAACTCCTTCCCCACCTTCACCATTGCCCTCTATCTTGGGTCCACATCCTTCTACTTTAATAGGAGTGCTCCCCATTCCAACACCTCCCAAAAACAAACTACCTCCATTACTCCCTCTACCCATCAAACGTATATTTATTCCAAAAAATTTGACATCTCTCATCAAGAAAGTGTCATCTACACGTATGGCCACACCACCAACTAAAAAGGTGGTATGAAAAACTCCCCCTACAACTCCTAAATAGAAGTTATCAACCCCTACTACAACAACGAGTGCAAACCCATTAATGGGTTCCTATGCTTCACTATTATGCCAATTGTTGCAGTCTTCTAGCATTGTTCTCCCATCCATTAAGCCATACTGACCTCTCAGATCAAAACCATCTTAGTTCAATGACACTAAAATTTGCTTATATCATCACACACCTGGGCATGATACTGAGAGTTGCAATGCCCTTAAGGTTGTCATTCACCAACACCTGGAAAAGGACACGCTTCTCATTGACCACCTTTTTGACAAACAATCGACACCATCCCATGCCTCCCAAACCTCTTCACTTGAATTGGGATCCTAACATGAGATTATGGTCCCTCTACCACCTTCTCCTCCTTTATTCAAAATCAACACCATTAATGTGGCCACCAGGTCCTAAATCCTAAAGGATAAAGGAAAAGAGCAGGTCTCTACCCCTTAGACATATCCATTCATCACGCCCTCTCCACCACCAAAGCCCAAGATTTCTATCTTGGGCACATCTCAACCAACATCTTCGGGAGCAATTCCCCTTGACCTCTCTAGTCCACATGATGTTTGGTATAAAAAACTTGTTGACTACTTGACTTACTATATCATTCCTCTTGACCTCTCTGGCAATGGACAATGGGATTTTATCAAGAGTACTGCTCGATACACCATGTTAGGGGGTCTTCTCTACAAACGAGGTCTCAACGACCTCTTTTTCTGATGCCTAACCACCACTAAGACATCTCATGCCATCAAACAAATCCATGATGGGATTTGTGGAAGACATTTTAGTGGTAACTCAGTTGCAAAGCGTATCCTCTGCCTGGGCTATTATTGGCCTATTCTTAACCAAGACTACAATAACTATGTTCGGCATTGTATCAAATGCTAGCAACCTCTTAATCATCTTCATATCTACCAAGATTGCATCAAGCGTGCCTATAACAAAAATCTGAAAGAGTGAGATTTTAAAATCAGAGATCTCATCCTTAAAGAAAACCAACACATGACCAATATGGAAAGAAGCAAACGAGGCAAGTTTGCTCCTAATTGGCTCAGACCTTACATAATAATGCACAAGTATGGATCAGGGACTTATCATCTATCTTCTCTTAAAGGCTAGCCAGAACCTGAGCCCCTTAATGTCTTAAATCTGTGACCATTCTACTATTAACCAAGTAATCATTCACTTGATGTTTAACTTGAGCTCATTCCTTGAGCAACCCACGTCATCCTCATTCCTATTCCTTTCAACCCTTTTTTCCTACAATGATTAATTAACCCTTTTTTAAGCATTAATGCTTTGTCCTAATAAAAGGGAAACCCTTAAACCTCTATAGTCTAGTCCATGACTAAAAGTTCAGTCAAAAAAAAAAAATGGGATGCCTAGCAAAACATTAAAAGGTCATAAAATATAAATGTAGACTGCTCCCTTGAAGGACAGCTGCATTATTGCTATAATTATTAGACTACTCCCTTGAAGGACAACTATTCAAAGAAATCAAGACATACAAAGCAAACTATAGACCATTCCCTCAAAGGATGGCTATGCCCAAATTTTGCTACCATAACAGCACCCTCTCAAAAGCTGCCCACATCAATCAGCTTCACATGACCACAAAATAAAACAACATCCCCAAGTAGACTTCCCGCATTGATCAGTCTACCAAATAAAAAATAAAAAAAAGACTGATTAACAAACTATTAAGTCATGGAATTGTCTATAGTTGTTCTCAGGGTCACCTATAAAAGTGGAAAAGTTATCCCTGCTAAAAAGGGTTATGCTATCCTCACATATCACATAATCACACCTATTACCCCAACATACCCAAGGGATTTTGAGCTCACTTAATGTCAAGTGATTCGAATACTTCTCTAATAGAAACCAATGGTTAATGACGTAATACATGAATGGGGCTTTTGTTTGCAAAAATCCTATCTATGCTAACATTATGGTCCTTGTCAGTGAAAGAGCAATACGCCTTTCACTTCTTACACACCTTCATCACATGCTGATACAACCACAACATTTTCTAACCACAAACACATAACATCATGATTTATTTAATGCAAATATTAATTTGTGTTATATAAATTATTATAGCCCATTCACATTAGTTTCTATGAAAAACAATACACATGGAAACTATCAACCAAACATAATTTATGTCAAGCATATACCATCACCAATATGAAAATCTGTTGAAGCATAAATAAACTCATTTTATTTTTAGCATACACCATCACCAATATGGAAGATTGCTAAGGATGAAAAAACACATAACCTATGTTACAACATACACAATCACATAATATGGAAAATGTTATAACATCATCATACACTCATCATTTCAAGCATGTACCATTAAATATATGGGAAATGCTAAAAACACTAACATAACCAAAACAACTAACACACAGTCACATCCATAGCATGTCAACATCTCAAAACATCTCAAATATATATTAACTATCAAATAAAGGGCACAATATATACATGTCTCTCTCAAAATGTATGTACATCTCGCGTCAATGGCATACAAGCCAGTATATATATACAACTCAACTAACTATAAACACCTCAAAGCTATAGTGGTGGTCGTGGTCACAAAGATGTTGAATCATCTCCACTCTTTGACCATCGTCATCTCTGTGAACTGGAGGTAGTGGCACACGACATAGATCTCTACTGAGTAAGCATCTTAGAGTATCACTAAATCTAAGGAAACTCCCTGATGGCACCCTCATAATACGTGATCTCATCCAATGAAGTATTATACCTAGATATAGGTACAGTCTATAGTGGACCCACCGATCAAGATGCCATGCCCTATAGTGAACTCTATGGCTATGGTTGAGGTGGTTGCTATGGTGGTGGCTAAACTGACTACTACACTGACTACTATGGTGGCAGCTGAATAGGGCCCTGCCCTCCAAACTCCTACCCTACCTAGGGTATGGCCAACTGCCCCTACAATGTAGTAACTTGCCCTATCAGGGCAACCACCTGTGTTGTCAAAACTATCACCTGACCCTAAAGCACTGCCACCTATGCTCATGCTGCATCTCTCTCCTGAATGGTGGCATCCCTCTCTCTGTTGACCACCTATAGATCGAGAGGTGGTCCCCTCTAAATCCCTACATAGTGACCTACCCAATAAGCCAAATAGGCCACCGTACACCCCAAATCTACCACACCTAGACCTGCAGGTATCTCCTCAAAATATGGCTATTCTATCTCCTCTAGTAGTGGGAGGGGCACCTCAATATCATCCCATCTATACTATGAGAAAGTAGGTGACACATCTTGTATAAGCCCGTACTGGCACTGTACTCTCTCAGTAGGAACTCTCTTGAGCTCGCTAACTCACCTACCTCTCACCCATCACAAGCTCTGGACCCCCACTAATTGCTTTACCTGATCTCTAAATGCTAGATATAACAAGTATGGCCTCCAAATGATATCTGCTATGATAAAGGCATCTAGTACCCCTCTGTAGTAATCAATGTCTTAAACTATGGCATCTACACGTGTTTGTGCCATGACCTCTCGCCATTGTCTGAAACCAACTCTGAAGCTGGCCTAGATTGCTACATGGAGGCCAAGAGGTCATGTAACTATGATATGCTCGTAAGCCCAACAGTACAGGAGGTGGCCCACACACAAACTATACCACCACTACTGGTTGATCCCCCATAGCTCCCTGTATAGCTGAGCTAAAAATATTGGAGCCCATGTAAAAATTGTCTGCTCCCCTAACATGTCTGTCAAAACCCCAGTCATCGTGATTGGAAATCTCCCTCCTTCTACATCAAGAAGGGTGTAAACAGTGATACTGATCATCATTAGGATGGCTAGTCGATGCTCATCCTCATTAGTAGCATAAATTGGCTCATATGCAAAACTCACTAAATGGTAGGTTGCCTCAACAACATGCTCCCCAAACAACGTAGCCATATGAATGTCATGCTCCTCTCTTGAACATGCATATAAATCTACCCCGTGTATCGATAACCACAAAATACAATACACATCCTCTACTATCAAAGTCAACTCTCTGGTCAGCAGATCAAAGGTGTTGGTGGTATGATCCCATCGCTTGATCAATGCCACCATCAAACTAACATCCCTGGCAACTCAGCAATATCACTGCAACCCGTCGAGCCCTACAATGGCCATATGTGCCCACTCCTCCCCTGTGATGTCTCAACGGATCCATGTTAGCAATGTAGGGAGATGATCTCACAACATCCATGTCTGCCTAGCCTACATCCCACCAACACACATGCAACAATGTTAGCAAACATTAACATAACCAAACCAACCAATACCCACTTTGACTCTTTTTCCCTTGTGGGAGAACTACATTAGCCTGAGGCCCTTAAAATAGGGGCTATGTAGGTAGCACTTAGTTGACATGGGGTCTTCTGAGGTTAGCTCAGCCATTCATTCATTTTTCTACCTAATAGACCAACTATCCAAACCTATATACCCATCACCATACCTGGGAGTGCATTGGCATAACTTAGACTCTCCAAATTATCATTTTCAACATTTCCAAAGCCTTAACCACCTTCAATAGGCAACTACCACCGGTTAGGGTGTTGATGATGGATCTATTATAACTGATGTCAACAATTAATTGATTGACATCGGTCATTTTGTCAGCCAATGCCAGTGGAACCGCCGACGTTGGCAAGTAGTTTAAACCTAGGGCCGAACAGGGCGATCCCTAAAATTTAGGACTTTTCCATGTTAACCCCCAAACACCCCAAAACTCTCCTAAAACTACCTAAAGTACACCTACCTAACCTACCCAACCTTCTAATTACCCTTCCCTCGATCTATTACTCAAAACTCAAAAAATAACATCAAATTAAAAACCAATCAAAAATTCAAAAAACACATCTTACCTCATCTCATCGTCACCGCCAAGGTGGTATAATAGGTGCCGGTGGTGGTGGTCCTCCTGCAGGGCGTCCTCTAACGTCTGCCATCTCCATCTATCTCATCTCCTCAATCCAATCACTAGTGGCCCACAATGCTCCCAAACACTCACAAAACTCCAAGCTCACCAATACTCCTCACCACTCACACCCTGACACCTAGGACCGTTGACACGGACAAACCGAAAGTCTCTATCACTCAACACATCAGAGCTCTCTTTTTCAACACTTCAAAAGTCATAAATGACTTTTGGTTGGCTGCCAATCCATTTTTGTTGGGTTTTTCAGTCCGTCGACATTAGCAAAATCATGCCCTAGGTAGCTGACATCGACTGACTATAAACTGACATTAGTCTCCTAACCATCGTCAGTGACATAAAAACATAACACTGCATAAAATCATGACCAAACAACCATCTTGGATACTATAGAAGTCACCTTAGACTTCTCATGGGGCAAACTGGAGATCACATACATCTCCCTAACCTCAACAAACAACACTAGAGATCACTTATATCTCAAACCCAACTCAATAAATAACCTTGGAGATCATGACTATCTCCTCAAACCATGACCACTTTTGAGACAACTTTGCTTTGGTTGTTTTGATTGCATATGCTACCTCACAAATAGTTACAAAATTGTCCATGACCCTCACACCTATTGTTGGATCGCGACCAAGTTGATCCCCAATCTTTGTGACATTTTTGTGTTTTTCAGGAGCACTTCCTAGCCCAGATACTTGGAACACAATGACCATTGGAGCTACAGCTTTTATCGATATAACCCAATCAACTACCACTAATAAGCTGGGGACTAGTTAGTTTAATTTTAGTCCTCCTCAACCATTGGAGTTATAGCTTTGATCATTTAACCCAATCAGCTACCACTAATAAGCTGGGGACTGGTTACTTTGATTTTAGTTCTCCTCAACCTTGTCTGTGACAATTTGACCTACCTATCAAGTGAAGTGGCATACACACAATCTCAACTATTGTAGCATTCACACTTCAACCTCATCCTACCCATCCACTACTTATCAAATTGGCATTCAATTTTAGATTACCCTCTTTTGGTTCCCGCTTTGAGGGCAAATACCTCATCCCCATACTTGGGGCAACCTACATCTATTTTTGTCTTACAATTCATCAAGACAAACCACAAGACAAAAATGGGCAAATGTAGACACCAATATCATGTCAACCCCCCCTTGGTCCCTTTCTAAATGTTAGCACTCCTAACCCACACTTGAACCCCTTTCACCTTAGACACCTCACCCCTTTTACCTTGGACACCTCACCTAGACACCTCACCCTAAGACCATTTCTTACCCTATGAGTCACCCTGAGACTAGGTCCTCCAAATCCTAACTACCCATGACTTATTCTCACCCCCTCTTAACTCCCTAACTAACTTCCATGCCTCATAATCCATTATTTTGACCATTCTCTAATGAAAAAGGCACTTGGCGGGTGGAGAAATGGGCAAAGGGCTAAAAATAGCCCTTTTACCTATTCTCTCTCCACCGACATCGGTCAATCATTAGCTGACATTCGTCAACCATGGCTGACACTGGCGGGATAGCCAACATCAGTTACATAAGCCAAGCTCTAAACAAGAGCTGCCCCCGCCTCTTTACATATTGACACACACACTTGGAGTCCTCAAGCATCAGAACTCAACTATCATCCTCCTGGCTACCGAAGCTCTGCACAAGTCATTCCAGAGACTAGATTGAAACATTGTATGAGAACCTCAACATCAACCACAATGGGAATAAGAAATTGGACACCTCTGGTTCTTCACCTAACAGAGCTAAGTATTTTGGTCTCCATTTCAAAGTTTTAGAATACACTGTTAATTAGTTTCAATTTGATATTTCTAAACACTATTGAGAGGCCTGCTTTCTTCCATGGAGGGGCTAAAAAGCCTTCCTTTATCCTCACCCTCTTTTCATACCTATTCTCTACCTTTACCCTTCCTCAAACCTTATTCACTTTCTCACAACCCTGAACAAACCTCCTAATTTCTAGAAACTCTTCTGTCCATCACAGAAATATTTCAAAACCCATCTAAGGCCTACTACCCCTTTCGACATCGGTAACATAACCAACATCAGTCCCTTTTATCCGCCAACTTTGGTAGACTAACCGATATTAGTGACTGTATTCTAGACTAACAAAGTAGAAAACCTATCCAAACAGCCCATAGACTAGACAAAATCCCCATCCATCTTTTTGCAACATTCAGAGACACACAAACTGCAATCAGGGAATAGGTACACACATTCTACCTTTCCATTTCTTTAGTCTTTTTTATCATTTCTTTTTATAAAACAATCTTTTTTTTAAATAGTGGACTGTCATCCCTTACGGAGCTTCACGCTTTCAGGACCAAGCGCGTAGCTTGGAAGTCCACCATATCTTCTTATAACAATCTTCTTGTTTAAGTCTCTTTCTTATTGTAGGTGTTTCCTCCACAGCCAAAGAGGAGCTCCCACAACACTTGGATATGGTGTGCACTTAATCCAGGTAACATCAAACCCATGACCTTAACCTTTAGTTTCTTCTTCCTCCTTTGAATGCAATAAAAAAATATATAGAGAAACACCACCCTCCAAACATAGTCAAATGGGTCAACCCTATTCTAGTAATTGAGCATGTGATAGGACCAATTCATCCCAATTGACTTAGTCTGATACCTAACTATTATATTTATAAACAATTAGGTTGATTGGGTTGACCATGTTAGCTAAAACTATTGAAGAGTTTAGGGTTAGATCCAGATATATAAACACATGTTTCAGTCCGTTTCTAATAGAGATAATCATTCATTTGTGATTTTTCATCTACTTATCTACCATTCTACTTGAGTAGTCATTTATTAGGGTTTCATAATTCTTTTGGAGAAGAATTTTATCTTGTGGGAAAGATCTTTTGGTTGCATAGGAGAAGTCTTGTATCCTAGAGCTAATCTATCTTTGTTATCCTTAAAAACCACAACAACCTCTTAAAAAAACATTGGACAAGGAAGAGATTTAAACTCAATGGGTTCATCTTCAAGGTAAGTATTCCTAACTCTTACTCCTATTTTAGTAGATATATTTTCATGCATAATGGCTTATGGATGCATTTATCTCTCCATGCTCAGGATTATATCTATGTTGATTTGAGTAGAGTTCTTATTTTCATGTTTATTATCCCCCATTTATGCCATAAACTTTGGTGAGCACTAGATTAGATTTATTTTACTTTGTTACAAACCATAGGAAAACCATAAGACTTAGCTAATATTATTGTGTGGTATTACTCAACTAGAGGCTTTAGAACCCTCTCGAGTGATATTTTATGGGAAGAGACCCCGTAGTTAGGTCTAGCAGATCTAAATTAGTCATAACCCTGATTATCTAAATGTACCAACAAGCAGAAGGGTTAGTTTGATTTACCTTATCTAATATATGATTGATTTATAAATTAGATTCACCTTCCCTTATATACATTTGGCATATGCATCAAGAGTGTAGGTGAGAAAATAAGCATTGCGTGCATGTTCAACAAGAATTTATATAAATGTTTATTTTTGAAGATGAAAATCTTGTAGTGCATAGTGATTTATAGAAATTTAAAATGTTTTTATGTCATGGGTAATTAAAAGACTAGAGTACAATAAAAAACTCATCATCACATTGATAAATAGATCATGATTTAAATACAATTATATACAACTACAAGGTTAGTAAAAATAAGGAATAATTTCTTATCTAACCTTGTAATAGGATTACATATGAGTTGATAGAGTACAACACTGGTGATAAAGATCAGGACTTGAATGGATTATTCAAACTAGAATGAGAAGTTGAGCCAACAAAATATCAAATAACAAAATAAATTTAGGATGAAAAACTAAAAACTTTCAATATTCTAGAATAGGAAGGATAGGAAATTTTGCAAGAATCCATTCCTAGTGGATCTAATAGGATATATCAGGAACAATAAGAGAATTTTATTAGGAATATTGTGAGTGAGTATGTGCCAAAACTTATGTCTTTTGGAGATTAGTGGACTCAGAATGAAATTTTAGAAGGGTTGTAGTTATTAAGGGATTATCAGGATGTTTTCCCCACTAAGTTTATAGAGGTAAAAGGTGTATATCTATTATTGGGAGAGATGCACATTGAAATAAAATAATGTGCAAGACATATTAAAAAGTGCCCATACAGATTGAAACCCAACATGAATTGAGGTGATGGATAAGCTAGATTGCATGTAGGAAGCATGTATCATTTATATAGTATAAATGGTGGATTGGGTTAGTCTAATGGTTGTGTAGCCTAAGAAGTCAGGTAAGATCAAGGTATGTGTTTATTATGTGCATTGAATAATTCTTATATCAATGATCCATTTCCTATACCTTTTACCAATGAGGATTTAGAATCATTCATAGATCTTGAAGTATACTCCTTCATAGATGGATTAAGTGGTTATCATCAAATTCCCATTGCATAACATGACCTATCCAAAACAACATTCATTGTTAAACAAGGTTGTTTTGCATACAAGGTAATGCCATTTGTGTAAATAATGTTCCATGTGTATTATATAAGGATATGGTGACTACTTTTAAGGAATTTATTCATGATTTTTTATAAGTTTATTTAGATTATTGAAATGTATTTTATGTATTCAAAGACCACTTGGCCAAACTAAAACTAATGTTAGAATGTTGTAGAGTCCCATGAATTGCATTAAACTTAAAAAATGATTATTTTTACACCATTTGGCATTCTATTGGGACACATATTATGTAGTGATGGAATTTTTATTTATTAAGACAAAATCATAGTCATAGTGGGTATGCCACCTCTGAATAGTTATACAAAAGTGTGAGCATTTCTAGGTCATACATGGTATTACAGGAAGTTTATCAAAGGATACACAACTATATATTCCCTTGGAAAAATTATTGTACAAGGATATACATTTTTAATGGACACAAGAGTAAAAATAAACATTTGTTGAGATAAATCAAAGGTTATTTATATTATCCATATTGGTATTCCTTGAATAGAGTAAGCCATTTCATGTACACATAACTTCTTCAGGTATTATATTGGGAGATGTGTTAATACAACTAGGAGATGGTGGATTGGACCATCCTATCCATTTAACAAACAAAAAATTGTCAACTACATATAAAAACTATACTATAACAAAATAAGAAGCACTAGCAATGGTGTTCACACTACAGAAGTTCAGGCATTATCTTCTAGCAACACCTTTTGAGTTCTTTATTGATCATTAGGTCTTGGGATATTTGGTTAACAAACCTATTTTTGGTGGATATATATATATATATATATATATATATGGTTAATGATATTTTAGTAATTTAATATTAGGATCAATGTTAAACATAGAAGATAAAATTTAGGACCTAACTACTTGAGCATGATACTAAATGGAGAAGAACTTGAAGAATTACAAGATGAATCACTAGATGCATATCTCTTCAAAATTTATGTGGTTCTTGAGAACATGGAAGACATTTCCAATTTTATGAAACAATGAATATTTCTTATGCATTATGTTGAGTGAGACTAAAATCAACTAATTACACAAAACATTCCCTATACCATCATCAATCGATTATTGTATAAGATGGGCAAAGATGAGGTGCTGCACAAAGTGGATTTAAAAAACGAGTGGCCTTGACTTATTAAGGAGGTACATCAAGGAACTATGGGTGGGCATTCCGTATGTGAGTCCATTACAAGGAAGATATTAAAAAGTGGTCTTTAGTGGCCTACTCTATTCCAAGATGCACATCAAGTTACAAAACATTATGATATTTACCAAAGGATGGGCAAGCCTAATCAGAGATATGAGATGCCTTTGAACTCAATGCTATAATAATAACCTTTTGAACACTAGGGTATTGATTTTTTGGGGCCTATCAATCCTCTTAGAAAACATAGTTATGTAAGGTATATCATCACTATGAAAAAATACTTTACAAAATGGGTTAAATCTATTGTAACACCAACTTGTAATGTCAAGGATGTAACTAAGTTTTTATATGAAAACATCACTACAAGGTTTGGATGTCTAATAAAATTGGTTAACGTTAAGGGAATGCACTTCCTAAAAAATATAATCAAGACTCTCATAGAATAGTTTATGATATCACACAATAAAATAAATACATATCTTCCATAAGCAAATGGACAATCTGAAGCTTAAAATAAAGTATTGGGAAAGATGTTAACAAAGATATGAAATGTATAGCATGATGATTGGGAAGATATGATTCTTATGATTATCTAGGCATATAGAATAAATTAAAAGTGTGTGATAGTCTTGATCCTATTTTAGTTATTATATGGACTTGAGGTAGTGATGTCCATAGAATATATAATTCCTATTTTATGCATTGCTATGATAATGAGACTTTGGGATTGAGATTATATGTAGACATGGTTGATGGGTTTAAATAAAATGGAAGAAAATAGATAAAGATATCAATGGACACATGAATTTAATAAGATAAGTCATAAATTATGGCATGATCGTAACCTATGATCTAAATAATTCTATCTAGAACAAGTATTATTACCATAAGATAGTAGATTTAGAACATTTTTGGACAAGTTGCACACTAGATGTAAGGGACCTTATATCATTCATGATGTTTCACAATAGGGAACAATTGTCTTAAAATATCTTCAATAAATCATTCTACTAGGATGTGTAAATGGATGTAGGCTTAAGCCTTACCATCAATAATCTCTATCAATTATCATAAAAAATGAGAGAAGGTGCTAACTAACATCATGTAGTTTAGTATTTTTGACTAATTTTTTGTTTTTTTATTTTGTTTTTAGGTTTTTATGTGTTTGTAAATGTGATAGTTTTATCTTAGTACATTGAAACAAAGTCTGATAAATCAAACTTGCAGTGTGTGATATGTGAATAAAACTATCATGAAGGAAAGATAACTATCAATGGTTACACAATGATCTTTAATTAATTCTAAGAATGAGGCACTAACACCCAAGGTATGGAGAAATGGAAATCAATAGTCATTCAAAACTATTAATGATGATACACTCAAAATATTACATCCTTCCTTAAAAATATCAAATGTCATAATGAAAGGATGTAAAATAAATGAAAGTGGACATGGAATCATATAAACAACTACCATTGGGTAAATAAAGGGATCAAAATAAATAATTTCAAATGTCTAATCACCAATAACTATTTAACATCATTTTTAAAGTGAAATCATGCATAACCAACTTAACACATTCAAATTAATTTATTAGATGGATTTGCATGGAAAAATCTATATAACAAGGGGTGAAAATAATAGAGAAACATTACACACTGTTATAAATAAGAGATATCTAGAATCTATCTAAGTTAACCAATTGTGTAAATATTTTGCATCAACACTAATACATATGAATAAATTATTCAAATCCATCTACAACAATAAACACAGATCATACACAATTGTTAATAAACTCATAGATGCATAGAAGGAAGAAATGAGAATTGGACTAGTACTCAGACAAACCAAAGACTGTGATTTATACCTTTTTAACTTTATTGACACTTCAAAAACCAATCTCTTCAGATCACATCAACCAGAAGGACCATAAGCAGGAGCCCTGACACTTTAATACCCCATGTAGGGATCTAAAATATAATGACTCATCAAGTTGCATACATTTGGATAATTATATGAGGTGATGTTAATGTTGATCAGAAGATATAATGAGGATATAATTCATCTGTCATGGGTTATTACTATCTTCATCAACCCTATGACCATGGTGAGGGAAATAAGACTTCCAACTTGGGGTAAATCTCTTCTACCTTATAAAACTAAGTATCCACCTATTCACTCAGAAACAAGGATAAATATACTAAGGAAGGCAAGTGGATTCCATTAAACATAATGGAAGATAATTTAGTGCATATTATTTATGAGTACAATAGCAAACACTTTTGGTAGACCACCAAAAGTGCCAAATAGGCAACCAAAGGCATCGTTAACATTTGATATTAGATGATATAGATGCATGAGGATTTAAATTATCCTAAGTTTTTGGTCTCAAATGTCATTACAAACATTGGTAAGGTCCTCACTAGAATATCACATGTGATCAATATCACTATTTGGCCTTGATCCTATGTTTTATGTAGTGGAAATCACTATAGGGCCTAGTGAATCTAAATGAAGACTCTTGGCTCTTGACTACATTTGCAAACATTGTTCAAATAAAGATATGGCATTATTTAGTTAAGTTTGGGAATTTAATACATGGTGTATTGAGATGCAATCCATGATTATCTTGCACACTAGAATACCCAAGGATGTTCTATAATATATGGGGCAATATGCATCAATTACAAAGTTACATAATGGGATTCGGATCAAAGTTCATGAATTTACTAAAGAAAAAATAACTCCATTGTCATTTATCATCACCATTTTGGATGCTATAGTATAATATATATGGTATAAATCCCTAGCTACTAGGTTATTATAACCTCTATGATCTATACCTCCAAGAACACACTAACTTTTGCCTACATAAGCACAAGCTCAAGCATAGGCATTGCCATAGATAAAAGTAACTACATCACATGTTGATTAGGGAAAGAAAAAAGAACCAACATAAGGAGCTTCACCACCACCACCAACTAAAATGACATGCAATACCAAATCTTGGTTGGATAATAACCATGTTCCAAAAATTAATGTAGTGTTTAACCTTACAGAGTTAGGCATAAAGGAACATGAAGTTTTATATTCAATGCTTACAGAAATGTAGTAAGGTTTATGAGAAAGTATAGGAAAAATAATTATTATTTTGGAAGATAGTACACACCTTATACGTGTAGAATTAGGTGAGGCTATATTCATGGTTTGATATTATCAAATCTTCTCCTTTGATCATAGTAAACACTGTTAGGTAGGAAATAACATATCAAGACTTTTCCCTCCATATTGGTGGTCTCCATTAGTTACTTTGTTGTCACTTTTAGTTACATTATGTGCTCTACTTTTGCATTGGATTTTAATTTCACATTAACTTTAGCTTTAGCTTCTACCTTAGCCTTATCATTAGCATCCACTTAAACCTTATAGTTAACATATGTTTCTGCCTTAGCTTTAACATCCTATTCTTCAACTTGTCCCTTAGCTTGATCTTGTTGGGTACACAATGCTTCTTTAGACTTTTTCTCCTCGTAAGCCTTTATGACTACCTCTATTTTGTATTTCTTATATTAATTTTCATGTGATTATTAATTCTTTATTTTTTCTTCTTTTCTTATTCTTCATATTATTTCATCTTCACTTCTACTTTTGTGGCCCTTTTCTTTTCTGCCTCAACTTCTTCAACCTTTTTTTAATTTTCTTCCTCTTTTATTTATTACTTATGTTGTTATGATTCCTTGATAGCCTTGAATTTTGATTTATCCATCTTATTATTCTCTACATTTTGATCCTTCTTATCAGTCACCTTCTACACATTTACTTGTTCCTCTTTCTCCTTAACATCTTGTTCTTGCACTATGATATCTATTTGATTAGCTAGATACTCAAGCTTTGGTGAGATGGTTTCTTCCATCTCCTCTATAAGAGTTGGTGAATTAAGACCTATGAATTATTGTGAATCTTAAAGATATGATGATTCAAAAATAGTGCCTCTATATACAACATCCTTATTCTTAAAATATTGAGGGGGAGTGAGACTCTTATTTGATCTCTTCACAACCTAAACCATCTCTTGTGTTTATTTTTAGGGTCCTTGAGATTGCTAAATTTTGACCTCCTACAACTAGATCCATCTGAATGGGTCCTTGGCCTACACACTAGGGATGGTGGTGGAATTTACTTTATTGGAAATTCTATTTCATGTGCATTATAATATTCTACATCTAGATGCATCTAAAATATCTCCACTATCAAGGAGGTGCATAGGAGAAGGCATCTCAAATCTATAGACAATGGCTATGGGATGTCCTCACATTATCCACACATCGCAAAACCTTTTCGCTTCCCATGGAATAAATCAAGAAGGCACCTATCAAGGTTGAGACTTTCACTATGGTTCTGGATATAATATTGCATGAAGTATCTTTGGATGTTTCCTAAAATCCACTCACTAATCAAATTGAAGGTGAAACTACATTTCAAAAATCAATTACACATAAGGATTTGACCTTGGAGTAAGAAGTCTTACAAATTTAGGAGAATAATGTAGATATCTACCTTTGGTTCACTAATGTGCACTATTTCATTGATAATAATTGCCTTGGTTTAGTCACCCAAGTCTTAGGTGACCAAGTGATGTCAGTGGAGAAGTAGTTTTCAAATTAATTCTCACAACTAACCAAAGAATAGATTGTTATGCACAAGCTGCAACCACTTTGCACTTAAGAGAATACCATAAAAGTAGAGATAGAGGTAAATTTTTAGATCTTATAAGAATATGAACAAGTATTAGATATGGTTATGTTCCAAGCTAAGTAGATTGCACAAGGCATGCTTATTTAGAAGCAATAACTCATTAATTCATTGTCCAAGGCTAAATTAGATTTTAATAAAGAAAACAAAGCCAAAAAGATGATGGAAGATCATTTGGATACCTTTACAATAATGGATAACATACTCAAATAATTTATTGAATTGTAAACATTATCATGCAAAAGCTATAGACATGGAAAAATGAGAACCTTTGAATCACATTTATTGGTGTTCAAACATAGAGGCATGTTGATCAGCTAGAGGATCTCTCCTAGGATATCCAACTCAAAGTGTCATATACTAGGGCAATTATCACCATAATATAAGATGAAGATATTCATAATGTGATGAATTACAAAATCACACTACATATAATTATTACTATGGTATGGGAAGTTATAACCAATTGGAAAATGTTTAAACATGATTTATCACATCTGGATATCTCCATCATACAACTCATTAAAAAGCCATAGTTCATTCCTCCCAAACAGATATAATAGGTGCTCTATCAAAGGAAGATGGTTATGATTTCATATCTATAAATCTAATAATAGTAAACAACACCACCACCAAATTATACAAAATTAATTTCATCTTCTTCATATCAAACATAACCAACATTGCAGTAGTCACCAGACCACATAATGTAGGGAATATTACCACCTTATTAATAGGTATTGTGCCCAATTCAAATTTTATAATTTTAAATAATATTCACATAGTAGTAGGATGGCCTTAAGCATTAGGATCAGGGCTGAGTTCTTTTAAAACCCATAAAGGACATCCACCTAGTTAGGCTAGTTTATTAAAAACTCAAAAGGGTGGTAGACTAGTATGCTGCTTAGTTTAAAACCCAAAAGGGAAACTAAGTAGTGTACAAGGGGTGAAAATAGAAAATTATGCATTGAGTGATTATTTCAAATTTAATTTTTGGTTTAGTTCCTTAGCATAATCAACATTTTCAACTCTGGTATAGGGCACAATTTTTGTGACTTTGTCTCAAGATGAGACAATAGTTTAAGTTCAAGAAAGTGTTGGGAGTAGAACATGGATATAAAAATTAGAGTGTAATTGGTGGACACATGTGTGAACCAAACTATTTATCTTTTGTATATATTTTTTTATGTATTCAACACCTAAAAGCACATCAATAGTTTACATAATGTGAAGAGTCTTTCTTTTGGATGTAACAAAAGGCTGAAATATGAAGCATCAATGCTTTGTAAAAACTATATATGTAGTGCTTAGTTGTACTATAAAATCGTTTCAACATGATAGAGATTAAAATAAAAAATTTAAATGGATTTCCCTATACATATTTTATCATTGTTATGTGTGTAGTGAATACTATGTTTTCTAAATCTATTAATCATGTAGTTTATACCGATGTTATGAAACTAATGAGTCTATGTTTCATGATTGTTGATATATATTTTGGTTAATAAATAAATGGGTTAAATCTAAAATGTTGTCTATTATATAATTTTGTCACTTATCAAAAACTTATCCTTGTATTAACATGTTTTGATGGGTTTTCTAGGAATCTCTGCTAACAACATCATTTATTGTATATATCTTCTTAATGTTTGCTTGATTTTTATCTCATCTATTCTTCTACTTTCACATACATGGTTTCATATGATTTTTCATTTGGTAATTATTATATCACATGGATTTATGTTCATTTGTCCCTTGACTTTTAATTTTCATCTTGATCTAGACATCTATGACATCTACCTTACAATGTTGCATCCTTCATACTACTATCATTCGAGTGCACATCCTTTATACCATTATACATGCTCACTACTACATATTGACTATAAATAATTACATGCTTGGATTCCATTGAACTTACACAATTACATACATTCATGTCTACATAGTATATGAGCATATACAATTATTCCTCCTCTCCCCCCTCCACCACCCACATGCTCTTTGAATTTATGATGTGACATTTACACATACAATGGGGGCATGTTTTACCTTCCACTTTGCCATGATATTACACTTGGTGTACACTATGACTTTACACATTTTAAAAAAATTTAAGACCCCCCTCATTCTTATATTTTTGAAACCTTTTTACTTGGCCTTACTTTACTATATTGATGTATGTCAAAATTTATAATATTCCAAAAATTCCAAAACAATAAAAAGATTACAAAATTACAAAAAAAAAAAATCAAATACCTCCAAAATCAAAATTAGGACCTACGCATCACATGATTGCTACTCTACATTAATTACGTATATTTTTTATCACATGTTTGGTAGATTACATATTTTTTATATACACATGGATTTCATAGAATATGAGTGATGTGCAGAGTAAATATATATACACGATACATGGATACATAAATGTTGGACCATTATTATACCTAGAGGCCATGTCAATGTTGGGGGAATGTTATTCTATATATTACACTATTACAAGTTATATATGCCTATCAACTTTCCATTTACCCTATTGAGCTACCTTGACCGGTTACACATGCATTTCTATTTCCCATGCTTTATACAATGTTACATAGATATGTTATTTTACTATGTTATAACATTACATACTTAGATGGTATAGACCACCTTAAATATTATATGCTATTTAAATTTTGTTTACTTTTATAATAAGTATACTTATATCTTGTCTATTTTTTATGGCTCCTTAACCTTGTATGTGCATCACTTATTTCCCATTATTTGTGAATCCTTATTCTTATGTGTAAAATATTTATTTCCCCTCATTTTTGGCTCATTAACCTTGTGTGTGAAAGTTTTATTGTCCATTATATGTGGTCCCTTGGACTTATGTGTGACATTATGTGCTATTTCATTTGATTTTATTATGTGTCTCATGACCATAACATTTATTGTTAAGCTTGTTGTAATTTTTGAGTTTGTGGGTGTTATGATCTATATCACACACCCAACCCTTGTCAGTTCCATGATCCATATCATGCATATTTAATACATGGTGTTATTGAATACATTTATCACTAATGATTTATATTGTGTGCCTAATTTATATATATGTCTTCACATGACACTTATATGCCTTGCATTAAATACGTTTCATGTATGCCTTGATGACATATTCTACAAATGTTGACATGATTATACATGCTTACATATTTATACATAACATGACACAATTAAATTTTACTTCTAATATGAGTGACTCATAGGCTACATCTCTCACCTCAAAATATGGGCAAATTATTTTTCTTTCCATAGATACTTAAGCTTGCAGGAGGTTCAAAATAATGTTTTTAACATAGATTATATGGATTGTATAGAATTTAGATTGGTTTAGATACTAGATTGTGATAAATATTGACATATTTTAGATAAGTTTAGGGGACACATACAAGGCATATGCAGTCATTTTATAATAGATGAGTTATATGAATTTAAAATATGCATATATTCAAATACATTTTAGGGCATACGCACTCATATTACAGGACATGAGATACAATTTTTCAAATTTTTAAGCTATGAAACACAAATGACATGTAGATGTATTATATTCTATATCATAATGGTACCAAGAAGTTTAAATTATAGGGCATGAATATAGTTCATGCATCACATTATCATAATTAACAATGGTATCATCTATTATGGGGCAAGAAGCTTTTTCATATGCTCATTCACACCTTTTTAGTTTCTATTTTCAAACATATTTGATGATACTTAGCAATGATCACCCTTGAATATATAATTCCATATGTAATAGTTGATTCATGTTTAAGTGATTGAGATTAAACTATCTCAATGGATTTAGCATTACTCAGTGAGCTCAATGTGTGGATTTCATCTTAAATATCAGGGTTATAATATTAGTGCAAGATTAGTTACATGGGTTAATGTGGTTAAGGTTTATATGATGCTCAATGGTCTTGGAACTATTCATTTTTTTCAATGATGATTGGGTAATTTGAGTTCTAAATCCATGTCCTTACCTTAGTTACTAAAAATTTGGGATTGGTTACCCCCAATTATCCAAAATAAGGAACTATTCTCCAATTATTCAACAAGGAAGTGTCATCTCCAACAAGTTATATGGAAACATGGTTCACCCACCTACAGGTGTACTCTTTCCTTGCTCTTAAATTTCAAGTTTAAATTTATGATTTTTTATATTTTAATCCATGTATGTTGACTACTAATTTTCATTGCATGTTTTTATGGAGCAAGATACATCTTTGGATCATATCCTAAATAAAAAGTGTGTTATACAAATGTGGTACATCTATTTATCCTTTTATTTTAGTATTTTTATTTCATTTAAATACTAGAATAACAAGGGGTAATTTGTAAACACTAATATTTGGTAATTAATATAAAACAATGTTAGTTTTGACTTACCTTCTTATTACATGACTTGTTCATACATACATGACTCTTATTCACCATTCTTTCACATCTACATGTCTTATATGTGTTTAACACTTCCAAGATGCCATTAGTTACCTATAGGAATTCCCAAAATCTATGTCAAACTAGTTATTTATCCAACTCAAACATTTAAATATCATTATTTCAAAGTTCCTATTTCTTGACCAATAATGTTTGACTCACAACATACCATTTGAAGATACCACATGAGCCTAACAGTTTCACCCACTCCAAGCAATGGACACATTTCAAATTGAAACTTTTCCTATGGGTTAGTCCATATATTTTTCATGTTGATGACATGATAAATAACCAAATGAGATGTATATATATCATAGGTATAATCCTATTATTAATTTAAAAAACATTTACCAAGCATACTAAAAAACTTGCACATTCAAGAAGACTGCATATTTTTCTCAATTTACCAATCAGTCACTAGGAGTAGGTCTTAGCCAAGTCTAAAGCTCTCAAAATACAATCCCAAGTTTCCAATTACCAAATATCAAGGGATATATTATAGGTTGCATATAGTGAACAAGTACTATTGAACACATTCACTTAATAGGGAAAACTACATGTGGTTTGAATTACCTATTTAGAGTATTGGATATGTAAGCAATGCGCAACCATTCAATGGTGGTTGGGGTTAGCTAAACCTACCTTTATTTCCCCTTTTTCAAGCCTAAGTTTATCATTATAAGTGGACCTATGGTTTTAAGTGATGGATATATATTTTTGGGAGTCACTTGCAATCAAACCTTGAGATCACACATACAGACATAAGAGGAGCTGTTGTAGTGGCCTATACTAGAACAAAAGAGAAATATTTACATATATGAAATCATCATGTTCAAAACATAACTTTGGATGACAATGACCAAACACTGATCTTATTGTCTAGGTGATCCCTAAGATCTAGTTTTTGATATGAATAACTCATAGTCCACATTTTTGCATTTCCTACTATCTGCCAACAATCTCATTCTTACATAGTAAATAGAACTAATAAATATCTTATCCTCTCATGTAATATATATATTTAGTAATTTATGGTGACATATCAGTTTCAAGATTTTATAATCAATTTTTTACTTTACTATATATATTTATAGCCTAAATTAGTACACATAGTTTCTATCTTATTAGGTTTATAATTAATCTAAAATAGGGAAAAATAATGCCCATATTCCAATTTATTTTTTTCATAAGTGCTAGACATAGCCATTAATTATTTAGGATATTTGTGAATCATCATCATAATTATTGATAAAATATGTAGATAATGTTTTTCTCTATAGAGGGACACCTGAATTTCACTTTAAAAGTACTTTGAAAAATGTTAATGTCTAGATTTCACTTGAAATTACTTTGAAAAATATGTATACCTAACTTTCACTTGAAAATGATCTAGTATATGCCTTCCTTTTGAGGTGAGGGATTGAATAAATTGTGAATTAAATCACTTATCTCAAAATAAATAGCTTTAAAATCACCATGTGTAATAATATTATATATATCCAACACCATTTTGAATTTTACAAAAAACACGTAATTATCATAAAATATTACATGTAAATCCCCATACTAGGTTAGATGTAGGAAACTAGTACATGCCCTAAGTGTTGTGTCATATAATTAAATAAAATCATGTATATGTCAATGCCCAATATACTACTATAGTGATATCAATGTTGTATCACATAGGAATCATAATGTTAATTAAGTATTAATGCAAAATATACTACTCTAGTGAGAATAAATGTTGTAAAAATGTATCCTCATATATGGCTCAATATATATGACATCCTAAATGAGGATGATGATATGGACAGAAAATAATTCTCCATAGTAGATATAGTAGGAGAGATGGACCAATGTCAATGTAAGAATCATGTAATATAGATAAATTCATGATAAGGTATAAATATGGATACATCCTTCAATGAATATGATAGTTATTAGGAAAAAAACCTACCCTAATGTATCCAAATGGATGGGGGGGAAATTGATAGCCCCATATATATCACGTGAAAATATTATGTGTCCACTTATATGTAAGATAATACCATATCTATATGAAGAGGTAATGTAAATAAGCTAGACATAAGAGTGTGATCTGGGAAAATGCATGTCAAAATAAGGGTCATAGAGAGTAAATGTGGATATCATGCCCCCATAGGAAACTATAAGTATATATGTGATCAATGAAGCTCATATGTGAGTGAATATAGTGATAATGAGGCCTTGTCTCCAGAAGATATGTCAACTAGATAACTCAAAAGGACCATTCAGGTATGTTACCATGTTGTAAATGTATAAATCATGTATACCAATGTGTAATATATAATCATGTACACCAATGTGTAATATATAATCATGTACACCAATGTGTAATATATAATCATGTACACAAAAATTATGACAATAATAATGTGAAAATATGTAAATAATGTGTAGGGTATAGGTTCCCACTAGTGTAGTAAGGAAAATAGGTAATGTGGCTCCAAAAAAGTGATATAATATCAAGGATTCCCAATTATATGTCAGGGAAGTCCAAGAACAAACACACCTGTTCTGATTCCTCTTGTTGGATCTTGCTCCTCAGAAAGAGCACAATATGATTACCAAATATAAGCAATTAAATATGCAGAAATAACCAGAAGCACAAGTAACTAGAATTCACCAATAGCACAGAATATGAGAGACAATACACTATCTTGTATTAACACTTTACAGAAAAGAATACAACAAAGATCTGCCACACTCTTTCACCTTACAGAGGTTTGCCACACCTCAAGTGTACAGTAATTCTTTTCACACAACACTCTCCTACACAAAAAATGGTCCCAACAACCAACTCACAAACAGAATTGGTGTTCACCTCTCCAACTAGTCAGTAATAACCCTGCCAGTTCACCAAGCATTCTAAAGTACTTCAAGTTGATCTCCCATGAACCTGCAACTTGCAATTCAATAGACCATACTCACACATGTAGATCTCCTATGAGCTTGCAACAACCTACAACTCAATGATCTTACAATGGAAGCAACTTACTTGCCTTCCTTTCTATCTCATACCTTAATTACAATACATGCCAATGGGTCTATAAATAGATCCCTAACTCAAACAATAACTTAGACTCTTAATTTAGACAATTATCCTCACAGCCAAAGACTCTAACTGGCCTTTACATGCAAACACTTCATTCACTTAACTAACTATCTGTGGAATGAGTAGTTTTGAAACACACAGGCGACCGACGTTGGTCCCTACTTGTCTATTTTTGCCGACGTCGGCCGACTCCCTGCGGTCGCCGGTGGCCTTCTGCACTAGTCACGACTGACGTCGATCCTGCTGCCGATGCCGATTATCCTAGAACTCAACAACCTTCCTGTTCCTTCAATTTGCAAAGAGTTGAAGCTTTTAGCTCCATAACTCAACAATCTCCCACTTGGAGATAAATAGCTACAACTTGTACATGTACCTGTACTTAGTCTAGTTTGTTCCCTTGGATTTGTATCCCTCCTCAAGATCACTCTTGAAGACCAACCACCACAAACCTATAGTGCAAAACCTGTCATCCAAATCACCTGCCACATCCACATCTACAAACCATGTAGAAAATAACCTGAACTTGCATAGCATGTGTACCTACTGCTGGTCCCTGTAAGAATCCACTGAACTGTCCTCCAATGGTTCTCTCTCAAATTGGCTCCAACTTGTGACAACTCCCACTGCTTGGGAAAACTCAGGTTTAGTACATACCATGCACTCAACCTCATTATGTGAATCAAGACACCTGTTCATAGAAATGTCCAACCATCGGCGTGCTAACCGGTTTCACACAATCATCCTGAAACAAAGTCAACATATGACCTACCATGTCTCTAGAACACACTCATGCCAAAGAATCTTGTTGCTCCTAGATTCTTCATGACAAACACCTAAACTAGCTTTACCTTTAGTTCAGCAAAACCTGTATATGTAACCCTACAATAAGCACATCATACAGTAATAGGATAATGTAGCTAATATTATCCAATCTAGTAAAGAGAAACACAATGATCAAACCTCCATTGCCCTATAGCTAATACAAGACCATATACCCTGATCTTCCATCTCATGTATCCATTTTCACTCTTCTTTATCCTGAACATCCATTCATCTCTCAGTGCTTACTTTCAGCTGGCCACTCTAGCCAAAACACCTGTTTGGTTCTCCTCCAAGGAATCACATTGCCTAGCTCCCACTGTTTCTTGGATCTACCTGTTCTACTTCTTCAACAACTTCCTGGTCCTATGCCATAAGTGAGCAACAAGTAGTGTAAAGAAGGGAAATGATGAATTTAAGAACTTACTTACACCTTCAGTCCTCTATATGGGTGCTTGAGACACCTTGACAGCTTGTTGTCCACCCAAAATTCATCTCAGTAATCGATGCCGGTCACGTCTCAGTTTGTAGATGACCAAAGTCGGTTCCCTGTGACTGCCACCTTGTCAACATCGGTTTCCCCTGGCCGACGCTGGTCGTTATCTACCCTGAGTCACTGATGTCGGTCTGCACATAGCCGACATCGGTCCCTATCTGGACACCGACACCGGTTTTTTTGCCGATGTCGGTCTCTGTGTTTTTCTTATGAGACCTGACTTTTTTTGTGAGCTCTTTTTAGATCAAATCCTTGTCCAAATCACCCTTGCTCTGCTCAAAATTCTTCTGCATCTTGTGCTGAACTCTGTCCATCACCTTCTCCTTGAAAACCAAGGCTTTTCTATTCTTGTCACTAACATCAGATTCCTCAAGAAACGTCACCTTCTTCTTATGCATACAGAAACCATGATCCATACCTTCCAAATTTGAAAGCATATCCTTTGACTCAAGAACAAGCATCTCTTTCTTATCTATGTGACCAAGCCTATCAAGCCACATCTCTGAATCTACAGCTGAAGTAGATAACCCAGAAAGAGAATCAGTAGTACAAGTAGATAGATAAAGCGTACCTACTTTCTTACCTCTAGCTACAACAAGTGTACCTTTGGTAACCTTCCAAGAGTCCACTGTGAGAGTTACTGTGCAACCCTCATCACCCAAAATTCTAATAGAAATCAAATTCCACTCCAGAATTGGGACATGCATGACTTCTTTTAACACCCATGTGTTACCTATCTACAATTTCAGCTTCACTTTCCCTTTGCCAACAATCTGACAAGGCTTACCATCTCCTACATAAATTTCTCCAAAATCTCCCTGGACATACTCATGAAAAAATTTCTTATGTGGGGATGCATGACAAGAGGCACCAGAATCTAAAACCCAAGATTCTACTTTATCCAAAGAACATACCAGAGCATCCCATGCAGCATAGTCTACAACATCTACTTCTTCTTCATGTTCTTCATGTTGATCTTCACCTGATCTATAATCTCTCTTTAAGTGCCCTTGCTTTCCACACTTCTAGTAGGTTATTCTGCCATACCTAGACTTAGATCTTCTACCTATCTTGGACCTTGATCTCCCATGCTCTATCTTTTCTCTTTGCCTTCCTCTGCCTTCAACACTCAAATCATTTCCTGATGATTCACCTGTGCTATTCTTGTGTATCTCTTCATTCAAGATCACACTCAAAACATCATCCACTTTTAAGACTTTTGAAGGAGACACAATATTAGAAACTGCCATTACCAAACCTTCCCAACTTTCAGGTAATGAACACAAGATTAAGAGAGCTCTAATTTCATCATCAAATACAATATTGACTGAACTTAACTGGTTTACCAAACCATGGAAATCACTAAGATGGCTATGAACAGATCCACCTTCCAACATTTGCAAATTAAATAAGCACTTCATAAGAAATACCTTATTAGAAGCTGAGGGTTTTTCATATAAATTTTCCAAAGATTCCATCAACTCCACCGTTGTCTTACACTGTGATAAGCTAGAAATCACAGATGATGCAAGACTCAATCTAATAGATCCCAGAGCCTTTCGATCAAGAACCTTCCATTCTTCATCTTTCATATCTAAGGGTTTGCAATTAACCCCTCCCAATGGTAAGTACAAATCTTTTTGATACAGATAATCCTCAATCTGCATCCTCCACAATTGGTAGTTCTTGCCATTAAACTTTTCCATCCGTAGCTTACTGTCTTCTGCCATTGCTCAACTCCCACTCAAATAGAAACCCTGTGAGTAACCTGTAATCAAAACACACTAACCAGATCTAATCCAATCTGTTAGTATCCCAACCAAAAGCTCTGATACCACTTGTTAGGGAAGTCCAAGAACAAACACACCTGTTCTGATTCCTCTTGTTGGATCTTGTTCCTCAGAAAGAGCACAATATGATTACCAAATATAAGCAATTAAATATGCGAAAATAACCAGAAGCACAAGTAACTAGAATTCACCAATAGCATAGAATATGAGAGACAATACACTATCTTGTATTAACACTTTACAGAAAAGAATACAACAAAGAGCCGCCACACTCTTTCACCTTACAGAGGTTTGCCACACCTCAAGTGTACAGTAATTCTTCTCACACAACACTCTCCTACACAAAAAATGGTCCCAATAACCAACTCACAAACATAATTGGTGTTCACCTCTCCAACTAGTCAGTAATAACCCTGCTAGTTCACCAAGCATTCTAAAGTACTTCAATTTGATCTCCCATGAACCTGTAACCTGCAATTCAACAGACCATACTCACACATGTAGATCTCCTATGAGCTTGCAACAACCTGCAACTCAATGATCTTACAATGGAAGAAACTTACTTGCCTTCCTTTCTATCTCATACCTTAATTACGATACATGCCAATGGGTCTATAAATAGATCCCTAACTCAAACAATAACTTAGACTCTTAATTTAGACAATTATCCTCGCAGCCAAAGACTCTAACTAGCCTTTACATGCAAACACTTCGTTCACTTAACTAATTGTTTGTGCAACGAGCAGTTTTGGAACACACAGGTGACTGACGTCGATCCCTACTTGTCTATTTTTGCTGACGTCGGTCGACTCCCTGCTGTCGCCGATGGCCTTCTGCACTGGTCACGATTGACGTCGGTCCTGCTGCCGATGCCAGTTATCCTAGAACTCAACAACCTTCCTGTTCTTTCAGTTTGCAAAGAGTTGAAGCTTTTAGCTCCACAACTCAACATTATAGGTAATGTAAAACATGCCCATATGGTCATGAAGATATGTATATATGTGTGTTCGACGTAGTATCATATGAAAAACTATCGTATTTACCCCAAGTGGAAAGATATAGATGATAGACCCAAGGGTAAGAGGGATAAATATTGTGTGCCAAGAGATTCATCATATGCAAAAGGTATATATAGTAAAATAAAGGAGACATGGGAGATGTTTCTCCCAATAATGAGGAAAAATATGTCTCATATAGGTGATGCACCTCTAATAAGTCTAGTTACAATGACTAATCACATTCATAATAGAAAAATGGATGATATGGTACCAAGGTGAAATATATATGTAAGTTTAATCAAAAGGTTTGATATGTAAACATCCATGTAACCATATCATGAAGATATCATTGTACACATTCCAAATGTAAATGATAGCAATATATGTCCAATCTATTTAAAATAGATCTATATGGAAAATGGTAAGCTAGAAAGATGCTACCATGTAAAATATGCATGTATGAATATGCCCCTATCACATCTTGTATGTCCATTAACCATACATAACCCTTATATCTCATAACTCATCCCATTTAATTATAACATTAGAGACATGTGTGGAAAACATGAATATATAATATCTAGTTAGGTAGATAAACATGGTATATATCATATGACCAAGATTAATGGAAATAATTTTTTATTTTACATTTTTTGTATTTTTTAAAATTTAAAGTGATATCACACAGTAAATTATGTACAATATGTCATAATAATTATGTATCCATGAATCATTAGAAGTATGTGAGTGTGAGGTGAGCATTACTAGTGTATAATTTTGCTCAAATAATAATATTGCAGTCATGAATAATCTAATGTGAAAAATAAAATGTTGAATATAAAATAAAGTAAGTAGGAACACAAAATCATCAAATTACTAAGGAGAAAGGGCTAAAGTCCAATTTCACCTCAAAATAAATGATGGTCATAGTATAGATATAGCATAAGTAGTTGAACATTGAATATGTAGCAACAATATCAAGTAGCAGATGATAAGGTATTAAAAGTCATAAACATGTGTTGAAAGAAAAATTAGGGTCATACTATGAAATAAAGAACATGCAATGTAAAAACAATGAGAAAAGTTACCATAAAAATGGAATGGCAAAAGTGTATGTGATAAATCCCAAGTTATGTTGCGTGAAGTACTAATCCATATATTGGGGGTTGGGGGTTATGATAATCCCACAAGTATGTATTATCATGTATTAGATCATAATTATCACCATCAAATATTGAGTGCATTTATATTTTTAATTGTTTTAAGATGTTATCAATTTTGAAATATCATTAGGAGGTTAAATAACACTTCCAAAGAAATGAGGGTCATAATCCATATATGTAATGGAACACTGAACATATATCAACAATCTCAAGTAGTAGAGGATAATGTATCAAAGTCATAAACATGTCTTGAAATCAAAATAAGAAAGGGCCATAATATGAAATAAAAAGAACGTAAAGTAGAAATAATAAGCAAAGGTGTCATACAAAGAAAAATGCTAAAATATGTATATGATGAAGTCCACATTATGCCAAAGTAAGTACTAATCCATATATTTATGGTTATGAGGATCCCCAAGCATGTATCATCATGTATTATATCATCATTGACACCATAAAATTCTAGAGGGAATTGGTATTTTTCATTGTTATTAAATCTTGTTGATTTTGATTCATCCTTAAGAGGATGATTTTATTTGTTAATAACACCCTTTCCTTGGGAAGTTTAGTAATCTAGCATTGTCTTGTCTTGATCAAGGATCCCTTGAATTTTATCCCTTAAATTAATGAAACAAGTTTTTGAATGGAATATAATAGCATGATAAGAAAAAATACATTTTCATTGTAAGAATTTGACTTATATCTTGGATTGACTTCAGTAATAGGAAGTATCTCAATCAGGTTGTTCTCCAATAATCACTTTAGTTTCCATATTGATATTTGAAAAATTTATTAGATTAAATTGAGGTAGGTCTCATTTTATGTGTTGTTTCTTTCCTAACTTTATTATTAGATGTGTCCATGGTATACACATGGGAATTACAATTATTATAATCCTTAAGAGGTGAGTTATGGACCTTAGGCCAAACTAATCCTTATTATATAAGGTTGGTAGCCATGTTTATAAGATAATTATATGATTTGAATTTTTTTTCAAGTAACTTCATTTTGATAAGTTCTATAAGACTATTTGATGAAAAAGTGTTGATTTTCAAGATAACATGGTTGATAAATCAAAGATTACATATTACAACAAAATATAAATATGTAATCTTGTATATCCTAATTTTGAACTTGATTAAGATGTATTCTCTCATATGTTTTTCTAATTACACTATTAGTAATATATATATCTAGAGACCCACTAGGTAAATAAAAAATTGATCTAATACCTCACCACTCAATGTTCTAAGGAAAAAATTAAGTAAGATTCAACAACGATTCTCATATTTTTCTATATATAAAAATATGATATGAAGGTGTGCTTGAGGATTCCATGATCATAAAATAATTATAATTTGATAAATAATAATTTATGAGGAATAGGCATGCCAAGCACATCCTTTGGAATATGGTTGAAAGGCACCATATTATTCATGATCCTAGCATTGGAAGCTTTTTGATGAAGTGAAGAATTATACACTTGCCTTTGTAAGTTTCCTATAATATATATCATAGTCGATATGTCATGTATATGTATGGTGGTATTATTAATAGCTTATTTCAAGGGTCAAGTCTTACCATGTATAATATCCATATGAATACTAATGGTCATGAGTGTAGGAGTTAAACATTAATTACAAAGCATAGAAAATTTAGGAATACAAGTACAAACCCTAGGGTTATCCACATAATAAAATTTTGTATTTTTAATTCTTTAGCCATATTTACTTCATCAACTAGATTAATATTATAAATAAAATATGATCTAATATTTTACAATATACATTAATTAAAATTATAATAGTTTTTAATATACATTGATTAACGCTTTCATCATTTGTAACTTTCACATTTAGCAATTTAGCATACATCAAAGAAAAGACACTTTCACCAATTTATCTAATATAAACCATGATTAATGTCAATAAAATAAACAAACAAATTAAATTAAACCATAGAGGATGGATAAGCCATAAAATTTGAATTTGATATGAATCTCAAACAAAAAACCCTAAGGGGAAGAGGGTATAAATTGTAGGTCAAATTTAAAAAATCTAGGTTCACCAATAAGATTTAAAGTATTTTTTTAGGTGAAATACCAATAACAATAAGATAATTTGATTACTATATGAACATATACCATCTAATAATGTAAAACAATACTTTCATGTTTTTCATATTGGCTAAAAATAGTAGACATGTTACTTTAGAAATTTGAAAATAAGCAATGGATAATATGAAAGGTAAAATGATTAGAATAATCTCATTTTGATGAATTCTAATTTTTTGAATATGGTATCAATTGTGTAGGTTTGTAAATGCCTATCTATAATATTTGAGTGTCTAACTATGTAGGGATGGGATCAGTGTTTGTGTCATTCATGTCTTACTTAGGTGGGATCAACAATGACCTTTCTTTCTTCATTCCTATCCTAGAGTGCCATTTCTTGTCCTATACAAATTTTTGGATTTTATAAATCTCTATGTTTCTTCACCATTGGATGTCATATTTTAAGGTATATTCAATTTATAGAATTTATGGACATAACTCAAATTTATTGACCTAGCTTTCCATAATATGATAGGAAAATAAAAAGGAAGTTATTGGGTTGGATAACCAAAATGTTGTTGTGACTATGTATCCAACATGGTATAATCAAAGCCATCATATTTGATGTGTAGCTTGAAATAGGAATTGAGAGAATAATCTTTTCCTTCACTCCCTAAATGTGATAAGGGCCAATTAATATGCTTATAATATGTAAAAATAGAAATAGATGTATCAAATGTGACAACTAATCATGTGACTATATGTTTGTAGGATAATGTCATGTCCCTATATACAATAAGTGTAATGACACTAGATATAATGTGTGAAACACTCCATATAATATATTTGTCATATTAAGAAGTTTGAGATACATTATATGACATTATGAAAAATAGATTATGGCATTATATCACTTTGACGTATAGATGGATCATATTTGAGGCACGAATTTTATTCATGCAAACACTTTTATATTCAATATGTTATGGATCAATAAGTAATGATGGTATGAATTAACCACATTAGATATAAAATATGTTTTAATGGTTGATCTATAACAGTGTTTTTATATATCAAGATATTTTAGGGTTCCACATTTACATACAAATGTAGACACCTAAATCTAATCACAAGTATTTGACAATGTTAATTCTTGACATATCCTAAACCACTTGAATTACACTCAAATACATGACTCTTATTCACCATTGCTCTAATCCATTTATGTATATTCAAGTTTGATACTCTTTTTTTCATCATTAATACACAATAATTTACAATTCAATGCTCAAACAATCTCATATCACTCTCAAACTACTACCAACCTCATGATAATTATCTTTGATCTTCTAGGATAAATATATTCTAGGTAGATAGTTTCCTTGTTGTAGACCTATCCACCTAGAGTGGGCTTGTACCCATTCCATTTAAAGGATAGTTTCCAAATTTAAAATTTTTATTTGTATCTTCCCACACATTTCATAAGGTCATACAAATGAAATTGTCAAAAGGTTTCACTATATAAGTAAATCAAAACCTCATTTCAAAGGGACTTGATAATTATTTAACATCTATATTTTAAACTTTTTCACATTAAGAAAACCTAATGTATTCTTACCAAATAAACTATAAAGATGAATATCAATCTCCAATTTAGTCTTAATCACCTCAAATCAAGTCAAGATTTATCATTATAAAGTATCAAATCCAAATGTATAGTTGCACACTTATAGTTAAAGAACATAATTATAAAATCAAGCTAGGTGGGAGATCTACCCATGGCTTAATTATCTCCTTGAAGTATCTAGATACATAATAAAATTCCAATCATTAAAGGGGTGATTGGGGTCATCATAACCTATTACACTCCCCCCTTTTTTTATATTTATAGTTCTCACAAGTACCCCTAAGGTGTTAAAGGAAAAGAGAAGGAAAATAAAGATTTATGCATGACATATATAGAAGCATAATATCTCATAACTTTCAAAATATGTAGGCATAGAAGGAAAATAATCATAGATTTATCATAGTCAATTTGGATAAGTCAGGATTCAACAAACACAATTGGCCTTTGTCTAAGGAGCATGAACCTATTAATAAATATGCATAGACTCTGCCTCTAATCCTAAACTGTCACAGTCTAGTTGTATTCTATTTTGTATTATCAAAAAACAATTATAGTCAACCAAAGATCAGAAAAGTTAAGTATCTTATATGGTTTTTATTACTATTTTTAGCATAGGCCACTTGTCAATTTCACTTTTAGTCAATTTTGCTTTACATTTAGATTAATGTTGAAATGTCATATATTATAAATTAAATATATCTATCAAGTTTTAACCTATTAAACAATATTTATTTGTTAAAATAAAAAATAAGGTGAAAAATATTGGTGAACACGTATATTTTTAGTCCATTTTTTTTAGGTTTTCTTCCAAGGTTTTAGTTGAGTTCATGATTCCCATACATTAAGGTGAAATATAATCATCCTTTAATGTATTTGATTACACATTGATATATGATTTATAATTGACCTAGGGGTTTCAGATTGAATTTATAATTTCCATGCAAATAAATATATCCCTTTATTTATTTTCAACTTATTTTTCTTTCATTTTCTTAATTTATAAAACTGTGTTTCAATAATTATACAATGGATAGGATCTATTATTCTGGGAAAAGTGGTGATAAAATTCTTTAGTTATGGTGTGATGGGTACTACTCAATACTCAATCCATTAGATAACACTATATATGGACTTTAGTTTCCAAGTATATCATGCTATATCATAAATACCTAAGTTTTTTCTCTTTTAGTTATAGGAAGCCTTACAATAGTTTTATTCTGTAGTGCACTAGTAAGTGGTTAGCCTTAGGTAATTTAAATATACCTCAAACATAGGATAGCATAGATACAGGATGATAAAATACTCCATACTAAGTTTTCCTTTGGGCCTTGTTCATTATTTACAATTGGGATCAATATATTTGAGATCCTACAAATCAAACACACCCTATCTAGTTACATCCATTCTCTATTTTAGTTTACAAATTTTCATGGCTCCATCTTATACCACCAAAGAAGATTAACTACCTTTTTCCTTTGAAGCATAGTTATAGATTAAGTATAATACATATAAAACATATTTAAATTCATTTAATCTCTTTAAAATGAATATACTTTTTCTCAATTTGATAAAAACAAATATAAAAGTTTGTACAAATTTTAAATTATGCTGACAATGAAAATGATAATCAAGATAATGAAACTACACATGATAATAAAGATAATATTGAGGGATATGATAGAATTGATCTCAATAAGTTTAATGGAGTGGATCTTGAACAAGTCAAATAATTTTCCAATTTTTTCAAGGACTTCTTCAATGTTTAAAAGTTATGAATATAGTTTTCAAATTTATACTAACATCTAAGACTACACATCAAGCTAATATTACATCATCTCAAGAATAAAAATAAGAGGTGCACTTTCAAGTTATTTATACTTCCACTTCATTTTTTTCTAGTTACTAATATTTCTTCATCCTATATTAACACTTCCAATAACAATATGTGACATCATACCTAGGTATGGGGGCATCATAAGGTTTCCAACATATTGATATTTCTATTTCTGCATAGGAATCATACACACCTCCATTTATTACTATGCATGGTCCATTATCAACCTCACTCAATGGACATTCTCTTGAACATTTATTTTCAATTAGAGAAAGGAGTTTCTAGATCTATTCGTTCAATAGAATCCCATACTTTACTTCATAATTATTTGGAACTTGAGATATAATCTTACCCATTACTAGTAGGCTTTGTATTTCCTAAGCCACCACTCTATAAAGGTAAAGTGTTATAGGTACAATCACTAAGGTGGGGGGGAGGGGGTGAATCAATGATGCTAGATAATTCAAACTTTAATTCTAAACCTTTCAAACCCTTAACCAAATAACATTAGCATTTATGAAACATACACATCATTTATATCAATAAATAAGAAAGATAAGCAAGATCACACACATAACACAAGATCTACGTGGGAAACTATCTTGGGGAATAAAACCAATTGGAACATACAAGATGGAATATATTCCTATAATGACAAGATCCAAATTTAGACAAGCACCAACTGATCAAGGAAAACCCATCCCTTAATTTAGTGAGACACCCATCCCACACGGAAGAACCAACCCCATAGGCAACCAAGCACCCACCCAGATACCTTGATCTAATATCCACCTTTGATCTAATGTCTTCTCTACATGATGATGTAATTATCTTTCTTTCACTCTTCTTTACCCTTCAATCTCTATCAAATAGCCTCTAGGGCTTACTCAATCTACATCTTTTGGGCTTATTAGGTCCAATGACCTATGTGTTCACCTTCATAGCCTTGATTATATTATCATGATTGATACTATTTTATCTTTGAAGGTCCTCACTAACCTATACCTTCTTTTTAAAATAGTCTCTCCTTCACTCAATTTCACATCTACTCAACTCTGCTCTCTCAAGTCTAGAAACCATTGCCTTGGTATCCACTGTATATAAAGTCTTCATAATCAACTTCTAGGTCAGCCACAATATTTTCCTTAACCATAATACTTATATAATGATAAAACATAGTTCAATACCATCCTCACAATTCATCCATAGCATCCATGGGTCATACTTAAGTAGTTACACCTTTCAAATAGGCCTTAGTAGCCCTTATAGGTCGCATGGAGACCAATTAAAATTTTAACACTTCATCAAGAAAAACAAGAACACAATATAAATTTAAAATACATGGGTCTAACCCATATTACCTCTAATAACATATTTAGGTGATTAATCCTATGAAAACACTCTTTTTTAAAGCATAAATTACTCAAATGTTATTATTTCCATACAACCACCATGAATGAACATACATTCAACTTTGGAGCTCAATAATTTTGACTGTATAAATAGTCAAACCTTATAACCAAATTTTATGGATGTTCCTTGAAGTCCTCTTCAATTTTTACTTTTACACCACCATGAAATTCATCTTGGATAAAAAGATATAGCTCAAAAACTATAGACTAGTTTTCCCTCATAAATTTAAAAATTCAAATTCCAATGGTCACTATTCAAACACTAAACATGAGATGATTTTTCATCATCTCATGATCCTTGGAAAATTTCAATAAATACACACCTTTTATCTCTTTATAATTATCCTATTTTTTACCTTACAATGTTCACCATTGATCTTCGATCTGAGCTCTCATGATTATACCACTTGGTAGCTCTGCGTGCCTTTTAAACACCCTATAGTTAGTCAAAAATGAACTTCCACCACACACATGACACCTCATCAAAAACCTTGGGCACTTTTGAGACATCATTGACAAACCTCCAATAATCTCCCCCTTTGTCATTGATGTCAACACTAATACAAAGCTTATGCTCAAACTTTGCCTCTTTCTTCAAGCACTTTCTCCCCCTTTGACATAATGACAAAGTGAGTTTAAATTCTGATCCTTTGGACCTAAAAATACTTCATGGACCAATAATATTAAATGACCATCTTTGAGAGATGATATAGACTCCCCCCAACATTGTGCATACCTCTTCTTACCTTGAGATTTTCAAATATGCTCCATGACTACACTCTTCTTTGATCATACATAGCTTCTTCTCTCTCAAATTCTACTACTGGTCCTTTGATCCTAGGACCTAACCATTTACATAACTTACAATCTCCCTTTTCTCATGCATGAAGATTCAATACCTTGTCAAAACATATGACTTGGTTTGATCAAGTCATTATATCAATCTTATTGAATTCATAATTGTAGCAGACTTCTTCATATCTCCACCATGACTATAACATCTCACATATTCTCCCCCTAACATCATGAAAAATTCTTCAAGCCTTTAAAAATATCTAAGTTATCTCCCCCTAAATCCATGCTTCACCTAGATCATGACATCTTCAACAAGTCTTTCTAATGAACTAAGTCTGCCAACAATACTTCAAACACTATCCACATATAGTCAATATTCTTATGAAACCACCAAAATATCTCATATCTTTATTAGGTCAACTTAAAAATCTAAAGAAAACATGAATAAATCTCATATGGATCATAGCAACAAAATAATTTCCCTTTATCCTCTACAATCCATCATGGTTTAGAACCTTTTCAAAGCACTCTCATGGAACCATCTCATCTTTACAACACTGTGAACTCCATGACATACACAAATTGTCATAAATATAACTTTGAGACCTTCTTCATGATACTAACAATATGAAAACACATTATCCTCATACTCCATATCAACCTTTTCTTCAATCTTTCTATGTAATATAATAACTTGAAAATTCAACATCCTTGATTAGACACTGGAAAACCTCCATTCTCTGCTTGTAGACCTTCATAACAAATGTCTTAATTCTTCACCATTTGACTAACTAGACCATCCTTTAGATTTGATCAAAAATTTGACTTTAGGATCACTGTCCCTAAATATATTTTCTGAATCATAACACTTTGAAGTAGATTCATAAAACTCATTACTCCCCCTTAGCTAAACACTTTTTCAAAATATATTTCTTACATTGAAAAATCAACCAAAGCTCATCTAGAATCCAGCATGCTTCCTCTTGCTTTTCAAGTGTCTCCTTAAAGCCTAGATAGAGACATCCTAACCCATAATGTCCTAGAACAATGTGAAACAAGAAGTTGCCCACAACTCCTCATATTCTTTCTCCTCTTTGGTCATCTGATACTAATAGTTCTTTTTCTTCTTCTTAGTCTTAAGAGAAGAAACATGCTCATCTACTATAATATTCTCCTTTTATTTTAAGATTGGATTGATAACATATGGATACAACAAATATTCATGACATACATTTTCAACTGAAGAAAGAACCTCAATAATGGGCATTGATAACTGATGTTCTTTGTATAAAACTTGCTCAAAAATAGCAAGATGTTCACTTATATTCATACACACCTTAGAACTAGTCTCAACTATCACCTTGTTCTTCTCCTTGATCTTGGTCTCTTCATTCCCAAAATGAGTAGACAATGAGATCTTCTAGTTCTCTTCATCCTTTTTAGCATTCTCCACTTCAGCAAATAGACCACTTGGACTTGGAAACTCATTATGACTCACACCTTTATTTTTTAGTTTCCATAGGTTAACTTGTCTTCTTTCTTGCATTTTAGGAGTTTGATTGAACTTATTTTGACTTTATGGCATTTACTTGAAGAACCTAGTAATGTGACCAATCTTGTCACAATTGTAACAAACCATTCTTCTTGAATTGAACTCATCTTGCCTTACCTGATTTGGACAAAATATTGTAATGTATCCTATGTCATAATAACTAAATCACTCAACTTTGATCATGCTATTTGGTTGATGATTTCATTCATTCTCAGTAGGTCTTATACACTCTCTATCCCTATGAACAAATTAATTATAAGTATAATAGTAACCATTGACATTTACATACCTCATGGCATTTGGTTGTCTAATCTAATTTGTCCTCATTCTTTTAAGACCTTCATTCATTGACTGATGATTGATTTTCAAGGCCTAATTATCCTGGTTCACATTGGTCTTTATCTTGTCTTGAGTTACTTTCTTTTGTTCCTCTTTGTAACCAAGTTTAGTTCTATCACTAACATGATTTTGAATATTCATAATGTTGTCTAGATCACTTGATCTCTTTTTAAGCATCACATATAAATTCATCTTACTAGATGTCTTTTCCAACTTAGCTTTCAATGACTCATTACAATCACATACCTTAAACACTCATCTTCTTTAGCTTTTAGGCTTATAGATAGGATTTCAAACTAACAATTGAGATTATTGACTATATCTTTATGCTACTTGGTATCTTCATTCATTATTTCCTCATACACTCTAAATTTCTCTTCATAGTGCTTGATTTGAGACTTCATCTTTTTGTTAATCTTATTCTCAATCTTTAATTCTTCACAAGCATTCCTTAATTCGGTCTCATAGTCCTCCTTGTCTTCTTCATTATCTATATCAATCCAAGTAGACTCTTTTTGATATGAGCAACTTCCTTCCTCAGCCATGTATATGACTTCATCTTCAATATGAAAATAAGAATCACTATCTTCACTCTCATATAATGAGCTTCAATATTTATTGGTGTAAGACTCTTTTTTTTGTCATAATTTATGAATCCTTTCTTCCTCTTATTAGGCATAAATGTATTCTTTCCTTAATCTTCCCTTTCATCGTGCTCTTCATCATCATCATCATTATTATTATGCTTATGAGGTAAATTGTTATCAAAGTTTCCTACTTCTCCATAATTGAAAAATTTGAAGGGTAGTTTACCCTTATGCTTCCCTAAGCCTATTTTCAATTTACTTGTAAATAAAGTTAGTAGTTCATCATCAAATATCTCATCATACTTGACTTCATTACCTTGAGTTATTTTATTATTTGGATTTATTTATATCTTGAATGTTGTTTCCTCCTTTGGCAGTTTGTCATCATTAACTCTCATCTCATAGGCAGTAAAGATGCCATGTAATTCATCCATCTTCATTTGAGTAAGATCATGACTTTATTTTACAATAGGCACTTTAGAATCAAACCTGAGGGAGAGAGACCTTAATACATTTTGTACTATAGTAGATTATTCAAGATTCTCTCCAAGACCTCTAATAATGTTCACAATCTCATCAACTCTTTGCAAAAGGGATGCCAAATAATCTTCTTCCTTCATCTTGAGACTCTCAAATTATCTTTGATGAGTCTGTAACTTGGAAAATTTGACCTTTGAATCCCATTCATAAATTATTTTCAATTTATCTCATATATTTTTATCAGATTTATAATGGATTAACTTGGTGAACTTAGTCTCTGAAAGACCACAAATGATGACATTCATTGCCTTATAATTTGTACCACACAACTTCTTTTCAGTTGCACTAGTTAGAGGGGTTAAAGGGGATAAATATCCATCCACAATAGATTGCCAAATTCTAAAGCCTATTGACAATATGTATGTCTTAATACTCACACTCCAAAAAACATAATTATACCTATTGAACATTGGTGATTACTTTTTAGAGAAACCCTGCATCTGTTGACTTGCCATATTGTACCTTGGATCACCTTCAAGTGGTTAAACTTGTAAAGAAGGTCCTACTATGATACTAATTGTTAGAGGTACAATCATTTAGAGGGGGAGGGGGTAAATCAATGATCCTATATAATTCAAAATTTAATTCCAATCCTTTAAAACCCTTAACCAAATAATATTAACATTTTTGAAACATAAATATCATTTATAGCAATGAACAAGAAAGATAAGCAAGATCACACACATAACACAAGATTTAGGTGGGAAACCCTCTTAGAGAATAAAATTGACTAGAACTTGTAAGATGGACTACAGTCATATATTTACATGATCCAAATTTAAACCATCACCAATTAATTAAGGAATACCCATCCCACAAGGAGAAAGCAATCCCCTAGGAAACCATACACCCACCTAGCTACCTTGATCTAATATTGTATTTACCTCTGATATGATTTCTTATACACCTGATGATTGAATTATCTTGCTTGCACTCTTCTTCACCCTTCAATCTCTTTCAAACAGCCTCTAGGGCCTACTCGCTCAATCTGCCTCTTCTAGGCTTATTAGGTCCAATAACCTATGTGTTCAATTTCATCACCTTGATCAGATTATCATGACTAATCCTCTTTTCTCTTTGAAGGTCCTCACTAACCTATACCTTCTCTTTCAAATATTCTCTCCTTCACTCAATTTCACATTTACTCAAATCTACTTTCTCAAGTCTATAAACCATTGCCTTGGTCTCCACTCTTTATAGAGTCTTCATGAATATCAAATTCTAGGTTGGCCATAATACTTTCCTTAAACCTTAAGAATTCTATCATGATAAAACATTTCTCAATAAAATCTTCATAGGTTGGCCATAGCATCCATGGGTCATACTTAAGCAACTACACCTTTCAAATAGGCCTTAGTAGCCCTTATAGGTCTCAGGGAGACCTATTACCCTTTTAACACTTCATCAAGCAAAATAAGAACACAATATAAATTTCAAATACATGGGTCCAATCCATATGACCTATAAGACCATATTTAGGTGATTAATCTTAAAAAATCACTCTTTTTATAAATCATAAATTACTCAAACATTATTCTATTCATACAACTACCATGAATGAACATACAGTCAACTTTAGAGCTCAATAATTTTGATTGTACAAATAATCAAACCTTATAAATAAATTCTATAGATGCACCCTAAATTCCTCTTCAGCTTTGAATTTACACCACCATGAAAATTTTCTTGGATCAAAAGATATATTTCAAAAAATATAGACTTATTTTCCCTAATAAATTTAATAATTCAAATTCTAATAGTCACTATTCAAACACTAAACATCAGACACTTTGACATCATATCATCCTCCATTGAAACTTTTGATAAATACACACCATCGATCACCTTAGAATTATCATGGTTTTTACATTAAAACATTCACCATTAATCTTTGATCGAAACTCCTATGATTGTGCCACTTAGTAACTCTGTGTGCCTTCTACGCACCCTATAGTCAGTCACCAATGAACTTCTACCACTTGGCAGCTCCACATGCCTTCTAAGGACATTAATTATTTGAATCTAATGAATTTATACCACTTGTAATCCCCTCATGTAATCTTAAGTATTTTAATAAATACAATATGTTGGATCATAATCTACTTGATCACATGCTCACCATTGATCTTTATCTAACAGGTTTCATGTTCACCATGAGACCTGCTGCTCAAACTCTATGATTGTGACACATGCCACTAGTGTGTGCAATAATAATTATTTGAATTTGAGCCCCAAACTTGGATCCTTATCCATTCATATTAAATTCTCATCGTTAGATCTATGATCTGATTAATGCTCACCATAGATCTTTGATATCATAAATTTGGCTAAGTATGAGAACTTGGGAAACTCTATTTAAGAAGCCAATTTTACACCTTAATAAATTCTTATAATATCCATGTATAGACCTTAAATTTTAACCATATTATCTCCTCACATAGGTGAATCTATCCATATATCAAGATACTTCTAAAACCTTCACACATGTGAAATATGAAATCATCAAACTGCTTACTCAAATTTATCTATCAAGATGACTACTTAAACCTAGACACTCAATTGACTGCACTAATGAATTCCTTTCACTTTAATATTAACTCTAAGAACTCATAACAACACATACAATATTTTTAAAATGTCCATACCATTAATGTCATCAATTAATTGACTCATTGATTCAAACACTGAAGAACTATGTAGGAACACTGAAGCACACTTTGTCATTGTCAATCTAACACACATGACACCTCATAAATAACCTTGGTAACTTTGGAGACATTGAAAAACCTCAAAAAATATCCCCCTTTGTCATTGATGTCAATACCAATACAAAGCTTATGCTCAGACTTTGTCTCTCTCTTCAAGCACTTTCTCCCCCTTTGACACAATGACAAAGTGGGTTCAACTTATGATCTTGTGGACCTGAAAAGAATTCAAGGACCAATAATAAGAAAGGACCATCTCTAAGAGTTGATATAGACTCCTTTTAACATTGTTCATACTTATTATTACCTTGATATTTTCAAACATGCTCCATGACTACACTCTTCTTGGATTATACATAGCTTCTTCTCTCTCAAATTCTACTGCACAGTCCTCTAATCCTAGGACTCAACCATTTATAGAGATTACAAGCTCCCTTTGCTCATGCATGAAGATTAAATACATTATCAAAACATATGAATTCATTTTATCAAGTCATCATATCAATCTTCTTGAATTCACAACTGTAACAGACTTCTTCATATCTCCACTACGACTAGAACATCTCACATATGCTATCCATCACATAATACATAATTTTTCAATCCTTTCAAACTATCTAATTAATATAACCCTAACTCCATGCTTCACCTGGATCATGACATCTTCAAAAAGTCTTTCCAATGAATTAGGTCTATTAGCAACACTTTAAACACTATCTACACATAGTTAATATTCTTATGAAACCACCAAAAATATCTCATATTTTTATTAGGTCAACTTAAACATATAAATCAAACATGAAGGAATCATATGGATCTCATAGAAACAAAAAAAATTCCCTTTATCCTCTAAAAGACATCATGGTTTATAACCTTTTCAAAGCACTCTCATGGAATCATCTCATCTTTAGAACACTGTGAACTCCATGACATACACAATTTGTCATATACAAAACTCTAAGAAGTTCTTCATGATATCAACAATATGAAAACACATTCTCATACTTCATATCAACCTTATCTTTAGTCTTTATATGTAATAGAATAAATTGACAACTCACCATCCTTGATCAAATACTTAGAAACCTCCATTCTCTACCTACAAACCTTCATAACTAACATCTTCATTCTTCACCATTTGACTAACTAGACCATCCTTTAGATTTGATAAAAAATTTGACTTTAGGATCACTATCCCTAAATATATCTTCTAAATCACAACAATTTATAATAGATTCATAAAACTCATTGCTCACCTTAGCTAAGAAATTTTTCAAAATATCTTTCTTGTCTTGAAACATTAACTAAAGCTCATCTGGCATCCAAAATGCTTCCTCTTTATTTTCAAGTGTCTCCTTAAAGCCTAGATAGAGAAACCCTAACCCAAAATTTCCTATAACAATTTGAAACTAGGAGTTGCCCAAAAATACTCATATTCCTTCTCCTCCTTGGTCATCTGATACTAATCATTCTTTTTCTTCTTCTTAGTCTTAATAAAAAAAATTATCATCTATTACAATATTATCCTTTTCTTATAAGCATGTATTGACAACATATGGAGACAATAAAGATTCATGACATACATTTTCAACTAAATATAAACCTCATCAATGGGCATTAACAAATACATAAAACTTTCTCAACAATAACATGATGTTCACTTATATTCATACACACCTCAGAACTAATCTCAATTATCACCTTGTTCTTCTCCTTGAGCTTGGTCTCTTCATTCCCAAAATGAGAATAAAATGAAATCTTCTGATTCTCTTAATCCTTTATATCATTCTCCACTTTATAAAATAGACCACTTGGACCTACAGAACCATTATGACTCACACCTTTCATTTTTGGTTTGCATAGGTTAACTTGTCTTCTTTATTACACTCTAGGAGTTTGATTGAATTTATTTTGACTTGATGTCATTTTCTTTTAGAACTTATTAATGTGATCAATGTTCTCATAGTTGTAGTAAACCATTCTTATTAAAGTGAAACCATCTTGCCTTACCTGATTTGGACAAAATCTTGCAATGTGTCCTTTGTCATAACAACTAAAGCACTCAACTTTATTTATGTTATTTAATTGATGATTCCAATCATTCTTAGTAGGTATTTTACACTCTCTAGCCCTATGATCAAATTTATTATAAGTATAGTAGTAACCATTGAAATTTACATACCTCATGGCATTTCATTATCTAATTTGGTTTGTCCTCATTCTACTAACACCTTCATTACTTGACTGATGATTGATCTTCACGATCTAATTGTCCTCATTCACATTGGTATTTATTTTCTCTTGAGTTACATTCTTTTTTTCTTCTTTGTAACCAAGTCCATTTCTATCACTAACATGATTTTGACTATTCATGATGTTGTCTATATCACTTGAGCTCTTTTCAAACATCACATATGAATTCATCTTACTAGATGTCTTTTTTAACTCAGCTTTCAATGACTCATTTACAATCAGATATCTTAAACACTCATCTTCTTCATCTTTCAGGCTTGTAGATAGGATTTCCAATTTATAATTGAGATGCTTGACTATATCTTCATGCTCCTTGGTTTCTTCATTCATTTTTGCCTCAAACACTCTGAATTGATCTTCATAGTCCTTGATTTGAGACTTCATCTTCTTGATAATCTTTTTCTCAATCTTTAGTTCTTCACAAGCATTCCTAATTCAGTCTCATATTCCTCATATTATTCATTACTTGTATCACTCCAAGTAGACTCTTTTTGATATGAACAACTTCCTTCCTCAACCATGTATAAGACTTCATCTTCAATATCAAACTTAGAATCACTATCCTCACTCTCATCTAATGAGCTGCAATCTTTATTGGTGTAAAGACTCTTCTTGTTGTAATAATTTATGAATCCTTTCTTCCTCTTATCAGACCTAAATATATTATTTCCTTCATCTTGTATTTCATCATGTTCTTCATCATAATTATTTTTATGCTTATGAGGGCACTTATTAGCAAATTATCCTACTTCTCCACAATTGAAACATTTAAAGGGTAGTTTACCCTTATACTTCCTTGAGCCTATTTTAAATTTACTTTTAAACAAAGATATTATTTCATTATTATATATCTCATCATACTTGACTTCTTTACCTTGAGTTATTTTTTTATTTGGATTTTTTTCTATCTTGAATTTTGCTTCATCCTTTGGTAGTTTGCCATTGTTGACTCTCATCTCATAGGCAATAAGGATGCCATGTAATTCATCCATATTCATTTGAGTAAGATCACGACTTTCTTCTATATCATACACTTTATAATCAAACTTGAGGAAGAGAGACATTGATACCTTTTGTAATATATTAGTTTCTTCAAGCTTATCTCCAAGACCTCTGATAATGATCACACTCTCATCAACTCTCTACAAAAAGGATGCCACAAAATCTTCTTCCTTCATCTTGAGACTCTCAAATTATCTTAGTGAGTTTGTAACTTGGATAACTTGACCTTTGAATCCCCTTCATAAATGATCTAAAATTTATCCCATATCTCTTTGGTATAATTAAAATGGATTAGCTTGGTGAACTCAGTCTCTGAAAGACCACAAGTGATGGCATTCATTGCCTTAAAATTAATCTCATAAACTTTTTATCAGCTACACTAATTGGAGGGGTTGCGGGGGCTGAATATCCATAACATATTTACAAATGTCAAACCCTATTGACATGATGTAGGTATTCATCCTCAGAAAACATAATTGGACCCATGAAAATTGGTGATTGCTTTGTGTAGAGACCCTGCATCTATTGACTTGCCATATTATACCTTGGATCACCTTCAAGTGGTTAAACTTGAAAAAAAAGTCTTAATCTGATACAAATTATTATATTTATAATCACTAAGAGGGGTATTGGTTAATTAGTGATGTTAGATAATTAAAACTTTAATTTTAATCATTTCAAACCCTTAACCAAAAAACATTAGCATTTATGAAGCATACACATCATTTATATCAATGAACAAGAAAGATAAGCAAGATCTCACACATAACACAAGATCTATGTGGGAAACCCTCTTTGGGAATAAAACCCACTTAAACCTACATGATTACTATGATCTTATAATGACAAGATCCAAATTTAGACTAGTAACAATTGATTAAGGAACACCCATCCTTTAATTTAGTGAGACACCCATCTCACAAGGAGGAACCAATGCCCTAGGCAACCAAGCATCCACCCAACTACCTTGATCTGATCTCCACATTTGATTAGATGTCTTCTACACCTGATGATGAACTTCTCTTGATTTCACTCTTCTTTATCCTTCAATCTCTCTCAAGCGGCCTCTAGGGATTACTCACTCAATCTGCCTCTTCTAGGATTTTTAGGTCCAATGATCTATGTGTTCACCTTCATCACCTTAATCAAATTATCATGATTGATCCTATTTGATATCTAAATGTCCTCATTGAATTGTACCTTATTTTTCAAATATTCTCTCCTTCACTTAATTTCACATCTGCTCAACTTTTCTCTCTTAAGTTTAGAAACCATTGCCTTGGTCTCCACTCTTTATAGAGTCTTCATGAATATCAAATTATAGGTCAACCATAATTCTTACCTTAACCCTTAATATTTATATCATGATAACATATAACTCAATACCATCCTCATATTTTTACCATAGCATCAATGGGTCATACTTAAGAAACTATGTCTTTCAAATAGCCTTTAGTATCCCTTATAGGTCTCATGGAGACTTATTACCCTTTTAGCACTTCATTGAGAAAAACAAGAAAAAAATATCACTTTAAAATGCATGGGTCCAATCCATATGACCTATTAGACAATATTTAGGTGATTATTCCTTCCAAAACACTCTTTTTCTAAAGCAAAAATTAATCAGACATTATTCTATCATACAACCACCATGAATGAACATATGATCAACTTTGGAGCTCAATAATTAGGACTTTACATATAGTAAAACTTTATAACTAGATTTTATAGATGCACCTTGAATTATTATTCAACTTTTCCTTTTGCACCACCATGAAATTCATCCTAGATCAAAATATATAGATAAAAAACTATAGACTAGTTTTCCATTGTAAATTTAAAAATTTAAATTCCAATGGTCACTGTTCAAACACTAAACATTAGACACTTTGTCATCATATCATGCTCCTTGGAAAATTTAGATAAATATAAACCATTGATATCATTATATTTATCCCAGTATTTAGCTTGTAATGTTCACCATTGATCTTCTATCTAAGCTTCCACGATTTTGCCACTTGGTAGCTATGTGTGCCTTCTACACACCCTGCAGTCAGTCACTAATGAACTTTTTCCACTTGGCAGCTCCACGTACCTTCTAAGAAAATTGAATATTTGAATCCAATTAACTTACACCACTTGGAATCCCCTCATTTAATCTTAACTATTTGACTCAATATGCTCTATTGGATCATGATATGCATGATCACGCACTCACCATTGATCTCTATTTGACAGATTTCATGCTCATCATTAGATCTGCTACTCAAACTATGTGATTGTCACACATGTCACTAGCATGTGAAATATTGACTATTTGACTTTTAACCACATTATGAGATCCTTATCCAATCAGATTAAACATGTTCCATTAGATCTATGATCCAATTAACACTCATCGTAGATCTTCGATATCACAAATTTTGCTAAGTATAGGAACATGGTAAACTCTATCTGAGAACCCAACTTTACACCTTAATAAATTTTTCTACGCTCCATTTCTAGAGCTAAAATTTGAGACATATTATATCATCACATAGATTAATCTATCCATATATCAAAATGATTCTAAAACCTTCACACATGTGAAATATGACATCATCAGATTACTTAGCTTTATATGTCAAGATGACTACTTAAACCTATACACTCAATTGACTACTCTGAATTCCTTTCACTTTCATAATAATTATAAGCACTCATAACAGCCCATAGGGTCTTTGAAACATGTCCCTACCATTAATATCATCAATAAATTGCCTCATTGAGTCAAACACTGAAGAACCATGTAGGAACATTGAAGCACACTTTATCATTGTCAATCTAACACACATGACACCTCATCAATAACCTTGGTCACTTTGGAGACATCATTGACAAAAATAAAACATAAAGGTGATTTTGAACAACATATTCTATCATTTCATGAAAAATGATTGGATTATACATATAATGATAAATAAGTAACCAAGTTATGTATAAAAACCCTCAAATACCATGCTTTACAATGGTTCTATGATGTTCCACTCTAATCAATTAAAAATTTTAACCCTTTGGAAAATTAATTTTTAGCACACTTCTCTATTATCATTGGTAAAATATTATTTCATGCACAAATTACTAAACTCAAGGAAGGGCTTAATAATCCAATCAATGAATATGTTATTCAATAAAAAACTATGTTGGGTAAGATGAAAAATTATATGGAATATAGTGAGTTACAAGACATATTCACAAAAAATTTGTTATCAACACTTCATGAGTCTATCTTTCTCAATAAATTCAAATATTTTGATGAGTTTTGCCATACACTCAAAGAATGAGATTTCAATCTCATAGATTTGAACAAAATCGAGTACACATCAAATGCTTTATATACTTCAAATAATAAGTTTTAAATAAAACCAAGATACAAGGTCAAACATAATTAAGGAAAGTGTTAGTGCCCAAAATTACACTAAAGTAGTTAGGCCCTTATGAAGTACAAATGCCTAAATACTCAGCCCAAGTCATGTTTTCAAGTGTTCCTTTAAAGGTCAAGTTTCTTGATTAATTAGCTAAATTTGAATTTAGTCTTTGCTTAGTATGTTTTAAGCCTTAGGGTATTTGGGGTTTTTGTTGGGACTTTTTGCCTAATGAAAATACATCTTCAAGATCTTTATTCTCATAAAAATTCTAAAGACTTATTTTCATCGGGAAAATTATCAACAATAAAAAACCTGACAAAGTCTTTTTATTCTAAGTAAAACATATTTCCCTATTTCTTTCAATCATTTTTCCCTTGAAAAATATTTGAAGGGTCATTTTTCCTTTGCAAAATTCTTAAAGGTTCATTTATTTTGGGAATTTTACCCTTGAAAAATATCTAAAAAGTCATTTTGCTTTTCCAAAATCCTCAAAGGATCATTTTTTTGGGCATTTTGCCCTTGAAAATTTTCCAAAGGGCACTTTCATAAGATCCAAAGGAAACTTTCAATAAGTCTAAAGGGCACTTTCAAACAATATAAATGGTCATTCCAAAAGTCTAAAGGGCACTTACCCTTTGGGAAAAGAGCTAAGTCTAATTCTTTTGGGAAAAGTGTAAGGTCTAGTTATTCCAAACTTTTTGTCCATGGTAAAAAGTCTGAAGGGCACTTACCCTTTGGGAATTTTACCCACATAAAAAGCCAAATAAAAGTCATTTGTTTTGGCAAAATGTTAAGTCCAATTTCTTCAGTATAAATGCAAAGATTGACTTCTTCAGCAAAAGTGCATAGCTCAATTTATTTAGGGAAATTATTTTGGACAAATTGTCTAAAATAATTGTCTCAATGAAGATAAAAGTGATAAATTCTAATTATTTCAAGAAAAGTGCTCAGCTAATTTAGATAAATTATTTTGGACATTTTATCTGAGACAATTATCTTGATAAGAGAAGGGCTGAAGATTCATTTCCATCCAAAAAATTACCCTTGACAAAAATACTGAAGGAATTAATTCCATTAGACATTTTTTCCATGGTAAAAGGCCCAAATGTGTGGAGAGATTATTGCATGGATGTAGGAAACAAAAAACCCAAAACAAAGAAGCCAAAGACAAAAGGCCCAAAAAAATTCTTTTGAAAACCAAAAGGATGAAAACTAGGAATTCTTGTAGAATAATTATCTCAGTGAAATTAATGCCAAGATAAAGAGCCCACAAATCAAATTTTTAAAGGCAAAATATCTGAAAGAATTTCCCTAAATACATAAGGGTGATGGGATTTTAGACCCTTTTTGACAGGCATATGGACATCAACTTTAGGCCATAGAGAATAACTGTTGGGTTTCAAATTTTCCAAGATGGTTGCATGAGCATCAAATTTAGGCCCCATGGAGTAACCATTTATTTTCAAATGGAAACATATTGATGGATTGCATTTGCTCAAGTGAGGATGATCTAATGGAGAGTAAGGATTCAAAGTAGTCAAAGACCTTATGAGAGAATGTGAGATAGACAAGTGTTAACATCTCAAAAAGGTAGTAAAAGATCTCACACTGAGTAGAATAGGTCAAAAGGTTAAGAAGCCTAAGGTGATTTTACATGGATCAATAGAACTCAAGAAATTGGGACTATCTATATAAAACACCAAAAATCCCATGAGGATACCAAATGGCATATCCTCAAGGCTAAAGTATAAGCTATTTCCAACAACACTCCACCCCTTAGATCATGATCTAATGGAGCATATTTACCTTCCCAAGAAAGATTCGATGGTAGGAAAAGAGTTGAAGTAGTCCAAGGTCTTCCATGGAGATGTGAGGACGACAAGTGTCAAGCTCTCAATGAGCGACTAAAAAAATAAATGGTTTGTGATTGCTCATGCATCTAGTAGATCAATGAAGTGAATGAGAGGGAAAAATTAAATATAACCTAAGTTTTTATTTATTCATTTTCTATGCTTGTTCGAGCTCCTATATGGGAAAGATAGTGTAGGATTATAAGATTAAAGTTGGCGACTCCAAGGAAGATCTTAAAACAACCATGAATCAAGAATTTCTCAAGCCATCATCATAAGGTAATGGGATTTCTTTGGTGTGTAGAGGAGAAAGGAAGTTGTCTAGAAGATTCTAGATTTACCATTGATTAATAGAAAATCATCTTCAAGCAGTTCCACTTAAAGATAAATGGTTTGTTTACTTTCACCATGAATATTATTCTTCTAGCTTGTGGAAAGGGGATCTCTAACCAAGAGATCAGGGAGTTTCTTGCAAATATCCATCATTCTTTGTAAAGGTGGTTACAAAAATAATTTTATTTAAAGTTACATCAATATTTTAGTCATGGTAGAGGAATATTTTCCATCTAGGAGCATCTTGGTAGGACTTTAGCACTTGCAGATTTGAAATGGGTAAAAAATGTACAAATAAAAGGCTTGTTTTATATTTGAGAGGTTGGTTGGCCATTGTGTTGGTCACTATGGTTGATGATATTGGTATTTGGTTCTTTCTTAACATATGATCTTCCACATTTTGGGATCACTACTATGTGCATTTTTTCTCTCTTACTAAGGTTGTTGCAGTTGTACAGCCATTAGCAATCTTTGAGAGCATCTCTATATGTCTACCCTATCTAACATGGAGCAAATCCACCATGATTGTCCCCATGGTAGCATTTTTAAACACTAGTGTATGTGAGATTTTATTTCAATTTAATGGAAAATATTTATTATTCTTTATTGTATCCTGTTAATGAAATGCAATAATATGTGTGACAAGTTCTATTGATTAGATATTTAGGTTTGTGTTCATTACTAGTTGTCATTCTAAGCATGTACCTAGGTTATAAATCCCTTTCTATAGTTATATTCAAAAATATGTTGTTGAATACCTTATAAGGGCACCTCGAGTTCATGAATTTAGTAGGATAAAGTATTTGATATTCTAGTTTTAGTGTATGTTCTTGTGTTTTAGGGATCTTTTGGGCATTTGCATTCTATTGGCTCTAGTGGATACAAATTTATTCTTGTAGTTTCCATGGCTTGCATTTCAATTTCCTTACATATTTTCAATAAATGATGTCATGTACATTGAAATAATCCCTACTACTGGAAAAAACTACCATCACACCACCATGCCCTTCATCTTTGTTATAATCATATAACTCATCTTACCCTATCTTACTTTACAGATAATATGCCCTTTGCATATCTTAAGTTTAATTTGATTTTAGATGCATAAAAATTATATATTTAGCATGTGTTTATGTGAGGTGCTTTGAATCCCAACATTTTAATCTTTTATTCATCCCCTCTATTGTTGAAGATTTTTTTTTCAAATCAAGATTGTAGTCACTTTTATATATGTATTAAGTAGCTTATATCTAGCTTAGAACATTTTCTCATTTTATGTGACAACCCTTCCTAAGTGGAGTGAGCAAGTTTGGTTGTGTTCTGGTCAGACCTATGCCTTTGTGACAATAATCCTCATGGAGGTTAAATTACATAATTTTTCCATGTGAGAAATCTACCCTTAGTCCTCTCACCTTGGTTTAGGTAGAGTTAGAATTAGCATGGAGTTGACCATACCCTTTGTAGGTGCCTCTCAGTCATTTTTTGCATGCAGTCTATTCTTAATGCCAAACCCTTCCCTGGATACAATGACATATTAGTGGGTTTTCCATAATTTCTCGCCATTTTCTTTATGTGTGAAAGGCTAAGCATACGAGGTGTACAAATTGAAACCAACACTTTTATGGCACAATTATTGGGGAATTGAATTGAAGTCTTGGTCACTTGTGTTGTCTGAGACTCTTACAGAGAGATATAGATATACATATTTCTAGTTTGAAGGTTATCTACTTATTATTTATTATAGTGGGACTATCTTGGCTGTCAACCTCTAACACTCCATTAGGGACATGCCAGGAATTCTTGAGGAGTTTATAATTAGCATCTACTACATTTATTTCAAAGAGATGTTAATGTTGCATGTTGAAAGGTATTTTATCCCTTTTGAACATTATTTTGAAAATTTTAGTGTATTTGTTTTCCATCTCATTAAGCTTTAACAAGTTTATTTTTAGCATGTATCACAATAGTTTATTAACCATTATATTATAAAATTTTGATTCTAATGAAAACTCCATTTTTATCATCGAGTTCCAAGGAAGATCAATGCCTATTTTGAATATCTTCATTCTAGCTTTGAGTATTCTTTCTATTGCTTGCAAGGCTAGAATAATTGATATCATCCTTCAAAGGTGACTCATTAGAACATTGTATCACTACCAAGTTTACATCAAAGATGAACAAGACAAATTTCAAGGTTAGAATGGAAGTACCCAATCTATTAAATGCCAAAATAAATTCTATGGATTTTGATTTTGACATTGACTGGTGTGACAAGTGCTTCCTCCTACATCCCCCATGTGATACTATTGAACTACTTGATGAAGATTTAGATGAACCTAAGTATGCATCACCTGAATATGAGATTTTTATGTTTAATTGTCAAGACTCCCAATGTAAGTCTTTTACCTCCTTGGAAATGATGTTTGCTACTAATGTTGATTAGTTTTAGAGTGCAGTCAAGAAGGTCCTATCATATGAATTTATTTGTGATGATAGTTTAACACATACAAATGAGTTACCTAATCATGATGTAATCAAAGATCCAAAGTGTGATTTGAAAGAATTGTTATATGAGGATGTAGTATTGGGTAGATCTATTAAGATTATGGACATTATTGAATAACCAATTATTCTTGATGCTAGGTTTGACAATGACGGTGTTATTTGGAGAATATCATTTGATGAAGATGGGGTTGTCTTTTATTCCCCCAAGGATGAATATTTTTATACTTCTTTCAAGTAGTACTTTGAGTGTATAAATGACATTATTGATCTTGAGGCACTCTTGTTTGGTACTCACCTAATTGCAACCAAGAAACAAGCTTATTTATAGCTACTGAACAAATTCCAAGATCTTTTGGCTTGGTCTTATCCATACTTGAGACCATGCAAGGAAGATTTGTTTTAACTTTTCATCCTATCATAGCCTAGTAGCAATACCTTTAGACAAGTATAGAGATGGATTTACTTTATCTTGGCCACCAAGATGCTAGAAGAGTTATAGAGATTAAGGAATGGCATAATTTTAGAGCCACCAATTAATGGCACACATTTGAAATATTTCCTCGACTGAGCATGTAATTATGTACATAATTATATAGTCTTGTTGCTTTATTATTTTGTTTCCCCTTTGATTTGGGCCTTATTTGTACAATTATTTTCATTCCTTTTAATGTGTGTTTGTTTCCAAATCTTCCTAATCTATTTTTGTTAAGTCTACCATGTTTTTTTGAGCTTTCATGGATGTTTTCTAAAAATTTCTAAGTTTTGACTCTGTGATCCAATGGATTGGCACTTGGTCTTATGTTCTAGGGTTATTTACACACCTGTAGGGGGTATGCATCCCTAAGTGAGAACCAGTGTTAGTGCCCAAAATTTCAATAAATAAACTAAGCCCTTATCAAGTACAAATGCCTAAGTCCTCAGCCCAAGTCATGTTTTCAAGTGTTCTTTCAAAGGTAAGTTTCTTGATTAATCGACTAAGTGTTAATTTGGTATTTACTTAGTATGTTTAAGCCTTAGGGTATTTAGGTTTTTTGTTGGGACATTTTATTTGATGAAAATACGTCTTCAAGATTTTTATTTTTGTAAAAGTTTGGAGACTTATTTTCATCGATCAAATTATTCATGATAATAAACTTGACAAAGTCTATTTATTCTAAGTAAAACATATTTCCCTTTTTATTTTGGTCATTTTGGCCTTGAAAAATCTATAAAGGGTCATTTTTCCTTTGTATAATCCTTTAAGGGTCATTTATTTCAGGCATTTTACCCTTACAAAATATTTGAAAGATCATTTTACCTTTACAAAATCCATAAAGGGTCATTTATTTTGGACATTTTGCCCTTGCAAAATTTTTGAAAGGCACTTTTAGAAGATCTAAAGGATACTTTCAATAAGTCTAAAGGGAACTTTAAAAATATCTAAAGGGCCATTCCAAAAGTCCAAATGGCACTTACCCTTCTAGAAAATAGCTAAGTCTAATTCCTTAGGGAAAAGTGTAAGGTCTAGTTGTTTCAAAAAATTTGTCCACAGTAAAAACTCTAAAAGGCACTTGCCCTTCAAGCATTTTTTATACACAAAAATCTTGATAAAATTTATTTGTTTTGGAAAAATATTAATTCCAATTTCTTTGGTATAAATGTAAAGATCAACTTCTTTGGCAAAAGTGCATAACTCAATTTTTTCAACAAAATTATTTCAGATAAATTATTTGAAACAATTGTCCCAATGAAGACAAAAGTGTCAAAGTCTAATTGTTTTAGGAAAAGTGCTCATCTACTTTAGAGAAATTGTTTTGGATATTTTATCTGAGCTAATTATCCTGATAAAGAGAAGGGTTGAAAACTCATTTCCATCAGGTAAATTATCCATGATAAAAATGTCAAAAAAATTAATTCCATTAGACATTTTGTTCATGATAAAAGGCCTGAATATACTCAATATTTTAGAGATATTATTGCAGGGATGTAGGAAACAAAAAACCTAAAATAGATAAGCTAAAGATAAAAGGTCTGATAAAATTCTTCCAAATACCAAAAGGCCAAAAACCAAGAATTATTGCAAAATAATTATCTCAATGAAATTGATTCCAAGACAAAGATCTTGTAGACCAAATTATCAAAGATAGAATCTCTAAAAGAATTTACCCAAATTGAATAAGGGTGATGGGATCATTGACATTTTTTGATAGTCATGCGGATGTCAAATTTGAGCCATAGAAAATAGCCATTAGGTTTCAAATGTTCTAGGATGGTTTCATGAGAATCAAATTTAGGCCATGTGAAGTAGCCATTTGTTTTCAAATAGAGGCATATATATGGCTCACATTTACTCAGGCAAGGATGGTCTCATAGTGAGTGAGTATTCAAAGCAATTAAAGAACTTTCAAGAGAATGCAAGATCGACAAGTGTTAAGATCTCAATCAGGTAGTAACATATCTAATGGTGACTATAATAGGTTAAAAGGCCAAAAATCCTAAGGTGTTTCCATGTGGCTCGATAGTGCTCAAGCAGTTAGGACTATTTTCATAAAACCCTAGAAATCCCATAAGGCTTCCAAGTGGTATATATTTGGGGCCAAAGTATAGGTTTTATCTAAAAACACTCCACCCTTCAGATCATGATTTGATGGAGTCCATTCACCTACCTAAGTAAGATTGTATGGTAAGCAAAGAGTTGAAGCAGTCCAAGGTCTTTCATAGAGATGTGAGGAGGATAAGTGTTAATCCCTTGATGAGCGACCAATAAAATCAATGAATTGTGATCAATCATGCATCCAACATATTGATGATGTAAATGAGAGTGAACTTTTCAAAGGGAAAAAGGAAATATAACCTAATTTAATTTCTTCATCTGCTTCACTTGTCTAAGATCATCTATGAGAAAGATAGTGCATGCTTACAAGATCAAAGAGGGATACTCCAAAGAATATCTTCAAGTAACCATGAATCAAGAATATTCTCAATCCATCATCACAAGGTAATGAGCTTTCCTTGGCATGCAGAGGAGAAAGGCAACTATCCATAAGATTCTAAATTTACCATCAATTAATAGAAAAGCGTCTTCAAGTAGTTTCACATAAGTAAAAATGGTTTGTTTACTTCCACCATGAATATTATTCTTTTATCTCATGGAAATGGGATCTCTAGCTAATAAATTAGGGAGTTTGTTGTAAATATCCATCATTCCTTACAAAGGTAGTTACAACAATCATTTTCCTTGCATTTACATGAAGATTTTAGGTGTGGTAGAGGAATATTTTCTAGCTAAGAGCATCTTGACAGGACTTTAGCACTTAAATATTTGAAATGGGTAAGAAATATATAAATAGAAGGCTTGTATTCTATTTAGGAGGTTGGTTGGCCATTATATTGGTCACTATGGTCATTGTTGTTAGTCTTTGGTTCTTCTTTAATATAGGTTCTTCCAAATTTTAGGATCACTAATGTATGCATTTTATCTCTCTTTCTAGGGTGGTTATCGCTGTACATCTATTAGCAAGCTCTGAGAGCATCTCTATATGTCTCCCATGTCCAACATGGATCAAATCAACCATGCTTGTCCCTATAGAATCATTTTTAAACATTGGTGTATGTGAGATTTTATTTCATGTCAATGGAAAATATTTATGGTTCTTTATTGTATCTTGTTAATGAAATGCAATAATATGTTTTACAATTTTTGATAATTGGATATTTGGGTTTGTGTTCATTACTAGTTTTCATTCTGAGCATGTACCTAGGTTATAAATCCATTTCTATAATTATATTCAGAAATGTGTTGTTGAATACCTTTTAAGGGCACCCTAGGTTCATGAATTTAGTAGGAGGAAGTATTTGAGTTTATAGTTTTAGTGTATGTTCTAGGTTTTCAAGGATCATTTGGGCATTTGCATTTTATTGGCACCAATAGATGAAAATTTCTCCTTGTAGTTTCCATGGCTTGCATTTCAATTTCCTTACATATTTGCAATAAAGGATGTCATGTATGTTGAAAGAATCCCTACTACTAGAATAAACTACTAGCACACTACCACACCCTTACCCTTTATTATAATCATATAACTTGTCCTACCCTATCCTACCCTTTAAATAATACACCCTTTGAATATCTTAAGTGTTATTTTCCTATAGATGCATAAACATTATATATTTAATATGTGTTTGTGTGATGTGATTTGGGGCTCAACATTACAATATTTTATTTATCCCTTATGTTGTTGAATACTTTTAAAAATGAAGATTACAGTCACTTTCATATCTGTCTTTAGTAACTTGTATCTGGCTTAGAACATTTGATCATTTTGTGTGACAACCCTTCCTAGGTGGAGTGAGCAAGTTTGGTTGTGTTTTGGTCAGACCTGTGCCTTTATGCCAATAATCCCCATGGAGGTTGAATTGTAAAATTTATGCATGTGAGCAAGATACCTTGTAGGTCCTCTCACCTTGGTTCAAGTAGAGATAAAATTATCAGGGAGCTTACCATACCATTTGTAGATGCCTCTTAGTCATTTTATGTGTGCAGACCATTCTTGATGCCAAACCCTTCCCTAGCTACAATGACATATTAGTGTGGTTTCCATCATTATTTTCCATTTTATTCAAGTTTACAAGACTGAGTGTATGAGGTGTATAACTGGGAACCAATATAAATAATGAATCATAATTACTATTCAATGTAGTATCACAAACAATGAATAAGCTTCACTTGAAAACTCCACCAAAGAGGCAATTTTCAAGGTTACCATCACCTCTTCATGTCTTGCTATATTAATTACTTGACTACATTATCATATCTCTCCTTCCACCATTATATTTTGATATGAATAAGCCTCAACATAATGGATTCAATAGTAACACATATTGTGACTATCATAAATGTATTCAACATTCTACAAACAAGTGTTACAAGCTAAGGCATAAGATACAAGATATTATTGATGACAATAATATTGAACTAAGCACACCCATAAAGGAGGATAAACCACAAAAAAATGATAATACAAAGTTTGAAATATTCAATAATACCTTTCCAAACCATGAAACAATATAAAATATATATAATTCAAAGGTACACCATGTATACAATGCACATCATCTTCTTTTGACATTAAAAAATCTAATAGATAGTATTATTACTAAATTTATATGTGAATTACCCCCACACCCTATGATCACATTTGATGATAATAAATTTGTTGATGATGATATAGATAGACATGCACACTTTATTCAATATTATATCAACAAACATCCCATACACAATGTCAAGATAAAAAATGGGTGAAGTGAAAATGCAGTACAATGACACTTATTCACACTCTTGTGTGTATAGAGAAGAAATTACAAATTAAATAAAGAGTAGTCAAATAATTTTATGGACATATACATAATAATTTCAAACATATAGTTTCACCTCTTTATATTAGTTCAAAAACAATGACTACATTTTTAGTCTTTTTAAGCATAAAGGTCTTTGACATGTTATTAGGGTGCCTTGGATTCAAAATATCTATGCAATACCATCCAAAATACATTTATGTATCAGATAAATACATTGTAATCAGGTGGTGAAATTTTTATGCATTCATTATGAATATACTCTATAGTCAATGGTAACTCCTCCTTCCCCACAACTACCACAGTTATTTATTACTCCTGTTCAAGATTTATTAAAAAGTTAATTATTTAACCTATTCAAGAGAAAAATATAGAGACACTTTTTTCACCTATATAAAATATTTATTTAAATTCATTTCATATGAGAGTTATACAACCTCATAAATTACATACTTTACGTCAAAGAGTTATTTAGAGTGCAAAGAGATATTTATATTATACAGTACATTCTAAAGCATTAATATGGAAAATTCAGCACGGTCCATAGTGAACACAGGTGGTGATATATTCTCCTTCTATAACTAAAGATCCACCAAGTCTTTCACACTCTATAGTTTCACATCCTAAAAGATATTATGAACATTGATCAAGACAATTCCATTACAACACCTGATTCATTTTTAGATTTAGATTCATCCACATGTAACACTTTTCATTCATGGAAAGTCATCCTCAAAATTTATGATATAGGAACACACTATGGTCCTTAAATTAATGGGATCAAAGGTTAGTTATTTAAATATATTTAAAATATAAGAACATTCAAATAATTTCAAAAATATAAAAACATTCAAAATATTCAAAAAAATAAATTAGGAACTGAGCATGGCATAAGTTACTAGTTTACTTTTTTACATATGTTATTTATCACAGATTTTGATAAATAACACATTAATTTTCATACACACATGAATTTCATGAGGTATATGAGTGTGATGCAATACATTAATACTGTACATTTATTATTAGATACTATATTTCCTTCTACCTAGTGAGGTTACATTATCACATGTTATATATATCTATGAACTTTTTATCATGTCAAGATACATATATTATAATTTACTTACTAATTACTCATATATTATAGTTTTCTACATGGATATTGAAACATGATCATCAACTCATCCTTTGTAAATCCTGTATCATTTGAGTGTAGTGGTCCATTGTAATCTAATAAGTCTTCTTGTGAAAGACAAGAAGTGATATCAAGATTATTAAAGCATTTAAAAATCATTGAATTTCCCTAGTTATATTATGGAGTCCTATTATTATGACAAACTAATGTTTGAATTATTAGGAGGTCGTATATTTTAAGACTAGGCCAAATCCAAGTTTTCCCTCTAAAATCACTTATTTGAAAATTCAAATCTTGAAAAGAGAATTGAAAGTATTATGGATGAAAATCAAGGGTATAATTATCTTTTAAGGATAAAAACATGTTGACTCAATTAAATGTAAATACTAACCTGTCCTCAACATCTAGAAGATGATGCCTATGTTGGACAAGGGCAAATAAGGAAAATATTAAGACCAGAGTGTGGTTAAAAAGATAGAAGAGAAGATAAAATAGATATTATTGGACCTTTACAAGATAATAAATGTCAATTTATTCATGATATGGGTCAAACCACTTAGCAAGGAGGCCAAAAAAACTATAAATTGTAGGCCTATGGAGTCATTTGAAGCATTATTGAATAATGAAGAAGAATTATTGAGGAGATTATTGAGGTTTTAAGCCTATAAGAAGGTTTTTTTAAATAATGGAGTGTTGAATGAATTTATATATGGATAATTAAGGCCATTTGAGTGCATTTGAAGCTTGTATGTACTATTTTTGTACTGTTTATAAAGAACAAGGTATAAATATAGACCGTTTGTTATATATGCTTATCATGAATTAATAAAGAATGAGTTATATGTGGAATATATATTATTTATTATGTTTTGAGTGTATATTTAAGAAATCATAATCTGAGATGCCTTTTAGGCCATTATAAATATATTTATATGTTTGGTGTAGGTCTGCATTGAAGGAAGTGCAGTGACAGTTAGAATTTATGAAGATTTATCGATAGTAAAGATTGTTTGTAAGAGTGAATGTTATGAGAATGAATATTTAAGGTTTATTAAACATATTAATTATTTATATTGTCATTTATTGTATTTAAATTGGATTAATATAATTAATAAGACTCTATAGTCTATGTATCTTGAGAAGACTGTAACAATCAAGATATAAGAGGGTGTTTATACTATTTGGGAGTCTAGTAAAGACTCAAATGAAAATTGTAGGAATTTTAATGGGTTAGGATATAAATTTTAAAGGTGATTATAAGCTTTAATAAGTGATCAAATTTAAATTAGGCCATTTAAAGTGATATCAACTTGTGCTCTATGTTAAAACCCTAGGGTATTGAAAACCTTGCATATATTTGGTTATAAGCTATCAGATGTCTTTAAATTCACAAGGGAGATATTATAGAGAGTATTTGTAATATTATAAGTGGTTTTAGGTTTATTATAAGAGTGAGAAGAGATACAACATATTTACAAGTTTGTATACCATGTTAAACCCTATCTAGAAACTAGAATTCTATATAGTTAAATGAGAAAAGTATTTTGAAAAGTTGTATCAAGACACACAATATTGTAAATTTTTGAATAGGGTATTAAAAACCCTAATAAAATTTTATATTTATTTGGAAATTCAATTTATAGGTTCTAGTACAAAGGATGTTCTAAACCAATTGTTATAATCATGTATTAGTGATCAAAATTTTATGAATTCTTGAATGGGGGGTGTATTGTGATTCACTAATGTTAAAAAAACCTTGGAAATGTTGAATATATTTGGGTAATTTTTTTTTAAAAGTGTTATAATTGAATAAACCTGAGTTGTATACATTTTATACCCTTTGGTAACCTCTCAAGTAGGTACATGCTTGCGAAGGTCTAGGTTAAGGTTTGAAGTTAGAAAGTGAGATAATTAGAGTTTTAATAGATATGAATTCATAAATTGTTTTGATAAGGTGTGATTTCATATGTTTAATAATATTTAATATATTTTTAGATGGTATAGGACTGTATTATATTCTTTCCAATAATGTAGGTGTGTTTAGGCCTAAAGGATGACTACTTGGTAAATGGAAACTTAGAGAAAGAGGGTGAACCTGAGGAATTGGGAAATGAAAATTATTATGAAGTTTTATGGGCTTATTGAGTATCCAAAACTATTATTAGGTTATCAAGAGAATGTGTATATTGGTTAATACTAGGAGATTTGCATGTTTGAAGGGTTATAAGGAAAGATAAGCAAAGGTGCATGTAAGAGGTTTGAGATGGAATGAATCTTGGAAATGATTTAGTACAATTTTGTTATGACTAAAAAGGGATAAATATGGTATGTGGATATTTTTATTAATTAATAACCAATATTTTTAGAGTTGAGCCAAGATAAACTATTTGAGAGAGTTTGCATAAGAAACAAGATTGAATGCATGAATTAGATAGTTATAGGATAGAAAAAGGTAATTAAAAACAAAGAGAATGGATAATATAATTTGTATTTATATGACAAATATATGAATTAATCTAATTAATAAATTTTCTTTAAGGCCTAATTGAGTACCTTGAATAAAATTAATAGTTTAAGCACTGCATTGGGAATGTGAATGTAAAGGTATAAGCATGTTATCAATTTTGGCATCAAAGATAGAAGCTTTTAGGAACTGATTATTATAGTGCTAATATTTCAGTACTAATGTTTCAATTGAAGGGATTGAAAAAAAATTGTTAGGCAATTTAGAAGCCAAGAGAGACTTAAGAAAGAGATAAAGAGATAGTGAAGCTCAAAAAGAGAGATCAAAGTGATTGCTCAAGGAGATTAATACAAGGAGAGATCCAAGAAATCTCAATATGGACATACAAATTAAATAATATGAGGAAGGTGATCAACACCTTGACAAGAAATAATATACCCAATGGTAAAATGGGCCTCAAGTTCTTATATCTAGCTTTGATTTTGATGTTGTGAGTATAGGTACACAAGTGGTAGAGGAATATGAAGTCTTTGAGTCAATATATAGACTCATGAGTGAATAATATGATGGAGATAAGGATAAATGAATAACCTTAATCCTTGAATAATATATCCTAAAGGAGATATAAAACTTTTAAAAACAAATCTATGATGAATTGCTAATTGAGTAACCAAACAAGTTATTTATCTACCAAAGTGAAGCGTAGTTGTTAGAAGACATAGAAGCCTTAGATCATGCCATAAATAATGGTAAGAGAGGATAATATTTTTCTTAAAAGAGAGATATAATAAGTTTACAAATGGGTTGAGTCCATTGAGTCTCAAAATGATGAAATTTATGTTGTGTGGAGAGAGACCTCAAGGTCTCAAATTTTTGTTTCTAATATTGCATTGGATTATGCTTGTACAAGTTTGATAGAAGAGGAGGTGAAGTAAATAGATAATAAATCTCTTCTACGAACTCAATAAAATATAATAGATGTTGATATCCTCATTTAATAGGATAAACATTCAAATAATAAGACCAAAGAGAAGAGAAGGAAACAAAGTATTGCATGGATGTAGAAGATGACAAATAAGAAGAAACATAAATGTGAAAGCAAATAACATGTCCATATGTATGAATGGAAAATTAAAGAAAACAATTTATAAAATATTTTTAGTTGTATTTAGGTATGTAAACAAATCTCATGAGCATGATCTCATGGAAGATTCTAAGCCCAGTTTGATGCAGGAACATCAACTCATCCTTTATAAATCATGTATAGTCTATATGTAGTGATCCATTGTAGTCTAATAAATCATATTATGAAGGAAAATAATGCATATAAGTCTTATTAATTCATTTTAAAAGACTTTATATGCCATAGGTAGCTTATGGAGTCCTATTTTGGTGACAAAATGATGTTTGAACAATTAGGAGGTCTTAGATTTCAAGACTAGGCCAAATCCAAGTTTTCCCTCCAAAATCACCTATTTGAAAATTCAAATATTTAAAAAATACTTGTAATTATTGTAGACTAAATTTAATGGTATAATGATCCTATAAGGATAAAAACATGTTGACTCAAGTAGATGTAAATACTAAACTATCCTCAACATCTAGAAAATGATGCCTATGTTGGATTAGGGAAAATAAGGAAAATAGTAAGATTAGAGGGTGGTTGAAAAGATAGAGGAGAAGATAAAGGAGATATTATTTTACCTTTAAAATATAATACAAGTTATTTTCTTCATGATATGGGTTGAACCACTTAGCAAGGAGGCCAAAAAAATATAAATTACAGGCCTATAGAGTCATTTGAGGCATTCTTGAATAATGAAGGACAATTGTTGAGGAAATTATTGAGGTTTTAAGCCTCTAAGAAGGTTTTTTTAAATAATGGAGTGATGAATGAATGTATATATGAATAATTAAGGCTATTTTAGTGCCTTTTAAGCTTGTAGGTATTATTTTTGTACTATCTATAAAGAACATGGTATGAATATAGACCATTTGTTATATATTTTTATCATGAATTAATAAAAAATGAGTTGTTTTGTGTGTAATATATCTTATTTATTATGTTTTGAGTGTATATTTAGTAAATAATTATTTGATATTCCCTTGAGGCCATTAGAAATATATTTACATGTTTGGTGCAAGTCTGCATTGAAAGAAGTGCAGTGACAATTAGCATTTATGAAGATTTATCAATAGTGAAGATTGTTTATAAGAGTGAATGTTATAAGAATAAATATTGAGGTTGTATTAAACATATGAAGGATATATATTTTCATTTATTTTATTTAAACTAGAATAATAACATTAATAAGACTCTATAGTTTATGTATCCTAAGGAGACTGTAACAGTCAAGATATAAGAGGGTGTTTATATTGTTTGGGAGTCTAGTTAAGACTCAAATGCACTTGGATGAATTATAATAGGTTAGTAAAGAATTTTTAAATGTGATTATAATTTTAAATAAGTTATCAAATTTAAATTAGGCCATTTAAAGTGCTCTCAGCCTATGTTTTGTGTTGAAACCTTAGGGTATTGAAAACCCTTCATATATTTGGTTATAACATATCAAACCTATTGAAATTAAAAAGGGAGATATTATAGAGAGTATTTTTACTATTGGAAGTGGTGTTATGTTTATTGGAAGACATATGAGAGATAAAATCTAGTTGTAAGTCTGTATACCATGCTAAACCCTATCTAGAACTTAGAATTATGTATAATTACACGAGGAAAATATTTTAAAAAGTTGTTAGACATAGAAACTATTGGAAAATTTAAAGAGGGTATTATAGAGCCTGATTAAATTTTATATTTATTGGGATATTCAATTTATAGGTGCAAGTACAAAGGATGGTCTAAACTAGTTGTTATAGTCTTGTATTAGTGACTAGAATTTTATGAATTCTTGAATGGGAGACCTATTATGATTAACTAATGTTAAAAAAAAATTGAAAAGATTAAATATAGTTTTTTAAATTTTTTTAAAAGTTTAATAAGTCAATAAACCTAATTTTTAGACATTTTAGACCTTTTGGTAACCTCTATGGCAGGTATAGGCTTGCCAAGGTCTAGGTTAGAGTTTAAAGTTATAATGTGAAATAATTGGAGTTTTAATAGGTATAAATTCATAAAAATTGGTGATAATGTGTGATTTGATATGTTTAATAATATTAAAGAGATTTTTATATGATATAGGACTATATTGTATTGTTTCTAACACTATAGGTGTGTTTAGGCTCAAAGGAGGCCTACTTGGTGAATGGAAACTTAGAGAAAGAGGGTGAACCTGAGGAATTAGGAAATTAAAATTTATATGAAGTTTGATGGGATTATTGGGTATCCAAAATTATTATTAGGTTATTATTATCATGTTTACATTGGTCAATACTAGGAGACTTTCATGTTTGAAGGGCTATAAGGAAAGATAAGCAAAGGTGCATGTAAGAGGTTTGAGGTGGAATGAAGCTTGGAAATGAGTTGGTACAAGCTTGTTAAGAATAATAAGGGATATATATGGTATGTGGATATATGTGTAAATTACTAAATAAATTTTTTAGAGTTGAGCCAAGAGAAGCTAGCTGAGAGAGGTTGCATAAGAAAGAAGATTGAATGCATAAATTAGATAGTTGCATGACAGAAAAAGGCAATTGAAAACAAAGATAATGAATAATATAATTTGTATTTATATGAAAAATATATTAATTAATCTAATTGATAAATTTTCTTAGAGGCCTAACTGAGTACCTTGAACAAACTTAATAGTTTAAGCATTGCATTGGGAATGTGAATGTGTATATATATATATAAGCATGTCATCAATTTTGGTATCATAGAAAACAAAAATTGGAATTGATTATTATAGTGATAATATTTCAATACTAATGTTTCAGTTGAAGGGATTTCAAAAAGTTGATCAGGCAGTCTAGAAGCCAAGAAAGGCTTAAGAAGGAGATAAAGAGCTAGTGAAGCTCAAAAGGAGAGAGAAAAGTGATTGCTCAAATATATTTATCCAAGGAGAGAAGACTTGAATAAAATATGGAGAAAGGTGAAATAGACTTTCTTGAGATAATATATATTGTGAAAATATTGATTAGAGAACTACCTAAGGTAAAGGAACAACTAAATAAGCAAAGATAAAGTGAGATGAGAAGGAAGCAGAGAGAGAGAAATAATTACTAAGGGAAATAAGTGAGATAAATAAAAGGATAACAATGATAAATTTTATGATATAAAACATGAAGAACCCATTGAATGGATGGGTGATGAAGAAGAAGTAAATATGGCTAGTCAAGTTAGTAGTAAGGAGAATAAAGAAGACAAAGAAGTTGTTATGAAAGAAACTTAAGGGAGAGATAATAAATCTCAATATGGACATGAAAATGAAATAATATGAGGAAGGTGATCAGTACCTTGAAAATAAATAATATACCCAAGGGGAAAATTGTCTTCAAATTTTTATATCTAACTTTTATTTTGATGTTGTGAGTGTAGGTACACAAGTGGTAGAAGAAGATGAAGTCATTGAGTTAATGGATGGCCTCATGAGTGAATAATATGATGGAGAGAAGGATAAATGAATAAAATTAATACTTTAATAATATCTCTTGAAGGAGAGAAAATTTTAAACAAAAAAGTTATGACGAATTTCTAATTGAGTAACCAAACAAGTTATATGTCTACTAAAGTGAAGAGTAGTTGTTATAATAAATAGAAACCTTAGAGCATGCCATAATAATGGTAATGAGGAAAATATCCTAAAATATAGATAAATTAAGTTTACAAATGGGTTGAGTCCATTGAGTCTCAAAATGATAAAATTGATGTTGTATGGAAAGAGACCTCAAGGTCTCAAATTTTTGTTTCTAATATTGCATTAGATTATGCTTGTACATGTTTTATAGAACATGAGGTGAAGTACATATAGAAGAAATATATTTTAATAGATAAATAAAGGAGAATATAATCTGATATCCTCATTCAATATGATAAACATGAAAAAAATAAGACCAAAGAGAAGAGAAGGCAACAGAGTATTGCATGGATGGAGAAGATAACGAACAAGAAGAAACATAAATGTGAAAGCAAAGAATATGTCCATATATATGAATGTAAAATTGAAGAAACCAATTTTTAAAATATATTTAGTTATATTTGGGTATGTAAATAAATATCACTATCATGAGCTCATGGAAGATTCTAATCCCAGGGGTTTGATGCAAGAGCATCAACTCATCCTTTGTAAATATTGTATCTTTTATATGTATTGGTCCATTGTAATATAATAAGTCTTAATATGAAGTAAAATAAGCCATATCAAGCTTATGAATGCATCTTAAAATAATTTAAAGGCCATAGGTATATTATAGAATCTTATTTTGATGACAAAATGATGTTTGAACAATTAGAAGGTCTTAGATTTCAAAACTAGGCCAAATCTAAGTTTTCCATCAAAAATCACCTATTTGAAAATTCAAATATTGAAGAGTCTTGTAAATATTGTGGACTAAATGGAAGGGTATAATTATCCTATAAGGATAAAAACATGTTGACTCAATTAAATGTAAATACTAACTTATCCTCAACATCTAGAAGATGATGCCTATGTTAGACAAGGGAAAATAAGGAAAATAATAAGATTAGAGGGTGGTTGAAAAGATAGAGGAGAAGATAAATATTGTATTATTAGACCTTTACAATATAATACAAGTCATTTTCATCATGATATGGGTTGAACCACTTAGCAAGGAGGCCAAAAAAATACAAATTGCAGGCCTATGGATTCATTTGAGGCATTCTTGAATAATGAGGGACAATTGTTGAGATGATTATGTTAGAGGTATAATCATTGAGGTGGGGTGAATCAATGAGCCCATATGTTTCAATTAAAATTTTATTTATTTAAAATATTAACCAATCAGCATATATCAATTTGATCAATCAATATTAACAAGAGATCTCATTCATTCAATGCATACACAAGATCAAACATATAAAACATAGTTCTTGTAGGAAATACTCATGGGGAATAAAACCCACTCTCAATTATAAAAAACATGGACTAATATCCTATAATAAATTAAAAACAAGATACTAATCAACTCCTTTAGACCATTAAATCTTGATCATGTCCTCCTGACCAAAGGTATTTAGTGAAACACCTATTTCACAAGGAGTAACTACCCCTAAGGAAGTTCAAGTCCTCTAGACCCCCTTTGAATAATTACACCTTAGTAATGATATATTAAACACCTAATGATGTATCTATATTTATCTAACCCCTGCATAAACTCTCTCTCTCTCTCTCTCTCTCTCTCTCTCTATCTCAAACAAGCCTCTCACATAGCCATGCCACAATATTTTTGCTTCTTCACTCAAATTGTGCTCATATGCACACTTCTCGCATATTATCAAATTGAAAAATCACTATTATGACATTAGGAACATGACATATATGTCACACACATATTCAACAAATTGTTTCTCTCATTAACTCAACCAAAAATCACACTTCATATCATTCCTTCTTTTCTTCAATGCATACTACTCACACAAGCCTTTTCTAAAATCTTGCATACACATCTAGAAACTAACACATTTTGTTTCACTATATATAGAGAATTAATGAATTATCATTTCAAAAATAATCCTTGTCATACAAAATGAATTCCTTCACCCTTAAGGCATCTCACATGGGTCACACTTAAGCACAATCCACTTTCAAATAGGCCTAAGTCACTTTTAGGTCCTATAGAGACCCATTCAACTCTTTGACACTTATATGAGAAAATAAATAACATAATAACACTTTAAAATATCATGGACCCATTATACATGATCTAAAAGTACCCATTAAGTTTAAAAAACCATCATAGTACCCTTTAGTTTAAGCACAAATAGTTCAAACACTTTTTTGTACACACAATCATTATGAGTGAACACACAATCACCTTCTAAGCATTTATTCATACAACATATAATTGGTAAATCCTTCATAATGTACATAGATAATCCTCATAGAGTATAATATACTTCCAAATATCTAATTCATCATGAGATATCGAAATAAAATCAAAACAATCTCAATTACCTTTCTTGGTTTACTTGCGAAACATGCATGAAGACATAATTAATTTTAGATCTCAATATCTATGACTATACATAATTTCATATCTTAAAAATTATATTAAAAAATTCACCTTGGATTAATTTACACATTTTATTTTTACATCATGAGAAAATTCATCTTGGATCAAAATTTATGGTCCAAAAACCATATACTAGTTTTTCCCTTATTAAATTCAAATATTTAAATGTAAATGGTCACATTTAAACTTTGAACTCTTTGCTCACATATCATGTCCTCACTAATAAAATAAATTATGCACCATTGATATTTTCCTAAATTTAATGCATAGGTTTCAATTTTCAAATGTTAAACCTTGATCACTTTGACCTCATCTCGTGCAATCTTATAATGTTGACTCATTGTGCACTATCAATCTTTTATATGTAGCTCTATTTTTAACAATGATAAACAAATATCACTTTGACCTCTTTACTTTAATATTCACCATATATATTCAAATTTATGATCACATGCTCACCATTGATCCTTGGAAGAATCTCAGTCTTAATCTCTTCTCAATATTAAACATCATGCACTTGTCCTCATCTCACTGCTTCCTGACTTCTTGGAGCAATGCACACCATAGATGTTTCTAAAAATTTAACATGTGAAAATTTGACTATGGGAACCTTACTTATCTACCTATAAGGCCAAATTTTCATAGTCATATCTTTTTTTATGCTTGGATGCATGATCTACAATTTGGACCATATGATCTCCTTACATAGGAAAATCTAGCCATAAAACAAACTACTCCTAGAACCTTCTCATGTACAAGATATAATTCCATTAAAATTATCACTCAATTTTTTTTTCCATAGATCCAAATATGTCAAAAACCTACCTAGAAGGCTAACTTTGCATATTCATAACTTTTGACATGCTTCAGTGCATGACCTAAAATTTAGAAAAAATAAACTAGGCTCAAAACTAAATATACCCATATGATCATCTTGTTTTGAAACATCCACAAGTTTGAGATATTACATAATAAAATTTCTTACTCAGCTCTTCTTGCCACATTAAAACTTTGGCTAAGTATGGGAAAACATTGTCAAAATGCTTGAGAGCCCAACTTTGCACTCACATATCCTTGATTATGCTTAGGTGCATGACCTAAGATTTAGAACATAGTAACTAAGTAAAAATGTGATCATAAACATATGACCAACTCCCCCTGACTCATCCACATGTGGTAATGGTGATGTTAGCAAACTACTTACTCAGATTTTCTACCACTAGACCCAAACTATCTAGATGAAAACTATGTACTACCAGATGAATTAAATTTATGCAAACAAGCTCTCCAATCATATAAAACCTCTTATAAGACCCATTTCACATGATCAACACTCCATACTCACCCATAAACATTTAAATCGATGCCAAAATTGAAGAAAACCAATCCAACTTTAAGCACACCAGAACAAGCACATTACACACTTTGTCATTGTCACTTAGGCTATCAAAGCACTTCATCCACTCACTAGGACATCTCCATGACATCACCATGACATAATTGACAACTTTGCAATATATTATTGAGGTTTTAATCTTCTAAGAATATTTTTTTAATTAATAGAGTGTTGAATTAATTCATATATGAATAATTAAGGCTAGTTGAGTGCCTTTGAATCTTGTAAGTACTAGTTTTGTATTATTTATAAAGAATAATGTATGAATATAGACCATTTGTTATATATATTTATCATTAATTAATAAATAATGAGTTTTTTATGTGGAATATCTCTTATTTATTATGTTTTGAGTGTCTCTTGGGTAAATCATGATCTTAAATGCCCCTAAGTCTATTAAAAATATATTTACATGTTTGGTGTAGATCTGCATTGAAGGAAGTACAGTGATAGTCAGAATTTATAAAGATTTTTAATAGTGAAGATTTTTTATAAGAGTGAATGTTATGAAAATGAATATTTAAGGGTATTAAACATATTAAGGATTTATATTGTCATTTATTGTCTTTAAAGTGGAGTAATAACATTAATAAGACTATATAGTCTATGTATCATGAGTAGACTGTAACAGTCAAGATATAAGAGGGTGTTTATATTGTTTGGGAGTCTAGTTAAGACTCAAATGCACTTGGAGGAATTATAATAGGTTAGGAAATAATATTTAAATGTGATTATAATTTTAAATAAGTTATCAAATTTAAATTAGGCCATTTAAAGTGTTCTCAGCCTATGTTTTGTGTTGAAACCTTAGGGTATTGAAAACCCTTCATATATTTGGTTATAACCTATAAAATGTATTAAATATAAAAGGGATATATTATAGAGAGTTTTTTACTATTTTAAGTGGTGGTATATTTATTATAAGAGTTAGGAGAGAGAAAATCTAGTTACAAGTCTGTATATCTTGTTAAACCCTGTGTAGAAACTAGAATTATGTATAATTGCATGAGAAAAAGTATTTTAAAGACATAAAAACTATTAAAAATATTTAAATATGGTATTATATACCCTAATTAAATTTTATATTTCTTTGTATCTTCAATTTATAGGTGAAAGTACAAAGTATGGTCTAAACTAGTTGTTATAGTCTTTTACTAGTGAACAAAATTATATGAATTCTTGAATGGGATACCTATTGTGATTGACCAATGTTAAAAAAACATTGAAAATGTTGAATATATTTGAATAAGATGTTTTAAAAGTTTCATAATTTAATAAATCTTATTTTTAGACATTTTAGACCCTTTGGTAACCTCTCATGTAGGTACAAGCTTGTCAAGGTCTAGGTTAGGGTTTGAAGTTAGAAAGTGAGATAACTAGAGTTTTAACTAGTGTAAATTCATAAAATTTGGTGATCAGGTGTGATTTTATATGATTAATAATATTCAATAGCTTTTTATATGGTATAATACCATATTTTATGGTTTCCAACATTGTACGTGTGTTTAGCCCTAAAGGAGGCCTAATTGGTGAATGAAAACTTAGAGAAATGGGGTGAACTTGAGGAATTAGGAAATGAAAATTGTTATTAAGTTGTATGGGATAAGTGGGTATCCAAAAATATGTTTATGTTATTAGGATAATGTGTATATTGGTCAATACTAAGAGATTTACATGTTTGAAGGGCTATAAGGAAATAAAAGCAAAGGTGCATGTACACGGTTTAAGATGGAATGAAGCTTGGAAATGAGTTGGTAAAAGTTTTTAATGAATGAGAAGGGAAAAATATGGTATGTATATATGTGTGTGAATTAATAATGAATATTTGGAGAGTTGAGCCATGAGAAGCTAATTGAGAGAGTTTACATAAGAAAGAAGATTGAATGCATGAATGAGATAGTTATAGGGCAGAAAAAAGGTAATTGATTAAAAGTGAATGGATAATATCATTGGTTTTTATATGCATAATATATGAATTAATCCAATTGAGAAATTTTATTATAGGCCTAATTAAATACCTTGAATAAACTTAATAGTTTAAGCATTGCATTGGGAATGTGAATGTAAAGTATAAGCATGCCATCAGATATGCTACGTTACTATGAGTTGACATTGATATATATGGATAGTGTAGACTAGTTTCACTTAATCTATATTTATTTGATGTTGTTACTTTATTTCATAATAAGGATAGACATTACTTTCTTATTATGTGTGGCCACTTGGCCTTATGTGTATAAAATATTTTTTCCCCTTTTTTGTGACATTATTAATTTGCTTTGTGTGTAGCACTTAGCCTTGCTTGTTGTGACATGTTCATGTCCATTGTATGTGAACCTTGTCGTTATGTGTGACATTGGATGACATTCCATGTCACTCCTATTATTCTTATTGAGCTTGATTAGTGGTGTTATGATACATTTCATGCACACTTTATTCATAGTCTTATTCAAAGTTCATTACTTTATTGTTTACCTCATTTTTGTATCTATCTACACATGACTCTTATATTCCTCAAATTCAATGTTAAAAACATGTTTCAATGGAAATTACATTAATATGATGACATAATACCCACAAAATGATGTGAAGATACATGATTATATATTTATCACATGATATGATTGAATTTTATTTTGAGATGAGTAACTTGTAAGATACATCACTCATCTAAAAAAGGGGAATGAAAATGGGCTTGTTTTAGATATTTAGGCCTAAATGAGAATAAAAAATAGATTATATGATAGAGTATAGGTTTCAAAGATTCAAAGTAATTCAAAAATCATATTTTATGACAAAGTATTATTTTCAAAGATTCAAAGCAATTCATAAATTAAGTACATGATAGATATTGGCACATTTATATAGGTTATAGGGGAATATGACATGCATATGCATTGAATTTATAAAATATTAAGTACAAATTCATACACAGTTGGATGCATATGAATTGGAATATGAAAAATATTTACATGAACGTAAATTAAAAATTTCACATACATTTATATTTGATCATAAAGATGCATGGAATTTTATATCAAGTGGCACAAACTCAAGGGGCATGATACTAGTTCATACACCTATATATATATTTCAAATTTTAAAAGGTATGATACTAGTTAATGTGAATGTATAAGATAATATGATTTATATATTCAAAGGTAAATGGTTATTATTTCAATTTCAATATATGGTCACTACACTCATGTTGGGGGCATGAATATTATTCACTCTTTTTTGATCATAAAATTTGAATCTGGATCTATTAGTATCATGTAGATATATAAATTTGACACTAGCTATTTTAAAACATACATTTTTGCATAATCTTGCTTACTAGGATTAAAGATGATGAACAAAGGACTTATTAGCATTTTATATTTAAAATCTTGGACTTGTATCTCTTGTTTAGTTATTTTTATGACTTTTATATTTTTGGTTAATCTTGTCAAAACTACCTCAGGGATCCCCCATTTCATTTTATGTCTTTACCTTTCTCTCACAATGTGGTCTTGTCTAGATAATGTGGACTTGTCCTAGTGTAAATTTTTTTTTTTTTTTTTTTTGAGTTTTTATGTCCATAACACTCTCTTTTCTTATCTTTGGTATTTTCAAGTCAGTCTCCTCACATGCAAATAATCCCCCAAATTAGAATTCAAGATTTATATATAAGCAAGGGTCTTGTTGAAGACCAGGGCTCAATTTATCTCTATCTTAATAGCTATAAAAAGTTTATATTTGTTAAATCTATAATTTATTTACACGTTATAAGTCTAAATACATTATTTGAATGCTTGTGTCAAGGGTAATCATAGATGAAATAGAATAGAGTCTTGCATTCATTATTGCACACATACACTTACATGGGATAGCTATATTGGCCTGAGGCCCTTTTAGGTTATATATAAAGCACTCAAAGTATACAAGGTTTTCTGATGATATTTTGGCTATTCCATTCTCCCAATTCCTTCCTTCATATTTGATCTCCATTTTTTTATTGTGTATAGGAGGTAGGGATTGTAGTTTTTAAGTATTTCATCTAGTAAAATGGCACACATAGTCAATCAATAAGTCATCAAAGATAGTATTAGGTTATCTCATAATAAAAATAATCCATACAATCACCCAAGATGTAACCATAATCAATAGACAAGTCTTCATTACAACCTTGTCCTCTTAGTGTGGCCTTGTCCTAACATAATTTGAATTTGTTTTTTGACTATGACACAATTCAAGGGTCAACATAGTTAGTTTTCATTAATAGTCAACTAACAAAGTCAACATAAATTCAATTTGAGCTAGGTTTACATATCTATTTTTCAACTTACTATTTACAGCTCATTTCAATTTCTATATGTCATAGTTATATTTTTTATATTCTATAGATCTAAATTAGTTTTCAATAGTTTGATTTTTTATTATATTTCATTATTAAATAAAAAAACATTAAATATCTGTTGAACTTGTCGTGAATCAAACATGAAACCTTTTGATACTATGACAATTTTTTTGTTTAGACATTATCGTGATTTGTAAGACAACAACATAGACAAGACGACACTATCTTAGACAGGAATATGGATAAGACTGTAGGACCTAGGACATGGCTAGAATGGGTCTAGATAAGACCATGTATAGTGGGATAGGACCACAAAATAAAATAAAACATTAAAAAATTTAAAAAATAAAAGATTCAAATGAATTCCAACTCAATAAATATTGAGGTATCGATACTCACAAAATTGATATACTTATTGGCCTTGATGATATCTCATACTCACTTGAAGCATGTGGGCATAATGGGTCTCCTTTAAGGCTTTTTGTCTCCTTTATTCACAAATTCCCTATTTTTCACATTTGAATTATAATTCAAATGAATAGTTGAATCTATTTTCACTACACTATTTATCTAATTTACCTTCTCTAAAGTAAATACTATGCTCATACTTCACTCATTAAAATCATTATAAGCCAAAAAACAATATCTCAAGATATATTCATCCAAACAATCAAATTAGTTAGAATATTAATAATTTCACCCCCCAAATGGTTTATATTTAATTAATTCATCATAACATTTTCAAAAATATCACTTTGTACTTTTCAAAGCTATGTCTTCATACTATTATTCAAAATTGAAGCAAGTTATAATATTATTCTTCTACTATCCTTTCAAATCAAATGATTCATTGTTATCATCTTTTGCCTTGAAAGAGGGAGAATATATAAGTTATTATTCATTCAAATATTTACTATCTTTTCACAATAATAATTACATGCTAGGTTAGCCATATTCTCCTTAACAAAAGATATAAAATTAAAAGGTCAAAAATAAAAATTATATTATAAAGTGTGGGGGCACATAATGCTTTTATATGTTCACTCTACGAAATTTGAAATGTATCAATAATCTATCAAGCTATAAACAAAGTACAAAGGGTATGATACTGGTTCATGTTTCCCCTTTACTATGTTACAACTTTCAAAATAATACTACCTCAATCTACAATAGGCAATTCTAAGTTTCAAAACAAATTACAGGATCAATCAACATACAAATGCATAAATCATGATATGCATTCATGCTTATGTTAATAAATTTGAAATTTCAAAAAATTTCTAAGTTCAAAAGTTTAAGATATACAAAGTTTCAAATTAAATCTAGATCTATCTACAACATTGTAATTTGTAAAGTCAAAAGTGGGCCACGTTCAAGTCTAGTGACACTCAACATCTATGGCTACATTTTTTCAAACCTAGTGTGCATCCCTTTTTTATTTGATTTTTATATTAGAGTCTAGTGACACTCGATAGTTAAATATTTATTATTATTTAGAGTGATCTTCACAAGTGAAAGTATACCCATATCAAATTAGAAAGCTTCACTCACTGAGACTTGATCATTCTCAATTTAAAAATAATTATTAGTTGGTATGTTATGGTATAGTCATACCTAATGGCCTACACATCTTACTACTATTTTTAATATTATTCACTCTTCATGGACAAGAATTAAAAAAAATTAAATGCACCCTATCTCTACGTGTAGGTTACAGGGAAATTCGATTGCATACCCCTTTTGGTGCATTCTTTCCCTACCCTTTTTTTCAAATTTTTTTTCAAGTATTATATTTTTAATTTTCAAATATGAAAATTAAATACTTATAGTGGAATTATTGTTGGTTTTGTATTAAGGTGTCTTTCACAATAGAATTTCACATTAAAAAGATAAAATGTGCCTTCACAATCAGGTATTTATTTTTCCTTTTATATAGTAATTTAAATTCAATGCATAACTAGAATAAAGGGAGATAAAATTTACATGCACAAATTTGACACAAACTCTTTTAAAACATACATTTTTCATTATCTTACTAGGATTATTGATGATGGACAAAGGACTTGTTGGTGTTTTATATTTCAAATCTTGGACTCATATATCTCATTTCAATATTTTGTAAATTTTATATTCATATTTAATATTATAAAAACTATCTTAGGGATCCCAAATAGAATTTTGTGTCTTTACCTTTTTGTCTTTTGGCATTTGGACAAGGTTGAACTTCACGAACAAGGTCACACTATGGCCCTATCCAAATAATGTGGTCTTGTCTCATTATAATTTTTAGATTTTTTTTGAGTTTATGTCCATAATGGCCTATTTTATTACTATTTTTATTTTCAATTCAACCTCCTCGCATGTATTTAATCCCTTAAATTTGAATTCAATAATTATATGTAAGAAAGGGTCTTGTGAAGGCTAGGGATCAATTTATATGTATCCCAAAATGTATAAATTTTTTATATCTGATTATATCCATTGAATTAATAATATATTTATATGTTATAATGTATAATATATCATTTCATTCATGTGTCAGGGGTAATAATAGGTGAAGGAGCATCTAGCCTTATATTCTTTATTTTACACATACACCTAGGTGGGATAACTACATCGACATGAATCCCTATTGGGATATGTAGGCAACACTAAAATTAAGTGAGGTTTTATGAAGATAGTTTAGATATTTCTTTTTCTTTATTCCCTCCTTTTTATTTGATCTCCATTTGGTTTATTATGTGCAGGAGCTATGGTTTAGATTTTTTAGGTCTTCTATGTAGTAAAATGGCACACATAGTCAATCAATAAATCATCACAAATAGATAGAGGTGATAACATATGGAATTTAATTACACAATCACCCAAGATGTGGCCAAATTCAATAGAGAAGGCTATAGTGTGTCACTATCCTCCTAGTGCATCCTTATCGTAACATTATTTGAAATTTTATTTTTGACTGTGACACAATTTAAGGGTTAACATAATCAATTTTCAACAATATGAAACCCACGTAGTTAGCATAAATTTAATTTAAGTTATGTTTGTGTATTTATTTGTCAATTTACTATTTATAGTTCATTTCAAGTTTTTTATTTCACATTTAAATTCTATATATTCTATAGATATAAATCAATTTTCAATAATTTGATGTTTTATTAGATTTCATTGTTAAATAAAAAATAACATTAAACTTATTGGTGTGATTCATTTTGTTATTTGCAATGTACATTTGAGTCTAGAGAAACTTGATGGCCTTGGAATTATTTCTAATAAACCCATTATGTGGTTTCATCTTCTGATATGGGTGATGTTTATTCAAGTATAGTGATACTCAATACCCTTGGTATCACTTCTCAAAAAACAATTATGGGTCCACCTTCTTTGGATTGGTACATGAGGTAATTTTACCCATTAATTATATTTGGTTCATTTATCTTTACAACTCAAGGGATTGATTAGTTATTTAAAATTAGGACTTGATCCCTCTCAAATTCACTAATTGTTCAACATGAGTAACCATGTCTACAAATAATTCAACAAGATGGAATATTTCTTGAGTGATTCATCATTATTTTACATGTTACATGAAAATATGGTTTCCTCTCCCTACACATGTACTCAATCTCTTTAAAATTTTTTAGTTTTCAAAGTTTATATTTTTCAAGTTTATATGAACAAATGACTACTTCATGTGTTGTTGAAAGGTTTTCTAAAATGAGTGCCTTGCACAATTGAATTTTCCTATTAAATATAAAGTGTGTTGTACACACTTAGGTTTATTTATTTTTATTTTACTTTATCAATTTCATTACTAGAATAGGGGGATGTAAACACCTAAATATAGTTGTAGGGACTTGGAAATGTTAATTCTTTACATATCCTATACCATTTTACTTATGCTCAAATACATGAATCTTATTTTCCATTCCTCTAATCCATTTATCTTTATGTTGACCATCACTAATACATAAGAATTTCCAAGTCAATTTTCAACCCATATCATATCACTCTTAGATTGCTACCAACCTCAAGATAATTATCCTTGATCTTTTGGGATGGGTTTGCACTAGGAAGATAGGTTCACTACCATGGGCCTATCCACCTAGAGTGGCTTTGTCCCCATGATATTTAAAGGCTAGTTTTTTCACCAAATATTTCACCTTAGAAGAGAGTGTTTAAGTCTCTTCCAGATTTAGGCAACATTGGAACATTTCTAGGTATGTAGGTATACCTAGAGAGGAAATGAACCTCTAGATTTAAAGGGGTGGCTCCCTGAATGCATTTCTACAAAACAAATTCTACCTAAACCAATTTGTTTGAATGGAAAAGAGTTATAAATTTAATAAAAGGAAACCTACTCTATGAGTACTGATGCACCGAGATTATCTTCCATGTGAATATCATATTCTAGTGCACAATACAACAAAATGCATAGACCATCTTTAATCTCTAAGGATTCTAACACAAGTATTTCAATAGAGAGGTGAGATGTATAAAATAATATAAATAAAATGAACTAAAAGGCAAGTTTCACATTTCAAGAATAGTTATACACTTACATCAATTTAACACACGTGAATGCACTCTATATGACCTGTTAGACTAAGAAATTTTGCTCAGGCATGAAGGATAAAGGATGGAAGGATGGAAAATCATTACTTGTTTTCACTATAAGTCACTTACATGATCAATAAATTATTCAAAACTTTAAATAAATAGACTTATACTAATGCTTAAAGGCAAAATATGACATCAATCCAGCAAGGTTTTGCCATACATTATGTGGAACTTCTTTTTACTAGCCTAAGGGTTGTATTTATAAAAAAAGGAAGTGAAAGGGGAGGTTTTTTAGTGTTTAAAAGAGGAATAAATATATTAAAATCCATTAACTATGGTTACAAATGTATTTACAAATGATTCTCATTCAAGCCATTCAATTGATCCATGTTACCTCAAGTGGTTACATAGTTAGCTCTCTCAAAGATACTTCCCCAATGGTTGCATTAATAGAATCAAGATATTTTGAGCTGATTAATGGCATCAATGTAATTATTGAAAATGAGACCACATATTTTATATTTATCTTGATGCTAATAGCTTCTCACTAGCTCATTGAGGTGTGTAATGGCATAGGGGATAGTCTTTTTCATTCTATTGGCCTTGGAGATGAAACTTATTCAAGCCTATGTACATGAATTCAAGCATTTTTTAGAATGATAGATCCATGGGTATGTCTAAAAATGTCCCTTGGAAGCTTGTTCCAGCTCAACCTTGGTTAGATTTTCCATTCCTATGGAGTCCCTTAGCCTCTCACCTTTTGATTGGCCATTGATAATGATTCAGATCTTGATAAAAATGTTTAAAGTGATGTGAGCCCTCTGATCTACTTTATTATGATCCATCTAATATTCAATGGATGAGGAACATGAGACCTTGAATCTTTGAGCATTTGAGTGAGGACCATCGATTTGCCTGGGACCCATTGTTTAAATGCCAACGACTAGCCCATCACTGTTTAAATGCCAACGACTAGCCCATCACCCTGAAGTTGACGTCTATGCAAATTTTACTCTACTAGAACAATTATTTTAGGGTATTTACTTGAACCTATTTATTTATACATTATTTCAGCCATTTTTTTGAAAAGTACCCTTTGGATAACCTTTCAACCTTTTCTTATTTCACCTTTCAAAAACTTGAACATGCCCTTCAACCTTCTTGCTTTGGACCTTTTATTTTGGAGGAATTAATTTAGACCATTTTCTCCAAAATAATTAACCTTTCAGGCCCTTTTTCCTCTTAATTAATTCCTTTAGACAAATGTCTGAAGGGATTATGCCTTAGTTTTTTTTGCTTTGGAAACACTCCCTTTGAAGGAAAAATACCTTTGGAAAAACTGCATAGTCACCTTACTTGAAAATTCCTTTGAACTTTTTATTGAAGATGCCCCTTCAGAAATATAGAAGATGCCTTTTAGAAAAATTGAATTTCACCCTTTGGAGATCTTGAAAATGACACTTTATTGAGAAAAGACCCTTCAAGAAAGTGTGTAGGGAACTTGCATGAGAAATGATCATTTAGACTTTTGCAAAGGACCACTTTTTTATAAAGATTGAAAAGGACCAATTCCTTCATAAATGTTTAAAAGGGCCAATTCCTTTAGGCTTTCTAAAAGTGCCTTTGCCTGTAGAACAATTCCTTTAGAAAGATTATTTCAGACAAAATGTCTAAAATAATTCCTTTGTCTTGAACAAAAAACCTAAAACAAAACTTTTGCAAAAGAAATAAAACTTTTTAAAAAATACCAAATAAAATCTTCCAAAGGAAACAAAACTTGACACTTTGTTGTGGGCATAGTATGAAATGCTTTATTCAAAAGACAAATTTTAAATGTTTCACTTAGCTAAAATGAAAGATACAAAACTTAGGAGCAAAAAATGGCTAACATTCTTGGTGATTCCTAGGGATGGCATGCATGTTATGCCTAAGATCATTTGCTTAAATCCTTATATTGGGCATGAATTTATGCATATAATCACCCAAAATGACATGAATAGACCTTTAGCTCAAAAAACACAAGCTAGTTGATTCACATGCACAAAGGCAAAGACACACACCAAACAAAAGAAAGGAAAAATAGTTGTGCTACAAAGCACTTAGGGAACACAACATAAAACCAAAGGAAACACACATGTGTTTAACTTAAACACTTAGGGAACACAACCAAGATGAAACAAAACTAGACTAAACACACACACCTAAACTAATATTTACAAAACATGACTTGCAAGGATTAGTAGTAGAACTTTAGATGTATCCCATTCATATGGATAGGAAATTCTTTTCCATTCATCTTGGTTAGCTAAAAGGAGTTTATTAACTTGAACTTGCTAATAATGTAAGTGCCACTCCAAAAAGCATCAAACTTTGTATGTCTACCTGATTTTGCTCTATCTTCATCCCATTTTAGAACCAAGTCACCTTCCTTGAACACTCTTGTACTTGATCTTTTGTCAAAAGACTTTTTCATGAGTACTTGTGGTATTCCATGGCCTTGTGTGCATTTTATCTTACTTCTCATAGCTACATTAGTTATATCAATTTGACTTCCATTAGAGTATTTTCAAGTAGTTCTAGTTGATGTGCAAGCTCTAGAGTAGGGAGTTCTTGAGATATGGACAACCTAGCCTCTCTCTTATAAAAAATCACAAAGGGAGAGTTACCAATTGATCTCTTAATAGCAATCCTATCAGCCCATAATGTTGTCTTCAACATGGTGTGCCATGTTTTTTTATTATTCTCCAATGTCCTCTTGATGATCTTGATGAGATTATTATTAGTAGACTCAACCAATCCATTACTTTGAGGGTAATAGTTGAATGAGGTACTCAATTAAATTCCATTCCTATTTGCTCAATTGAAAGCTTTAACACTTATGAAAGCAAGTGCATTATCATAAAAGATAACATGGAAAACTCCAAACCTTGTTATAATGGTCTCATAGAACTCCAAGATAGCATTTTCACTTGCCTCCTTTAATGCAATAGCCTCTACCCACCTTGTGAAGTAGTCAGTAGTAGTCAATATCCATTTATGTCTAGTACTTGATGGAGGGTTGATCACACTAATTAAATCAAGGCCCCATTGCATGAAAGGCTGGTCTACTTGGATAGGATTCAATGGAAGGGCTGTAAGTTTCTATTTGCCTACAAAGAAGGCACATCGAGGATACATCTTAGCCCAATGGTAATAGTCCTTAAAAAGACTAGGCTAATAGTAACTATCCCTCATTATCTTTATAGCCATTATTTTAGGAGAGAAATGACCTCCATATATATCATTGTGAAACTTTTTTAGTAGCATACCAAAATGATCATTATTAATAGACCTCAATAACATACCATTCATGTCTTTCCTAAAGAGAACACCATCTACAAGATAGTAAAGAATTGTCTGAAATCTAAAATACCTCCTTTGAGACTTGTTCAAGCCATTAGGGCACCCAACATTTTGAATAAATTTAATGATTTCCTATGTTCAACTTTGAACTTATATGTGATCAACTAATTAGGCGTGAACTTGGTTGATCAATACTTCCTCTTTCAGTTCTTGAAAATATGAAGCTAAATGTTCACATAACCCTTTTCCTCCTACCAATTTTGTCACCTTAATAGCCACATCATACTCCATTACCTTTTTAATCCACCCAACTCTCTTTTCATTGAGGTCTTTGCTTAGGAGAAACTCCTTGGTGCTAGGATGAGAAAACATGACATGTATCTTCTTGTTTGAAACCATGAGTGTAAATTTTTTCAATCCTCTTATCACAGCTAGATCTTGTTTCTCAACAAATGTATATTTGACCTCATAATCTTCCAATCTTTGGCTAAAGAATGTAATTGGTTGCTCGAGCTCTTCATCATTCTTTTGCATAAGCATGGATGAGATTGTATCAAGGTTAGCAAAGGTATAGAGTATTAAATATTTGGAAAATTTTGGGTTAAATAGAGTAGGAGATTTTTTAATTTCTTGTTTGATTTCCTCAAAGCTACTCTTACCTTCCTTTGTCCAAGAAAAAGCTTGGTTCTTCTTGAGCATGGCCATGATAGGCTTTACTAAAGTTTCAAAGCCTAAAATGAACCTTCTTACAAACTTTATTTTCTCCAAGAATATTTGAATTCCTTTCTTGTGTTGAGGCAAAGACAAGCCTAGAATAGCCTCAATCCTTTCAAGGTCAATAGACAAGCCTTATTTTGAAACCATATGACCCAATATCTTACCTTCATGGATAGTAAAGATGCATTTTTTTGGATTAAGGGATATTCCATACTCCCTACACTTCTCAAAAACTATCCTTAGATGTTACATATTATTAGTATCATCCTTCAAAAAAATATCTATAGCATCAAGGTACACAAGCAAAAACTCATTGATCAAATCTTTAAAATCTATGTCCATTGCCATTTGAAATGTAGCTCTAGCATTGGATCAACAAAATGACATCTTCCTATAGATAAATGTCCCTAATTTTATAGTGAAGGTGGTCTTGAACTGATATTATAAATTCACCAATATTTTATTTTATCTTGAATAGCCATCAAGGAGTGAAAAGCATTGAGATCCTGAAACAACTTGCAAAATTTGTTCCATAAAAGGTAGTGGATAACGATCCTTGAGAGACACCCTATTAAGGTCTCAAAAATCCACACAAAGTCTGATCTATCCATTATTATTTTGGATACATACAATATTATCCACCTAGGTTGAGTATTTGATAGGAAAGATGATCCTAGACTCAATCAACTTGGTCAACTCTTTCTTCATGAGTTCCTCTATCTTAGGGTTGATAGGCCTTTGTTTCTACCTGACTAGCTTAGCTCCAAGTTATAACTCGATGGTGTGGTGATATAGACTTGGATCAAACCCTTTCAAATATTTATATTCCTAAGCAAAAATTTCATGAAACCCTTTACATAAAACAATAAAGTCTTGCCTCTTAGACAGAGAACATGTCTTACCAATTTTTAGAAGCTTGTTCTTATAAATCATGACTATCTCATAGTTCTCTTCTTTCATGGACATGATCACTCTTTATTTCTTAATTTGATCATCTTAATTGAAAATACTCTCTAAATTAATCATACCTTTAGGCATCTTGTTTGTCTTTAGTTGAATAACTTGTTCTTCATATTGATCATGCAATCTCTTTTGGTTCCTTGAGGAGAATTCTACCTCATTTTGTAAGAAGTGTGAAATGTGTTCATCACATTCAAAAAATTGACATGACACTTAATTATTTGTAATATAAGGCCTCATAATGAACTTGATATGATACTGATCTTTCTCCTTCCCTATATCAACAATTGCATCAAACTGTTCTCCTATGGCAACCAATCTATCAACATATTTATTTAAATCCCTTGGTATGGGTTATATGTTGAAGGCATAAAATTATTCAATTAGGTCCCATACCATATGCTTATAGGATTTAATCAAGGTATTATTGGCTGTATCTTGATTTCTCACTTGATGGATTACCAATTCACTATCCCTATAAACCTTCAAATTCTTGATCCCTTTCTTCTTTGCCCATTAGAGGCCATGAACTAGGCCTTCATATTCTTCCACATTGTAGGTGCAGTTAAAGTGGAATCTATATGAGGATTAGTATTGATTATTTGATGGATAAACTAAAATAATTCCAGATCTTACACCTACTTTGTTTCCTAATCCATCAAAAAACACTTCCCATATTCCTTCAAGTTCATGATCTTCATTAATAAGTAAAGGAATGGAAGCATATTTTTCATGCATGCAACAGAATCCCAAATCAGTCTCATATATGAATGTATATGGATTAAGTACATGAATTTTATTTCTATACTTATCAAAGAAAATATCATAAATACATTCAAGGGGTGAGGATGCTTCACCATCCATGACACCTTTTTCTTCTTTACTAATTAGACAATTTTGATTTGAAATTGTTTCCATGTATGGATCAATATGAAAACTTACTAAAGTTTGTGTCCTTATAGTCACCTTGGTTCCATATCTTATTTTAAAATATATAAAATACCAATTAGTATAAAATTACCCTCTTATCTTAACTATGAAGTCCCTCGACAAACAGATAACAAAATGAGCTAGAAGGTCTACCACCACAACTCCTTGTATAATGGGGAAACTTAGGCAACCATGTAGAAAGACTTTCAATCCTCTAACCAATCCCATTTTCTTGGTTGTATTACCATCAAGATACAACACACCTTTAATATGTGGTTTATACTTCAATCCAAACTAATCAACCAACACCTTAGGCATGCCAATGGTACTAGCTTCACTATCTACAATACACTTGTGAACTAACTTGTCTCCCATAATGAGTGTGAGGTAGAAGGAAAGAGTATTTTCATATTTGGTGGATGCCTCTAAGACATAATTTGAATTATTGGTAAGGGATAAAATATTTTGTTTTGAAGTTATAGGGGCTACATGAATGCTTACAAACTATTCTTGTAAGAGATCATTTTGATTAGGCATATGCAAGACTTCCCAAAAAGATATGATTATTTTGGTATACTTCAAAGAATCAAAAATGTTTAGAGGGGAATTATTAACCTTTTATTGTATTATTTAAGGTATTGAGTGAGCTTGAACTTATTTCATTGTAGGCTTGACAACCCTACTCACATTCTGGCTTTGTTGAGGAGCATGACTGGTAGTAGGTATTGCACTAGGATTCACACTTTGTGGCCTTGAAGAGGCATTGCTTGGAGTCACATGTGCTTATAAAACATATCCCAAAGCTTTATTTTTGGCTCTTATGTTGGATATAATTGATGTTATTTTATTGATCACATAATCATCCTTCTCCTAAAAGTTCATCATACCTACACTTTAGCTGCTACCTTCTCCATGAATATCCCTTTGCATGAGATTCACTTCCTTTGATGTCATATAAGGAGTAGATTCTTCTAGTACCACAAAATCTTAGCTATCTTCTCCATCATCATATAGAAACTAACCTTGAGGTTGTCCCCATTGGTCCAAATGATCCTCTCCTTGGACTAGATCAGTATGCACTAAAACAACAGCCTTCATGGAAGGAGTGGAATTAGTATTATAGGTATTAGGCTGCCTATTGAAACCTTGTTAACCTTGTCCTCTACCTCAATGGTTGTATTGGGGTGGAGATCTATATCCTTGTTGAGGATAGTATTAAGGGTTAGGTGGAGGACTTGCCTAAAATTGAGCTTGCTTGAGATGAGCTCATAATGACCAGATCTCTTCATCTTTATCCACAACATTATCCATATGCTTGGGAGCAGTTATTGGCTTGGTATTGGTGTGAGGAACTTATGTTATGCTTGGATCCTTAACTGAACTATGAGACAACAAAGGTATCAAAACTCTTGAAGGTAACTTTTCAGCCTGTATTAATCTATTCTCATCTTTAATAGCTATCTCATATGCATCTGGTAGAGTAAATCCTCCCATTGAATACAACATTACCACCACATTAGTACCAATAGCCTTGAGATAAGTGGGAAACACAAAACTCAGAGGAGGTCTCATGATAGGTGGAAACCTATGCCATGTCCTTTGAAATATTTCATTAAAATCTCCCATGGATTCCTTAGGACTTCACTTTATCACATTTAGCTAGTGGATTAGCAGCTAGCGAAGTATGGTCACTCTTATTCTCAAATCTAGTTACCAATAATTCCCCAAAGCCATCCCAACTTGTAATGCACCCACCTTCTAAAGTCCTATACCATTCAAGTGCCTTACCTTTTAGAGACATAGCAAACAATCTAATGGCTATGTTAGCTTAGGTGGCTTTTCAGAAGTACAAAAATTTGAAATGTCCTTAACATGCTCAGATGGGGTAATAGGACCCTCTCCATTGAAACTAGGGAGATTCTTGGTAGCATTGGGAGGAATAGGGTCATATGCAAGAAGTTTGATTAGATTTTGGATGTTGAAGGCCAAGAAAGGTTGATGCCTATCCATTTATCCTCTTTCCTCTTGATCTCCTTTCTCTTCAATCTCCTCAACTTCTTCTTATTCTGCAAAACCTCCTTTCCTAGGATATCTAAGTGTTAGGAATGGTTCAAGATATTATTCTTCAAGAAGAGCTTTAGATAGAGGGGCATGATTTAATATCCTAGATGACCTAGTGAGGACCATGAAGTATAATATGGGAAAATTGATCTAGAACTAGATATTCTCACCTTTTGGAGTTGCCAAATGCTAGGTTAAGAATATTTTTGCAACCTTAGGCTTGTCAAGAACAACATTCACCTTGACATGTAAATAATTATAACCAACAGTCCCACCAAGTGTGTCAGAATTATTATCACCAAATCTTGCACCCTAAAAGAGAGTGTTCAAGTATATTTTATATTTGGACAATGTTCAAACATTTTCAGACATGAAGGTATACCTGTAGAGGAAATGAACCTCTAGATTTAAATGGGTAACTCCTTGAATGTATCTCTACAAAATAACTTCTTTCTAAACCAGTTTGCTTAAAGGGAAAAGAGTTATAAATTGCATAAAAGGAAACCTACTCTAAGAGTTATGATGAACTGAGATTATCTTCCATGTGAATATAATATTCTAGTGCACAATAAAATAAAATGCATAGATCATCTTCAAGCTCTAAGGATTCTAATACAAGTATTTTAGTATAGAGGTGAGATATATAAAATAACACAAGGAAATTGAACTAAAAGTCAAATTGCACATTCCAAGAATAGTTATACACTTAACAAATTTAACACACTTAAAGCACTCTATATGACCTGTTATACTAAGAAATTTTGCTCAGGCATGAAGGATAAAGGATGGTAAGATGGAAAATCATCACTTGTTGTCACTATACATCACTTACACACTCAGATAATTGTTCAAAACTTGAAAGAAAAAGACTTGTACTAATTTTTAAAGGAAAAATATGACATCAATCTAGCAGGGCTTTTCCATACATTGTATGAAACTTCTTTTTACTAGCCTAAGGCTTGTATTTATAATAGAAAAGAAGTGAGAGGGGAGGGTTTTTGGCATTGAAAAGAGGAATCAATCTATTGTAAGCCTCCAACTATGGCTAAAACTATTTTTGAAAATGATTCTCATTTAGGCCATTTGATTGATCCATGTCAACTCAAATGGTTACATAGTTAGCTTGCTCTCTCAAAGATGCTTCCCCAATGGTTATACTAGCAAAATCAAGATATTCTGAGTTAAATAATGGCATCAATGTGGTTATTGAAAATGAGTCCACCTGTTGTAGATTTATCTTGATGCTAAAAACTTCTCACTAACTCATTAAGGTGTGTAATGGCATAAGGGAGAGTCCTTTTCACTTTGTTGGCCTTGGAAATGAAAATACCTAAAGCATATGTGTATGCCTTTAGGCATTTATTAGAATGTTGGATTCACATGTATGTCTATGAATGTCCCTTAGAAGCTTGTTCTATCTTAACCTTGGTTAGATGTTTTATTCCCATGGAGTCCCTTAGCCTCTCACCTTTTGAGTGGTCATTGACAATGATTCAGATCTTGATCATAATGCTCAAAGTGATGGAGCCCTTTGATCTGATTTATCTTTCTCCATCCAATCTTTAATGGATGAAGAATGTGAGCCCTTTAATCTTTGAGAATTCAAATGAGGGCCATTGATCTACTTCGGACCCACTATTTAAATGCCAATGGCTAGTCCATCATTGTTTAAATGCCAACAGCTAGCCCATCACCTTGAAGTTGACATCTGTGCAACTATCACTCTACTAGAACAATAATTTTGGGGTATTTCCTCAAACCTATTTCTTTAGACATTATTTCAACCATTTTTTTAAAAATTTCCCCTTGAATTTTGGTTTTGGCCCACTTTTGCCAAGAATAACCTTTCGACCTTTTCTTATTTTACCTTTTGGAAAGCTTGAACATGCCCTTCAGCTTTTTTGAAATGTCTCTTCGACCTTCTTACTTTGGACCTTTTATTTCAAAAGAATTCATTCTAACCCTTTTATCTAAAAGAATTAACCTTTTGAGCCCCTTTTCCTCTTAAGTAATTCCTTCAGACAAATATCTTAAGGGATTATGCCTTAGTTTCTTTTGCTTTGGAAACACTCCCTTCAAAGGAAAAATACCTTCAAAAAAATTGCATGGGAACCTTACTTGAAAATTCCTTTAGACTTTTTGTTGAAGATGCCCCTTCAAAAATCTAGAAGATGCCTTTCAAAAAAATTAAACTATACCCTTCAAATATCTTGAAAAGGACTCTTTCCCAAGAAAAGACCCTTCAAGAAAGTGTGTAGGGCACTTTCATGAGAAATGATGTTTTGGAATTTTTCAAATGACCAATTCCTTTGGAAAGCTTGCAAAGGACCAATTCCTTCAGAAATCTTAAAAAGGACCAGTTCCTTTGGGATTTTTGAAAGTGCCTTTGCTTGTATAAAAATTCCTTTAGAAAGATTATTTCAGACAAAATGTCTAAAACAATTCCTTCAGAAAGATTATTTTAGACAAAATGTATGAAATAATTCCTTTGTCTTGAACAAAAATCTTGAAACAAAACTTTGATGAAAGAAATAACACTTGTGCAAAAAGACCAAATAAAAGCTTCTAAAGGAAATAACACTTGACACTTTTTTATGGGCATAGTTTGAAGTGCTTCCTTGGATATACAAATTCCAAATGGTGTACTTAGCCAAAATGAAAGATACAAAACTTGGGAGTGAAAAATGGCTAACTTCTAGTTTAAAAATTCAAAATATTCATTTGGGTCTTTTGTACATTTTAAAGGGTTGGTCAAATTATATTATCAAAATGTTTCACTATATAAACAAATCAAAACCTCATTTCAAAGGGACCTGATATCTATCTAACATCTATCTTGTACACTACTGCACAATGAGAAAATATGACCTATTATTCACAAATTCAATGTCAAGCACTGGGTGCAATCTCAAATAAAGTCAAGCATTATAATTTTCAAGTATGAAATCCAAATTTATAGTTTTATGTGTTATAGGTACAATCATTGAGAGGGGGGGTGAATCAATGATGATAGATAATCCAATTCAATTCCCAACTCTTAAACATTCAACATACATCAACTTGATCAAGTAACATAAACATGAAAGCACATACATCCAAAGCATACATAAGATTATACATCACATGAACACATCATATATGTTGGAAACCCTCTTAGGGAATAAAACCCATTAAACCCTATAAGATAGAATACACTCCTATAAAACAAGATCCAACATTTATACCAACACCCACTCATCAAGGAACACCCATCCCACAAGGAGGAATTAACCCCCTAAGAAACCAAACACCCACTCATATACCTTGATCTGATCTCCACCTTTTCTCTAATGTCTTCTACACTTGATGATGGACTTTTGTTACTTGCACTCTTTCCCTTATACACTCTCACAAACTTACACACATAAGCAGTGCATCCAAAATACCCTTTTAGATCATTATTCACTTATAAGCACATACATAATAAGTAAACCTAAAATAATAAAAAAATGACTTATATGTCATGCACACACTCCTCAATCTACTCATATTTTCAATCCATCCACTAAGCACACTCAATCAATCAACCTCTAGGGCTTACTCACTCAATCTGGCTCTTCTTAGGCTTACTAGGTACAATGACCTATATGTTCACATTAATAAACTTAATCAGATAAATGTGATTGATCCTATTTTTTCTCTATTGGTACTCACTGACCTATACCTTTTATTTCAAAGGTTCCTTCACTCAATGTCACATTTTCTATTCTCTTCACTTTCAAGTCTAGAAACCATTGCCTTGGTCTCCACCTTTTATAGAGTCTTCATGAATATCACCGTCAAGGTTGACTATAATACTTGCCTTATCCCTTAAGACATATTACATATATTAATACCATATTCACAAGTTGGGCATAACATCTATGGATCACACTTAAGTAACTACATATTTCAATTAGGCCTTAAAAGTCCTTATAGGTCTCATGGAGACCTATTCACCCATTTAGCACTCTATTGAGAAAATTAAGAACAAATGATCAATTTAAACTATATGGGTCCACCCATATAATCTATAAGACATATTCATGTGTAATTTCCCACCAAAATATCCTTTTGCTAAAGCACAATTTCTTAAACATTATTTTGTAAGCAAGAATACCATTAAAAAATAAAAGACAAATTTGAAGCTCCATATAGTCACTTGTATAAACATTTAGACCTTTTAACTAGGTTTTATATATGCTCTTTGAAGTCCTCTACAACTTTTATTTTTACACAATGATCAAATTATACATATATCAAAATTTATATCTCAAAAAATATAGACTAATTTTCCCTCACAAATTCAAATATTTAAATTCCAATGGTCATTGAGCATATGTTAAACATAGAACATGTTGACCTCATCTCATGCACCCTAGAAAATTTAAACAAACATGATCCATTGATCTATATGGATTATCCCAGTCTTTATTTTTCAATGATCACCATTGATCTAAGATCCTCTCTTCAAAGATCATGCCACTTAGCATCCTCATGTGCCTTTTATACACATTGACCTATTGACTCAACTCACACCATTGATATTCTAATTGTATGATCATTTATGAACCATTGATCTTATGTCCAAGATACATGAATGTGAAACATGTCACTAGTGCATTCATCTTTGACATATTAACTTTTATGCATAATATTAGATCAATATCTATGATTTAATGCACACTATTAGATCTACTGACTAGTTGACCTTAGACTTCAACTTAGTTAAACATGAAGTCTTTGACCCATCACAGTATGCTAGAGGAACTTTTAATATTTATAACTTGAGCTATAAAACACTTCAAGAGTCCATATTTCTAGGGGACCTTATTGACACTATAGACAACATTACCATGAATTTTTTTGACCAAAGTTGACTTTTTGAATGCCTAAAATAAATGCACAAACTTGCTATTTCATACATATTTACATGATGTGCAGTGATGGTCTGGCTTCTCTTAAGCTAGAAGATGCATGTTTCTTATTCCAAGTGATCAAATGACATACTAGAGATTCATCAATACATCTATGGATGCCTCATAACTTCTTTGTCCTTACTAACTTGTATAGGTGTTATATCTCTCCAAACCATCAATATAATCACTTTGTCATTAATGCATTAGTACAACATGTTCTCTTTGACATCAATGACTATGATCAATAATCTCCCCTTTTATCATTGATGGAAAAATACCCTTAGAATGACTTCATATTTGTTTGAATTGAGCTCCTTCATTTTGATCTTTCTCCCCCTTTGACATTAATGATAAAGGGTCTCTTTATGAACATGCCAAAAATCATTCCTAAACATTATGTATGCAATCAAATACTATTAAGTTTCTTAGGATATATATAATTTTTTAAGCATGTGAATCAATTTCTCTCCCTTTGAAGGGTACCAATTTGAACTTGAATTTCTCTGATCTTTGGACCTGACAAACTACTCACTGAGCTTAAAAATCTCACCCTAACATCATGCTCCATCTCATGTCATCTATTCTTTGATATACACCAATCTAAACTTGGGATTTTCTGATCCTTGGACCTATCTACCTATATAACTCACAAGTTATCTTTGATCATACATAGATTCTGAGCTTAGGCATCCTTTGAGCATCTTCATACCATATCCAACCATGATGAAATAACACACTTGAATTCATATCTTCTCATTATAGGTTACCTCTATTATTACCAATAGATGAATAATCCAATTTTTAATTAATGAAGATACATAAAATACAACTAACAAACTCATTTAGGAACAACCATACCTTTGTCATTTGGATAAAATGACCAAAGACCACTCTTATCTTTACTAACCTTACCTAGAGGCATAGTATCCCTACCTAAACCTTAAAACACCATATATTTATTATGTATGAACCTTAAAGACATGAAATTACATATCTAAATTACACTCATGTGCCTCCTCATTCATGCCAAAATTCATCTTCCAACTTTGCTTCTGCACCAGAGCTCCTTCACAAACTTACTAGTAAATTATCCCTCCATGTGCACAAATATTCCTCTATGGAACCAACCATGCACTTCCAAAAGACTACAAAGGACTTTTTTAGCACCCATTTAGACATTTCAATTTATTGAGTAGTCTTAGATATTCAAATCATTAGGTATACCATTTTTTTAAGGTGAGAAAAAATATTAGGTTTACAAGAGAAACTTGGTGAACACACCACCTTCTGATCAACACCCATCTCTGAAATTTTATCACACTTAGAAGTCATCAATACACACTTTTGGACCAAATTTTGAGCTCAAAATACTTTGGGAACCCATACTTCCTATACTATGTTTTTTTTACCTGTATACCCTTAAGCACAAAATTGGGAAAACCTGAGAGTACTCAAAAAAATTAATTTTCACACAAAAGATATTCAAAGCATAAAATCACCTGTAGCACACTTGAATAGAGTGAACACACCATTCTATGCAATAAAATCATCTTGATAACTCATCTTTCTTTTTTTGACACTTAGAAACCTCCATACTCTACCAGTAGACCTTTAGGACCAAAAACCTCTAACAGACCTTGAGCACACATACTTGTAGTCTAGATATTGAAATGAATAACTCAAAAAGTAATCGACTTCAGATCATTAAACTTAATCATATCTTAACCATGATAGTAATATCTCACATATGCTCCCCCTTAGCTGCACACATCTACAAATGATATTTTTATTCTACAACATCAATCAAAGCTTAATAGGTATCTACCATACTTCCTCTTGCTTGTCAAGTGTCTCCTTAAAACATAGATAGAGACACCCTAACCCATAATGTCCTAAAATAATGTAAAACTAGGATTTTCCCACAACTCCTCAGATTCCTTCTCCTCCTTGGTCATCTGATACTGATAGTTCATCTTCTTCCTAGGCTTAACAGAATTAATATGCTCATCCACTACAATATTCTCCTTTTCTTCTACAATTGGATAGACAACATATGGAGACAATAAAGATTCATGACATACCTTTTCATCTAAAGAAAGAACCTCATCATTAGGTATTGATAACTAATGTTTTTTGCAAGAAAATTTCTCAACAATAAAAGGATGTTATCTTGGATCCACACGAGCCTCAAAACTAACCTCAATTAACACTTTGATATTTTATTTGAGCTTGACTTCAATTGACTTCTAATTCTCCTTTTCTATCTGGACATATGATACATTCTCTTGGCATTCTTAAACCTTCTTCAACTATGATTCCTCTTTTGCTTTAGCAGGTAGTCTATCTTAATCTTTTAGCTCAACTTAATTAGTCATCTTGGTCTTCACTTCCTTAGGATTCCATACCAAGGATTGACCTTTTTTTAGAACACTAGGATGTTTATGCTTCTTATTATTTGAGAGCTTGATTGTATAATATTTTTCAATATGACCAACTTGATGACAAATGAAATAAATAACATCATTCATACCTTCTACTTAATTAATATTATGAATCTCAAAAAACATACCATCTTGTCTTTTAGGTTTATTATGTTCAAGTTTGACTATCTTAGGTCTCCATACCTAGGTTAGTCTTTTCCCATGCATTCTAGGGCATAATCTAACAATATTTCCCATGTCATGACAATTATAGTAGACTACTTTATCCATACCTCTAGCTAACCAATTGATCTTTCTTCTAAATTTTATTGCCTTATGACCAAACTTATGACATGTATAACATTAAATATTAAAATATATTTCATAACTTGAAACATTTATCTATTTAATTGGTTTCTTCATTTTCCTTCAACTTGATTTGACTTGTCTTTCATGCTACCACCCTCTTTTCCTTGTTTTGATCTTTTTTTTCTTCTTCAATCTTACCTATCTTGATAACAAAATTCTCACTTTGCTTTAAAATCAACGTGGCATTAGTCTCTTCTAATTGATTCTTGAGATGTTTGTAAACTTCCTCCTTTAAACTCAAATTTGTCTTTGTAACCCTTAATTGATTCTCAAGAATGTTTATCTTCTCTTTATCATCATTTGATCTTGAACTTGCCTTCAAGGATTCTAGCTCCTTATTGATCTTGATGCACACGTCTGTAATAGCCTTAAAGTTTGAGGCCATAATATTTTTCTAAGATTATTCTTGATCATACTCTCTCATCTTACCACTATACTTCTCAATAAGTGCCTTGAGCTTATTGTATTTTTATTTAATTGATTTTAGACATGCATAAGTAACCTCTACTTGAACTTTCAACTCTTGATTCTCTTTCTTCAATTGATTAGCCATATTTTCCCTTAGATCACCTTCAAGTTGTTAAAATTGCATAGAAGGTCCTACTCTGATATTAATTGTTAGAGGTACACTCATTGGGGGTGAATAAGTTATGATATATAATCCAATTCAATTCCAAACTCTTAAAAATTCAACATACATCAACTTGATAAAGAAACATAAACATGAAATCACATACATATATATATATAATACATATGAGTATACATCACATGAACATATCATATATGTGAGAAACCCTCTTATGGAATAAAACCCACTAAACCTTGTAAGATAAACTACAATCCTATAAGACAAGATCCACCATTTAGACCAACACCTACTGATCAACGAACACCCATCCCACAAGGAGGAACCAAACCCATAATAAACCAATCACCCACTCTTCTACTTTCATCTGATCTCCACATTTGATCTGATGTCTTCTACACCTAATGATGGACTTTTCTTACTTGAACTCTTTCCCCTTTACACTCTCAAAAACTTGCACACACAAGTAGTGCATCCAAAACACCATGTTGGATCATTCTTCACTTCTAAGAACATAAAAAATCATTAAAATTAAAAAAATAACAACATGACCTATATGTCATGCACACACTCCTCAACCTACTCATCTCTTCAATCCATCCACTAAGCACACTCACTCAATTCGCCTCTAGAGCTTACTCACTCAATCTACCTCTTCTTAGGCTTACTAGGTCCAATAACCTATATGTTCACATTAATCACGTTGATGAAATAAACATGAATGATCCTATTTACTTTATGTTGGTCCTCACTGACCTATACCTTCTCTTTCAAAGGTTCTTTCACTCAATGTCATAATTGTTCTTCTATTCACTTCCAAGTCTAGAAATCATTGCCTTGATATCCACCTTTCATAGAGTCTTCATGAATATCACCATCAAGGCTAGACATAATACTTGACTTACCCCTTAAGACATCTTACATAACTCAATACCATCCTCACAGGTCAGCCATAGTATCTATGGATCACACTTAAGTAGCTATGCCTTTCAATTAGAACTAAAAAGCCATTATAGGTATCATAGAGACATATTCACCCATTTCACACTCTATCAAGCAAATTAAGAACATATGATCAATTTCAACTATATGGTTCCACTCTATATAATCTCTAATACATCTTTATGTGAAATTTCCAACCAAAACATCTTTCTACTAAAGCACAATTGCTTAAACATTATTTTTTAATCAAGAACACCATGAAAGAACAAATATTAAAATTTGAAGCTCCATTTATTCACCTATACAAACATTAAAAACTTTTAACTAGGTTCTTTGTATGTGCCTTGAAGTCCTCTATAACTTTTACTTTTACACGATGATCAAATTCTGCATAATCAAAAGTTATAGCTCAAAAATTGTAGACTAGTTTTCCCTCACAAATTCAAATATTTAAATTCCAATTGTCACTGAGAATATGTTCAACATTGAGCATATTGACCTCATCTCATGTACCCTATAAAATTGAAATAAACACACTCTATCAATCTCTATTGATTATCTTGGTCTTTATCTTGTAATGTTCACCATCTATTTAAGATCCTCTCTTCCATAATTGTGCCACTTGGTAGCCCTGCATGCCTTCTGCACACATTGACCTATTGACTTGACCTGCACCATCAATCTTATGATTGCATGATCATTTGAGAACTATTGATCTTATATATAATCTCCATAAATGTGACACATGTAATTAGCACATTCATCTTTTACATATTGACTTTTATGTGCAATATTGGATCAATATCTATGATTTATCATGTACCATTAGATCTACTGACTAGTTGACCTCAAACTTAAACATAGTTAAAAATGATGGTCTTTGGCCCATCATAGTCTACTAGATAAACTTTGAAGCTTTATAAATTGAGCTAGAAAACACTTCAAGAGTCCAAATTTTTAGGGGACCTTCTCGACACTATAGACAACATTACCATGAAAACATTTGACCAATGTTGAATTTTTGAGTACCTAAAATAAATGTATAAACTTACTGGTTTATACATATCTTCATGACGTACAGTGATGGTATAACTTATCTTAATCTAGATTATGTAAGTTTCTTGTTCCAAATGAACAAATGACACACTAGAGCTTCATCAAGACATCTATAGATGCCTCACAACTTCTTATTTATCCTTATAGACTTGCATATGTGATATATCTCTCCAAACCATTAATATAATCACTTTATCATTAATGCATTAGTAAAACATCCTCTCTTTGACATCAATGAGAACTTAAAATCAATGACTATGCTCAATAATATGCATATAATCAAGGAGCATAATTTCACAATCACTCTAGATGGGAGAACTACATCTGGCTTGATTTCTTCCTTAGAGTATTTGGATACATAAATATTGGTAAATCATAAAAGGGGGTGATTGGGGTTAGCTTAACCCACTACACTTCCCCTATTTTTAAGAAGTTTCTAGCTCTCACAAGTATTTGTAGGGTTTTCAAGGTGAAAATAAGGATTTTTTTAATTTATGGATGACATTTACATAATACAACTATCTAAGACCTCTTAGTAGACACAAACAAAGGAGGCATAATTGTATATTTGTCAAATTCAACATGAAAAAGTCTTGAACAAATAAACATTGATGGTCTACACTACTATTTAGAGAGTGAGAACTATTTAAAACTGTGAACAAATTCTACCTTTGATCTTAAACTATCATAGTCTAGTTTTATTCTATTTATCACTATCACATAATAGTTACAATCAACCAAATATCATAAATGATAAGTATCTTATATTTAATTATACTTAATACCTTTAGCATAAGTCACTTGTCAATCTCAAATTTAGTCAATTCTAATTTATGTTTATATTTATGCATAAAAAACATATATTATAATCTAAATATATCTATCAATTTTTATACCTATTAAATAACATTTATTATATAAATAAAAAATAGGGAAAAAGAATAAAATTAAGTTTAGGGTTTTAAAAAATAGTAATGATGATATTTAGATTAGCTAATTTAAGGTTTTTATGGCTTTTAACTTATATCACTTCTCATTTTACAATGGTGGTTGAGGAATTAACAGTCCTCATCTCATATTTTTAGCAATTGCATCTCCTTGGGGCATAATCACTTTATGGAAATTTGAAAGCCAGTTCAATAATTAGTGGCTTAGTTCACAGAGCATTACGTGTATTTGTTTTTTAACTTTATAATTTCAAATAATTTAATGATCTAGATTATTTAAGATTTTATATCATGAATTGAAATTGATCTATCCATGTTTCCTTGTAGCTTTTTCATGGAGGAAATCAGGCATTTGGGATATATCTATCAACACTAAGTGTATTTAATCATATGTGCCAAATTTATTCTTTTAGCCTTTTAATATAGCATTTTAAATAATAGACTAAAAGAGGTCATCCATAGACACCTAAATATGATATTAGAAAATTTGGTACACTTAGAAAAAAATTAGTTGAATTTTCATACACATTTTAATATTATGTAATCTTTGCCCTATTTTTCTACCCATCTATTATCTTGGTCAATCTAATTTACCAAATACACATATTCGGGATCATCCTAGTCTATATAATAACTATTTCACCTAATTTTAGATTATGTGAACCTAAACAAGATAAAAATTAAGAATTATTCAGGCTACATAAAGTACATCACTAAACACTAATATGAATGTAAAAGGTATTATTATGTGAATAATTTTACTTTATATCAATAAAATGACCTAAGGGATTAAGATGCTTATCATGTTTATTGTTATGTATAGGTCTAAGCCTTAATGCAGGTGGTAAAAAAGGTTTAAAATTAGATCAAGAGTCGTTCAGATTAGGAACTGGGTCTTTCAATACACTTAGACAAATTCATTGATATTTGAATTCACCTGGACGAATTTATCAATTTGTAGATGCTTACACTAGATGTTAGTGTCTTCCTCATGTTAGATTATGTATGTGTAGATGGTGCCTCTATACTTTGGCATAGGTCACTAAGTGTGCTTGTATTCCACCTCTGTGTGTGATATTAAAGGATAGCTATGAGTTCAATACTCAAAAACATGTCTTATTATATTTGAAACTGTAATCAAATTACTTAGATAAATCATTTTAGTTCACAATGGTAAATTTTACAATATAATATTTATGATCAATCAATTAGTTGTCATGTTGGTATTCCCGTAGAGTTAATATCTTTCCACTCTTATTTTCTTTAGCTCTATGGGATTTTTATTTTATCTTTACTTCCATTTATTGATTTTGGGTTTCTTCCCTTTGGGCAATTTTATTATCTAATGGGTCCTTCTCATGAGCTCACATATTTGGATGCAACTCAACATGGAGGAGGAAACCATGGAACTGAAATGAGATCACAAGTTTTTATCAATTTTTTTCATTAGGTAATGTAACCCTACTCAATAATATCCTTATAATGTTTTAATTTGTTTCCCTACTTTTGATAATGTTTCTCACTAGCTTGAAACACATAACCTTATTGTTTATTTTATGGGTTGTATACTTGATGAATACATGATTCATAGTTGGATGAAAACTATTTGGAAACCCCATGAAATTAAGATTTTATGGATTCAAAATCTAACCAAGGGTTTATTACTTTATAGGTTCAAAAAAATTGAACATTTTGATGTTATTCATAAGCATAACCCATGTTATGTGAGAATCTCTTTACATTTTCCCCCTTAGACCTGTGACTTTGTCATTTAAGACAAGGCCAAACTAAAGGTCCCTATCTAGGTTTAATTTCTTGGTATTCTTATGCCCTTTTGGCATTTTTTAGAATAATTAGTGAACCATTAGGTCATTTTGTTTTTTTCAAAATTAATAATTTATTTATCACCCACTCATAATGATGCATCTATGTTGAGGTTGACCTCGCATAAGACCTCCATGAAACTATTGATATCTATATTAGCAAGAAATATTTTACCCATAGGGTTTTATACATCAATATTACTATTACCTATTTTAGATGCCTAGATTTAAACCATATGATCAAGGATTATTTTCTTATGGCTAATTTTAATCCTCCATCCAAAACTACGCTTGAATACACATACACCATGATGGGATCTAATGATGGATTCTAGGTTTTGGGTTGAATAAATAATCAAAAAATAAAATACTCTATCATCAACCCTAAGCCTGCTGCTTATACTAGTGTAGTCACTCTGCCACCATCCTCATAACCCCATGTTCCTCTACCACACCCTAATCTAGATTTTATAAGTGCTCATCAGGATGTCAATGTAATTTTGAAATCTCAAGAATATTTGATTCCTAGATTTTCATTTTTTAAACTTAAGACAAATAGTTAAAAAAGACCCTTGTATCGGTCTCTAATTGGGGATCAACCAACAATATGATTACACTTATGAAAGCAATAAACCACAGAATTAAATCAGATAGATAAGTAACTAGAATCAGATAATAGCAAAGAATAGGAGATACAAGAAACCACCCTGAAAACTTGTATTAAAACTCTTTACAAAAGGAATACAATTGAAGAAACTTCTTTCTTCCACACCTCTCTCAGATGCACAAGATCTCTCTCTCTAGATCTCTATCCTTTAAGAGCTCTCTCTCTCAAGTACAATCAATTCCAACAACCTAGATTGATACAACTCTGTACTGTTCTTCAACATTCACATACAATGAACTACTACAATAATTCACACAAAGCTAAGAAGATCTAATTCTACATATAGAATTAGGAAACTTGAGCATGCACTTAAAACCAATAGTTAAGCCTCTTGAATAAGGGATCTAAAAACAATCTTACTAATAATAGAAACGTGAACTTAAGACTAAGACTTAAACTCATCATGTAAACACTCACTTCTGTCCTCAAAAATAGCATTCTGGACGCACAGGTAACTGACGCCAGTTCCTACCTGCTTGCCTGTGACCGATGTCAGCTGATCCTCTGCAGACACCAACGTCTCTTCAACTACACCAAACTGACGTCGATTACTCCTGACTGATGCTGGTGACTGTGTAAACCTGCAACTTTGGTAATGTGCTCATATGTGAAGCTTTTAGGCTCCACACCTTAACAATCTCCCACTTGGAGATAAAAAGCTACACCAGTACCTATACAACAACATCTTCTAGCTCCTCTATCTTCAACTCAATCATGAAGACCAACAGAAGTTAAATGAAGATTCAGCTTCTCCTTTGTAACTAGCTTGGTTAACATATCAGCAGGATTCCTATCTGTATGGATCTTCTCCAGCTTCAAATCACCATCTTCCAATACCTGCCGTATGAAGTGGTACCTTAGCTGTATGTGCTTGGTTCTTGAATGAAAGGCTGAATTCTTAGCCAAATGGATTGCACTCTGACTGTCACTATACAATTTGCAACTCCCATGCTCCCTTCCAATCTCTTCCATGAACCGTGTCATCCATATCATCTCTTTGCTAGCTTCTGTGGCTGTAATATACTCTACTTCTATAGTTGACAAGGCAACAACCTTCTGTAACCTAGATATCTAGCTAACCGTCATTCCACCTACAATGAAAACATAACCTGTAGTGCTCCTCCTGCCATCTAAATCACCTGCCATATCTGAATCTACATAACCATGTAGAGAAGTATCTGAACCTCCATAGCACAAGTGCCTACTACTGGTTCCTCTTAGATATCTAAGGATCCACTGAGCTGTTTTCCAATGTTCCTTACCTGGATTGGCCATATACTTACTTACAACTCCCACTGCTTAGGCAATATCCAGTCTAGTACACACCATTGCATACATTAAACTCCCTACTGCAGAAGAATATGGAACCTTACTCATGTACTCTACCTCATCATGTGAATTAGGACATTGTTCTTTACTCAACTTAAAATGTCCAGCAAAAGGTGTGCTTACCAGTTTAACATCCTGCATATTGAACCGTTTCAACACCTTGTCCACATAATCCTCTTGAGACAATATCAACCTATGATTTTTCCTGTCTCTCTTAATGCTCATGCCAAGGATTTTCTTTGCTGCTCCCAAACCCTTCATAGCAAATGTTTGAGCTAATTTCACCTTAAGCTCAGAGATATCCTGCATGTGTGATCCTACAACCAGCATATCATCTACATAAAACAATAGAATAACATATCTACCATTATCCAATCTCTTAAAATACACACAATGGTCAGATTGACACCTACTGTAGCCATGCTCAATCATAAGCCTGTCAAATTTCAAATACCACTGTCTAGGAGCTTGCTTGAGGCCATACAAGATTTTCTTCAATCTGCACACTAACTTCTCCTTACCTTTGACCTCAAATCCTTTCGGCTGTTCCATATAAATTTCCTCATCCAAATCTCTATGAAGAAATGATGTCTTAACATCTAGCTGCTCAAGATGCAAATCCTCAACAGTAACCAAAGACAGTACAATCCGTATAGAAGTCATTTTAACAACAAGAGAAAAAATATCACCAAAATCAATACCTAGCTTTTGTGCAAATCCTTTCACTACCAATCTGGCCTTATATCTCATCTGTCCATTCTCTCCTTCTTTCAATCTATAGGTCCATCTATTCTTCAGTGTTCTCTTACCAGCTGGTAATTCAACCAAATCCCATGTTTGGTTCTCTCTTAAGGACTCCATCTCCTCAACCATGCCGTGCTCCCACTGACTCTTGGACTCCACCTGTATTGCTTCTTCAAAACTCTCTAGTTCTCCACCATCAGTTAGCAATAAATAGAATAATGAAGGAGAATATCTAATTGGAGGCTTACTTACCCTTTCAAACCTCCTGATGGGTGTCTGAGACTTGTTCACAACACGCTATCCATCCAAATTCTCTGACAGTGACCAACCTTGATCACCACTAGACCTGTTACTGGTCGATGCCAGTTCTTCTTGACTGACGCCGGTGCCTATCCTGCCGACATCGATCTCTGTATGACCGACCTCGATTTTTGTTCTACCGATGCCGGTTCCTAACCTGCCGACGTCGGTCTCTGTGTTTTCTTGCAAGTGATTATTTCTTTTTCCCACGAGCTCATTTTGGACCATCACCTCATCCAATTCACTATTGCTCTGCCCATATTGATTCAGCTTCTTCAGCTAATCACTATACATCACTTTTTCATTGAAAACAATGTCACGGCTCCTAATTATCTTGTTAGTTCCTAGATTCCAAAATTTGAAACCAAAATCATCTGAGCCATAGCCAATAAATGTGCACCTCATAGACTTAGCATCAAGCTTCTTTCTATTTTCCTTATCTACGTGTATAAAGGCTTCACAACTAAAAACTTTGAGAAAAGAGAGATCTACCTTTTTACCTGTCCAAGCCTCTTCTAGAATTCCACCATCTAGAGCTATAGAGGGTCCTCTATTAATCAGGTACATTGCAGTGTCAACAGCTTTTACCCAAAACTCTGAAGGCAAACTAGCATGCAATCTCATACATCTTGCACGCTCCATGATTGTTCAGTTCATCCTTTTAGGAATCCTATTCTGTTGAGGTGTCCTTGGAACCGTCCTTTGCCTACGAATTCCATGCATGTAACAATACCAGTTGAACTTATAACTGTAGAACTCTCCACCATTATCAAATCTCAGGCACTTTAATCTTTTCCCTGTTTCATTCTCAACCATAGCTTTCCAAATCTTAAAAGTCTCAAATACATCAAATTTCTTCTTAATACAATAGATCCATACCTTTCTTGTAATCATCTATGAATGAAACATAGTACTGTGATCCTCCAATAGAAGCTACCTGAGCTGGTCCCCACACGTCTGTGTGAACAAGCTGCAACTTATGCTTCTTCTTTATAGACCCAGTCTTGAGAAAACTAACCCTTTTCTATTTTCCAAATACACAGTGCTCACAAAATTCTAGATCCATGCTTTTCAAATCTGAAAGCTTACCTTTAGACTTAAGAATTAACATCCCCTTCTCACTCATGTGGCCAAGCCTTGAGTGCCACAATTTTGCATCCACATCTGAAGTAGATAATACAAAAGGAGAATTGTTAGTAACACAATTACACAAATAGAGAGTACCTACTCTCTTACCTCTGGCCATAACAAGTGCACCCTTGGTCACCTTCCAAGATTCTGCTGTGAGAGTTACTGTACAACCCTCATCCCCTAACTTTCCTGTAGAAATCAAATTTCTCTTCAAGCTAGGAACATGCATAACTTCTCTCAACACCCATGTGTTGCCATTCTGCATTTTCAGCTGCACTTTACCTTTGCCAATAATTTTATAGGGTTCATCATCCCATAGATATACTATTCCAAAATCTCCATGGATATAGTCACATAAATATTCCCTATTAGGGGTAGCATGAAAAGATGCACCAGACTCTAACACCCAAGATTCTATATTATTATGCAAAGAGAATATTAAAGCATCTTGTGCAATACCTGCAACCTTTGCTTCTTCTTTTCCTTCATGCTGATTGTCCTCCTTAGGCTTTGACCAGTAATCTCTACTTATGTTCCCCATCTTTCCACAATTCCAGCATTATGGCCTTCTACCATTTCTAGATTTGGATCTACCTTTCCCCTTAGACTTGGATCTTGATCTCCCTTTCTTGCTCTTCTCTTTTTGCCTTCCCCTGCTCTCAAAACTTAAAGCATTCCCAGATGTCTCTTCTGTGCTTTTCCTGTGAATTTCCACATTCAAGATAACACTAACAACATCCTCTACTTTTAAAATATTTGATGCAGATGCAGTATTGCTAACTGCCATTACTAAGCTATGCCAGCTTTCAGGCAAATAACATAATATTAAAAGAGCTTTTATTTCATCATCAAATACAATTTTGACTGAACTTAATTGATTTACAATACCATGGAAATCATTCAGGTGATTAGATATAGATCCACCTTCCTACATATGCAAATTGAATAGCTACTTCATAAGATATACCTTATTAGAAGCTGAGGGTTTTTCGTACAAATTTGTTAGAGTAGTCATCAACTCTACCATTTTTTTTGCCTGTGATAAATTAGATATCACAATAGATGCAAGACTCAGTCTTATAGACCCCAGAGCCTTTCTGTCAAGAACTTCCCATTCTTCATCCTCCATGTCTGTGGGATTCTTTGCAATCCCACCTAATGGTAAGTATAGATCCTTTTGATACAGATAGTCCTCTATCTGCATTCTCCAATGTTGATAGTTTTTGCCATTGAACTTCTCCATTCTTAGTTTACTTTCATCTGCCATTACTTCTCCCACTTAAATAGAAATCCTTGCAGAAACTCCTGTGAGCAACCTGTAATCAATACACACTACACAGATCTGAACCACCTGTTAGTGAACCTAAGCTTTGATACCAATTATTGGATATCAAACTCTAAACCTACAACCAAGGCTCTGATACCACTTGTTGGGGATCAACCAACAATATGATTACACTTATGAAAGTAATAAACCATGGAATTAAATCAGATAGATAAGTAACTAGAATCAGATAATAGCAAAGAATAGGAGATACAAGAAACCACCCTGAAAACTTGTATTAAAACTCTTTACAAAAGGAATACAATTGAAGAAACTTCTTTCTTCCACACCTCTCTCAGATGCACAAGATCTCTCTCTAGATCTCTATCCCTTAAGAGCTCTCTCTCTCAAGTACAATCAATTCCAACAACCTGGATTGATACAACTCTGTACTATTCTTCAACATTCACATACAATGAACTACTACAATAATTCACACAAAGCTAAGAAGATCTAATTCTACATATAGAATTAGGAAACTTGAGCATGCACTTACAACCAACAGTTAAGCCTCTTGAACAAGGGCTCTAAAAATAATCTTACTAATAATAGAAACACGAACTTAAGACTAAGACTTAAACTCATCATGCAAACACTCACTTCTGTCCTCGAAAATAGCATTCTGGATGCATAGGTAACCAACGTTGGTTCCTACCTGCTTGCCTGTGACCGACGTCAGCCGATCCTCTATCGACGCCAGCATCTCTTCAACTGCACCAGACCGACGTCAGTCGCTCCTGATCGATGCCGGTGACTGTGTAAACCTGCAACTTTGGTAATGCGCTCATATGTGAAGCTTTTAGGCTCCACACCTTAACAGCTTGCTACTTATACTAGTGTAGTCACTCTGCCACCATCCTCATAACCCCATGTTCCTCTACCACACCCTAATCTAGATTTTATAAGTGCTCATCAGGATGTCAATGTAATTTTGAAATCTCAAGAATATTTGATTCCTAGATTTTCATTTTTTAAACTTAAGACAAATAGTTAAAAAAGACCCTTGTATCGGTCTCTAAAATATGAAATAGTCCTCATTTTTGACATTGTCAAGTGACTTGATATTCACATAGTCCTAGTAATGATGAGGCAGATTTTTTACAAACTAAATAGTGCCTTGTTGTGCTTGTAAAATTTTAAGACAAAATATAATAGAAAAAAATATTGAGTAACTAATTTGTAGTGTTATAAGGAAAAGTGGGTGAACCCATAAATCTTGATGGTTTCTTATGCATGTTTTATCTTGAAATGTTTGTGGTTTAATTAACCCAATCTATAAGTACTCATTTCTAGACAACTGTCAAATTTTCTAGACATGCATATACTGTATCTAAAGGAGATCAAGATTAATTTTTTTAGTCTCTATATGTTAGATCAAATCATTTTGTCAAGTGATTCTTGTCATATGTGTAGATAAAATATAGGATATGGCAATGTCATTACAATTATTTCACTAGTATTAGCATCAACTATGATAAATATGGGTGTGAACCCATCTAACTATGCACTCTAGGTGGTGTTAATTTTTATGAGAAAAATCTTGGTATTTTTAATTTTTATGCCTCCATTGATGTTGTTGATCAGAAAACTCTTTGGTGGTGGGTAGTGGAGCATATTCTTATGGCCATGTAGATAGTTTTTAGAGATTTCAACATGATTGAATTAATTCCAGACAAAGAATGAATCTTACCCATGAGATGGTGTGATGGTTAGAGGGAAGATTAGTTTTACATGCAAAATAAATTGCGATTATATGACCCAAATCATCACCATAGGTCATCCTTTCCCACACCCTAATTTACCTTGTCAAAGTTTCACCAAGGTAATGAAAAAGTTCTTAAAATATTAAATAAGGATCTTATTTCTAATCAATTTTTTTCCTTTACTCAAAAGTATAATAGACCAGTTAGTGTGATTTCAAATTTTTCACTCTTTGAATACTATCCCATCAAATTTTCTATATAATGCCTACTCCTATTAAAATTTACAACAACCAATTCTATCTCAACATATCCCATTTGTATCATGCCCCAAACCTTACAAAAAATGAGTGTGGAATTGGTTCCACATCCCTCTAGGAATATTGGTTGGATTTAATTTTGGGATATATCCATAACTCATACCACTACTTCCTTTATTTATTTGGCAAACAATTGGCCTTGATCAGGAAGTGTTAACTCAACCTATATGAGAGAATTCAATTGCCTTTCCTAAGAATTGGAACATGATCCTTTGGATGAGTTTTTTAAAAATAGATTGGTAGTTAATACATCATATCAATCTAGCAAAGCTTCATGAATCCTATAGTGCTCAAATTAGATCTCACATTTATTCACTCAAATTTGGGCATTGAGTCTCTACATAGTTTTTTAGTAAATTAAGAGATCATAATTTAAATGTGAAGATAAATTCTATTAAGGAAGCTAGTAAATGTATTATTTTTCTCCCAAACATCTTTCAAGTTTCTATTAAGCATTTTAAATAATTCTTTCAAGCTCAGCCCTTTATTGATGCTCAAAAAATGGAAACGAATAAGTTATTTTAAAGTTATACTTATAGGAGCTCACATAGCGAAAAGGTGAAATGTGATAATCATATTTTTATTGAGGAAATTCATCAAGCTACCATTGACATAACTAAATATAAATCCCTAGGTATTTATGGATTCCCTTATGATTTTTATCAATTCATATGGGACTATGTGGGACTTGGCCTTCACAAAGCCTATTTGGAAGCCCTAGCCAAGGGTTTTCGGGGAAAGATCATTAATGAAAAGAATAACAAATTCATTCCCAAAGATAGGGACCCTAAGGTTATCACCCATTGGATACCTATAACTCTTATGAATGTTTTATATAAGATAATTGCCAAAGATTTGGCCCTAAGAATTGTTGGAGAGTTGTCATGATGATGTCATAGTGTTGTCATGGAGGTTCCCTAATGAATGGATGAAGTACCTTGATAGTCTATATGATAATGAAAAAGTGTGCAATGTATTTTTTCTTGTATTCTTTATGTATGGTTAGCTTATCTTTAGTATTGACATAGCCTAAGAGGATCAGGGATGAGTATGGAGGTTTGAACATGTGTAAGGGATCTTATAAGATATGATCCATGATTTTAGAGTTTGTGTGAATAATTATAACTCATCTGGTTGATCATAGTTTCATTTATACACTTTGGGTCCAGTCACAAAAAAGATGAGTTGGTAGTTTGATGATGTCACCATTACCACATAAGGAGTCAAGGGGAGTTGGTCATATGGTTATAATCATTGTAGCCCCTAGTTTTTATGTGCCATATCTCAAGTCATGAATCAAAGTATGGTCAAAGATATGAGGGTGAAAATTTGGCTTCTAAGATAGATTTCACTATTTTCTCATACCTAACCAAATTTGTAATATGGCTAGAAAGAGCCAAGTAAGAAATTTGATGATAGAACATCTTACATGTGTGGATGTTTCAGGTGAAGGTGATAATATGGGTTTGTTAAGTTTTTGACCTTATTTATTTTCAATAATTTTTAGATCATGTGATGTAGTTCATCAAAAGATATTCTTATGTAAAGTTGGGCTCCCAAACACATTGATTGTGTTTTCCCATACTTAGCCAATTTTGTAGTGTGGTAGAAAGAGCTGAGTGAGCACTTTGATGATGTTATATCTTGCATGTGTGAAGGTTTAAATAAAAAATAATCATATGGGTTTATTTATTTTTGAGCATAGATAATTTTTTCTATTTTTGAGTTATGTGCTAAAGTGTGATAGAAGTTATGGATGCTCAAATTTGGTCTCTCAGGTAGATTTGGACATGGTTGGCTTTGTGACAGAAGTTTATGAAGAGCTAATTTGATGACATTATATCTCACATGAGTGAGATTTATAAGAGTAGTGGTGCATATGGTTGGATTTTCCTATGTGAGGAGATCATCTAGTCCAAATTTGAGATCCTACTAGTAAACATAGAAGAATTTATTGAGGTGAAACAATGGTTATTCATAAATATTGGCAAGGTCCCCATAGTGATTTTTTAACTTGTTAAATCTCAAGCAAGATCAATGGTACATGAGTGATCCAATGAGTTAGGAGGTAGAAAGATGAGGATAGGTGAATGATGTTTAACAACTGATCAAAGGTATAGGATCTTGATCTAATGGTGAGTGGCATTTGTCTAGTTTGATCAACGGTGAGTGTTGATCGATAAGGACCTTGTTGATCCACAGAGATTGATGGAGTGCATTAAGTCACCATTTTGAGAAGTCATGAGATGAGGTCAAAGTAACAAAAGTTTAAAATTTGGATTTGGTGGTATATGTGTTAAAAATTAGACAAGATAGATGTTTCAAGATTGATCTTGAGCTAAGAGTCCACAAGATTTGAGCATAGTGTTCAAAGTTTAAATGTGACCATTTGTATTTGAATTTGTGAAAGAAAGACTAGTGTTTATTTTTCAAACCATAAATTTTGGTAGATGAGTAATTTTATCATGTATTAAAAATCAAAGTTGAAGATAACTCCATGGTGAATCTAATGAACCTAATTTTAAGATCTAGAAGTGAGTATAGTCAAAGATATTGAGCCTAGAAATTGATTATGTTCATCTTAATTCTACAAGTGACTCAAGAAGGATATTCGAGCTTGTATTGATGTTGTTTCGATGTCTCATGATAAATTAGATATTATAACATGTTATAGACTCCACGAGGATTCTTTTTGTGGATTATGGAAGTGTGATTAATCTATCTTGAGTATGAACAATGCTTAAGAAGTTGATTGTGTCTGTTAATGGTGACTATGTGCATAAGGTCAATGTTTGAGTTGTTTGAGCATATGAAAAGGTGAGATATATTGACTATGAGACCTATGTAATTGGAAGAGGTCCTATGTTAATATTTTGATTGAGGGTGAGCTATATGGGTGAATAGTTCTTCATGAGACCTATAAGAGCTACAAGTTCCTTGTTTAAAAGGTGTAACTATTAATGGTGACCCATAGATGCTATAGCTGACCTATGTAGATTATTTTAAGAATTATCTTCAAATGATATATGTCTTAAGGGTTAAGACATGTGTAATATATGATTAACATGGTGTTGATCAATATTGCTCTATAAATAGTAAAACCAAAGTTGTTAGGTTCTAGACTTGGTATGTGAGACCAAGGAGAGTTATTAAGAAAGACTTGTGTGTTATTTGTGAAGTGAAGGAGGGGTTGAGTGCCTTGAGGATGTGTTAAATATTAGATCAATTTGAGGACTGCTGGTATGACTTGTTGGTCATAATTCTATTGAGAGAATAGTATGCTTGTTGTTTGAAAATGAGTAAAGGTGAAAAAAGATAAGTTGAGGTCCATCATCAAGTGTTGTTGAAATCAGTTCAAAGGTGGATTTATTCATAGGTGTTTTCATTGTAGTTTAGCATTGAAGGTGGTTTTAGCCTCCTTGCAAGGTGAAACTTGCTAAAAAGGTTTGGTTGTTGTTACAACTCAATTAGATAGGTGTGGTAACACCTTGTGAGATTGGTGTCTCACTAAATAGCGATTGTAGTTCCTTGATCAGTTACATATGGTATAAATTAGATCTTGTTATTATAGGATAGTAGTCTAATTATAGGTTCTAGTGGGTTTTATTCCATGAGAGGTTTTCCCATGTATGTATTGTGTTATGTGATTGATCTTGCATTATCTCTCTTGCTCATTACTATGACTATTGTTTATGCTTCATGAATACTTTTGATAACTAATTTAGTATTTTTAAAGATCATAATTCAAGTTGGATTATTTAGGCTCATTGATTTATCCCCCCTCTCTTAGTGATTGTAACTCTAAAAATTAGTATCAAAGTGAGGTCCTTTGGTAAAATATTGATAACTTGAAGGTAATCCAATGTATAAAGGCTAGTTAGAATGTGTAAGGTGGTTTCTTTACTAAGAAAACACCGATATTCAATGGATATAATTATGATTTTTAGAGTGATAGGATGAAGACATACATTATGTCCCTAGGTTTTGATGTGTGGTAATTAGTTTTGGATGGTTATGTTACATCTATTATTCCTCCATCTAGTGTTGTATAAAATAGTTGTTTGAGAAAAAATCGAAGGCAATGAATGTCATCAATTGTGGTCTTATAGAAACTGAGTTTACCAAAGTAATTCATTGCACATATACCAAAGAAATATGGGATAAATTAAATACTATTTTTAAAAGAGATTCAAAGGTTAAGCTTGCTAAGTTATAGACTCATAGAAGGCAATTTGAAAGTCTCAAGATGAATGAATAAGATATTGTGACATCCTTTCTACAAAGAGTTGATGAGATTATGAATATCATCAGAGGTCTTGGAAAGAATATTGAATAGACTAATATTATTCAAAAGGTATTAAGATCTCTATCCCCCAAGTTTGATCTGTAAGGATATGCTATAAAAGAGAGTTGTGAGCTTACTCAATTAAAGATGGATCAATTGCATTACACCCTTATTGCCTATGAGATGAGGAAGAATGATGATATGCCACCAAAGAAGGAAGCTACATTCAAGATAGAGATGAAGCCTAAAAAAAGTTCCAAGGTAATAAATCCAAAAAGGATAACATATTTGACATTGATGATGATGAACTAATTACTTTAATTACTAGGAAATTGAACACTATCTGAGGGAAGTATAAAGGCAAATTACCTCTCAATTGTTTCAATTATGGAGGGATAGGACATTTTGCTCAGAAGTGCCCTCATAAGCATGAAAATAAATATGATGAAGAGCTTGGTGAAGACCAAGATGATGATAAGAAGACATATAGGAAGAAAGGTTTTATAAATTACAACAAGAAGAGGTCCTTCAAGAATAAGAAGAGTCTTTACACCAAAGAAGATTGTAGCTCATCAAATGAGAGTGTAGACAATGACTCAGAATATGATCATGAAGATGATGGTCCTGCTAAAAATAAAGTCCTATTCATGGCTTAGGAAGGAATTTGCTCACATCAAAAGGTGTCTAATTGGAGTGATTTATATGATGATGAATATGAGGTGGACTACGAGACTACATTGGATAATACTCATGAAGAACTGAAGATTGAGAAGATCAATAAGAAGATGAAATCTAAACTCAAGGAATTTGAGAAGTAATTCTATGTGTTTGAGGCAAGAATGGATGAAGATGCCAAGGAGAATGAAGATATGGTCAAACATCTCATCTATCAATTGGAAGTCTTGTTTACTAGCCTAAAAGATAAATAAGATGAAAGTCCAAGGTATGTTATTGAAAATGAGTCATTGAAATCTGAGTTAAATAAGATATTTATAAAATTAATGTATTTTGTGAGATTTGAAAAGATCTTAAGTGATCTAGGTAACATTATGAATGATTAAAAACATGCGAGTAATAAGACTGGTCTTGGATACAAAAAAGAACTAGAGATTATAACTCAAAACAAGATGAAGACTAATGTGAACAAGGTGGATCAACCTTTGAATATAAATCATCAAACAAGGAATGAAGGTGTTGGCAAATTAAAGACAAATCAAATTAGACATCCAAATGCTATGAGGTATAGAAAATTAAATTATTACCATTATACATGTAATCAATTTGTTTATAGGGCTAGAGACTAGAAGAAACTTGTTACAAATGAATTTTCATGGGAATATGATGGAGGTAATCAGTCAAAAGGTGTGAATATAATTAGGTACTTTAACTATCCTGATGTGGGACACTTTGTAAACCATTATCCACATAAGATTAGACAAGGTGAATCCTATTCAAAAAGGGGAGGTTATTTTATTTGTTATGACATAGGACACATTAAAAATTTCTATCCAAATACATTTCTTGAAAAAGGTATAGTGTGCTACACTTATGAATAGAGAGGTCACATTGCTAGGTTCTACAAGAAAATACCTAAAAAATATAATAGATTTAATCAGGCTCCCAGAGTTCAATAAAGAAGGCAAGTTAACACATGGAAGCCAAAGGTGAAAAGTGTGAGTTATGATGAGACTATAAGTCCAAGTAATTTGTTTTCTATGGTAGAGAATGCTTCCAAGGTTGAAGATTCCTAAGAGGTCTTATTGTTTGATCATGTTGAGAATGAAGAGATTAAGCTCAAAGAGAAGACCAAGGTGTTGGTTGAGGATAGTCCTGAGGTATGTATGGATCCAAGTGAACATCCTGCTATTGTTGAGCATGTATATTACAAATAAAATTTATTATTTGTGCCTAATAATGAGGTTCCAAGCTATAAGGTGGATCCTTCAAATGAAAAGGTATGTAATGAATCTGTGTTGTCTCCATTTATTATCAATCCAATTATAGAAGACATGGAGAATGTTTTAGTGGCTGAGGAACTAGTTTATACTAAGCCACAAAAGAATAAGAATAAGAAGAAATACAAATATCAGATGAGCAAGGAGGAGATGGAAGACGAGGACTTGTTTTTTTAGGAGCATTGAGGTATAGAAGGTGTCTCTATTTATGATTCTTAAGAGACTCATTTAAAGAGGAGAAACAAGTGTTTTTGTAAGTATTTTTTAGTTGGAAAAGTTTTCAAGATCAGATTAAAAGTGCTCAAGATGCTTATGCCAATTAGAGAAGGTCTTTTGTTAAAAGGGGAACAACAAGTTAATGAGCTTTTTTCAGAGGTTTGTGAAGGAACTATAGTACAAACTCAGAATGGGTGGTTCTAGGTGGTTTAATGAGATTGATGTAAATATAAAGAAGTGTTTGGTGCTCAGAAAGGTTTGTGCATTTATTTTTAGTATGATCCAAGTTTTTTTGAGGTTTGAATGTATGTATGCACCTTTTGAGGATTTCTGAGTGCTCTCAGTTTTCATTGTTTTTGGTTTAAGGGCAAGTAGGCCTAAAATGGGTTATAGGATGTATGGGTTCCCAAAGGTATGAAAGCTCACTTTTTTGTTCTAGAAGTGTGTGATGGGTGTCTCCAAGTGTACAAGAAGTTTCAGAGGTGGACATTGACCGGAAGGTGCTATGTTGACTTTGTTTATTTTAAGTTGCTAAGGTTTTGGGCTCTACTAGAAAAGTGGTCTACCTTATGAGTTGAGGTTTAAGGATTATTAATTTATTTAATGGGCCAAATGGGCAGTTAAATAAATCTTTATATAGATTTGAAGGTTTGTGGTTCTCTATTTATTTAAGTTTTTATCATTATGGAGGGCTAATTGGCTAGTAGGTTTGTGAAGGAAGTATGTTTAAAAGGATGAGCTTGGTGATGCAAATTGGTGTGCTTGAGGGGGAATATGAGAGTGGTCTATATATGGAGTTCTAGGTCTTGAATATGTGTCTACTAAAAATTTTAGGATCTAGAAGTTTTTGGTTGGTTCAGTACATATTTCCTATTTTTGTATAGTTCAGATGCAAAGTTGGTGGTCATGAAAGTGTCTTGAGAAAGAAGGATAGTAAGCCTAAATGGTGGTTCTTCATGGTGTATAGAGATCTAAAGATGATCATAAGATGAAATTGCTCAAATATATTAGGGGTAGTCCCTTTTATATGTTTCTTAGTGAGTGACATCAGATTTCAATTCTTGTGTGTGTTTTTAATTCATTGGTTATAATGCTTGATTGAAGAGAATGTTGCCTTGAAGCAAGAGGATGTTATCAATAAAATTTGAAGTAGGCTTAAGGTAAGGGGGAGTTTTATAATCTTTCTAAGAATGGTCCTTTTCTATGTTGTTAGTCTTGTCAGGTCCCCAAGATCAATATGTGCCCACTTTGTCATTGTGTCAAAGGGGGAGAAAGTTCCTATTGTAGGAGTGCTTTGAAGAGTGAGAAGGAGAGATATATATTTCTATATTTATGAGTGTTGAAATCAATGATAAAGGGGGAGATTATTAGAGAGTTGTCATGATGATGTCATAGTGTTGTCATGGAGGTTCTATGGTAAGTGGATGAAGTACCTTGATAGTCTATATGACAATGACAAAGTGTGCAATGTGCTTATTCTTGTATGACAAAGTGTGAAATGTATTTGTTCTTGTATGATTTATGTATGGTTGTCTAATCTTTAGTATTGCCATAGCTTGAGAGGATCAGCGATAAGTATGGAGGTTTGAACATGTGAAAGGGGTCCTATAAGATATGATCCATGTTTTGAGAGCTTATGTGTATAAGTAGAATTCATCTGGTTGATCATAGTTTTCATCTAGAAACTTTAGGTCTAGTGGTATAAAAAATGATTTGGTAGTTTAATGATGTCACCATTGGCACATAAGGAATCAAGGGGAGTTGGTCATATGGTTGTGGTCATTGTAGTCCCTAGTTATTATGTACTAGATCTCAAGTCATGTATTAAAGGGAAATTAAAGATATGAGGGTGAAAAGTTGGCTTCTAAGACATATTTCACTATTTTCCCATAGCCAAATTTGCAATATCACCAGAAAGAGTTGAGTAAGTGGTTTAATGATATAATTTATTGTAAATGTGGATGTTTCAAGTGAAGATATGGGTTTGTTGAGTTTTTGACCTAGTTTATTTTCACTAATTTCTAGATCATGTGATGTAGTGCATCAAAATATATGCTTATTCAAAGTTAGGCTCCCAAGTAGATTGACTATGTTTTCCCATAGCCAATTTTACAGTGTGGTAGAAAGAGCCAAGTGAGCACTATTATGGTGTTATATTTTTCACATGTGAAGGTGTAAATAAAAATTGATCATATGGGTTTATTTAGTTTTGAGTATAGATCATTTATGTTAAATTTGAGTTCATGTACTAAAGCATGACAAAAGTTATGGATGCTCAAATTTGGTCCTTCAAGCAAATTTGGACATGGTTGGCTCTATGATAGAGGTTTATGAAGAGGCACTTTAATGGCATTGTATCTCACACACATGAGAGTTATAGGAGTAGTGGTTTATATGGTTAGATTCTCTTATGTGAGGAGATCATCTGGTACAAATTTGAGATCCTACAGGTAAGCATAAAAGAATTTATTGAGGTGAAAAAATGGATACTCATGCATATTGATAGGGTCCCCATAGTCATTTTTGAAGGTGTTAAAGCTCGAACAAGATCAATGGTGCACGAGTGATCTAAGGAGTCAGGAGGTAGTGAGATGAGGATAGGTGCATGATATTTAACATTTAAGTAAAGGTACAAGATCTTTATCTAATGGTGAGTGGGAATTCATATAGTTTGATCAATAGTGAGCATTGATTGATAAGGACCTTGTTGATCCATAGAGATCAATGGAGTGCATTAAGTCAACATTTTGAGAAGGCATGAAATGAGGTCAAAGTAATAGAAGTTTAACATTTGGATTTGGTGGTATATGAATTGGATCTCAAACAAGGTTGATGGTGTGATGTTGATCCTAATCTGAGAGTCCACAAGATTTGAGCATAGTGTTCAAAGTTTAATTATGACTGTTTGCATTTGAATATTTGAATTTATGAAGGAAAGACTAGTGTCTAGTTTTCATACCATAACTTTAGATAGAAGATGAATTTGCTCTTATAGTAAAAATAAAAGTTTAAGAGGACTCCATGGTTCATCTAATGAACCTAATTTAAAGATATAAAAATGAGCACAATAAAATATATTGAGTCTATAAGTTGACTATATGTTCATTTTTGTTCTGCAAGTGACCCAAGAAGGATATTCAAGCTTGTATTGATGTTGTTTTGATGTCTCATAATGAATTATCTATTGTAACATGTTTTAGACTCCATGAGGATGATTTGTGTGGATTAATGAAGTGTAATCAATTTGTCTTTAGTATGAATAATGACTAATACATTGACTGTGTGTTCGTCAATGGTGATTGTATGTATAAATTTAGTGTTTGAGAATATATAGAGGTGAGATATGTTGATTTTGATTATTTGAGGATTCCTAAGGGGAAATAATGAATGGAAATATGTAATTTGAAGAGGTCACATGTTCATTTTTTACTTGAGGGTGAGTTATATGGGTAAATAGGTCTCCATGAGACCTATAAAAGCTACAAGTGTCTTGTTTAAAAGGTGTAGCTACTTAAGGGTGACCCATAGATGCTATAGATGACCTATGTAAATTATTTTGAGCCTTATCTTCATATGATATATGTATTAATGTTTAAGACATGCCTAATGGCTGACCAAAATGGTGTTGATCAAGATTGATCTATAAACATTAGAACCAAAGTTGTTGGATTCTAGACTTGGTATGCAAGACTAAGGAGAGTTTTGAATAGAGGCATGTGTGTGATTTGTGGAGCAAAGAAGGGGTTGAGTGGCCTGAATATATTTTGAAGAGAAGATCAATTGGAGGATGATTGGTATGACTTATTGGTCATAATTTATTTGAGAGAATAGGGTGCTTGTTAGTTGAGTGTGAGCGAAGGTGAAGAGAGATAAGTTGATGTCCATCATCAGGTGTTGTTGACATTAGTTCCAAGGTGGATTTTTTCATAGGTTTTGTCATGGTAGCTCAACATATAAGGTGTTTTTATCCTCTTTGAAAGTTGAAACTTGATAAAAGGTATGGCTATTGCATCTCAACTAGATAGGTGTGGTAGCACCTTGTGGGATTGGTGTCTCACTAAATAGGGAGTGTAGTTTTTTTGATTAGTTACAGATGGTCTAAATTAGATATTATCATTATAGGATAGTAGTCCAATTGTAGGTTCCAATGGGTTTTATTCCCCAAGAGGGTCTCCCACATATGTCTTGTGTTATGTTATTGATCTTGCATTGTCTCTCTTGCTCATTATTATGAATGTTTTTTATGCTTCATGAATACATGTGATAACTGATTTAGTATTTGTAAAGATCATAATTGAATTTAGATTATTTAGGATCACTAATTCACCCCCCTTGGATTGTACCTCTAACAATAATTAGATACCTCCTCCCTTAATTGTCAAACTTGATAAAATTAGTTTCTTCTAAGGAAGATACATCTTATACAATATTATTGTTCTATGGGAAGGAATGGAATGGGATACTCTCTCTAATAAAAAATATTTATTTATGAAAATACACTTTAAAAATTATTATGATAGAATTGAATGGACTTTATTCTAGCTATGTTACAAGTTCTAGGGTTTGGTCTTAGCTCATTAACTTTGTTGAAACCCTCTTTCAAGATGCCTCAAGTTTTATTATCATCAATGGCCACAAATCTAAGAGTTTTGGTATTTTTATTTCTATTAGATAGGGTTGACCTCTTCCCCCTCCATATATATTCTTGGTGTTGATAGTTTAATATATTTATTAGGAGATTATGCTTCCAAAGTAATTTTAAAATGAATAAACCTTCCCATGGTACCCCACATTGAACTCATAAATGGGAACTTTGTTGACAAACCCTTTCTCACTCTTCAATATGAATAAGTTGTTCAAAATGATGTGGAATGTGTATAGACATTTTGCTTGTCTTATGATTATAATATTCAATGGGATAAGAATTAATGGTACAGACAAATATATACCCCTCTACATAATTAGATCGAGCCTTATAAGTGGAAGGGGATTGCCTATGGAGATAGACTTAAATTTTTGGGTATTCTTTTTTATTTTCAAGTTTCTCAAGTTGATTATATAGCTATGTAGTTATTATTATGGAAAATAAACTATCCTATTGGATTATCAAACCCCTCTCTGGTAGGAAAATTTTATATTTATTCTAAAGTTATTATTTCCACTCATGTTTATTACTCCTCCTATTGGGCTCATTCCAAATCAATCTATAAAATTTTAGAAGTTACTCAAAGATTATATTTAGGCTAATGATTAAGATAATAAATACATCAATAGAGTTTCATGGGACATTTTTTACTAGTCTAGAGAATTTGAAGGATTTGGACTCGTTGACATTTATAAACAAGGATTAAACCTCTATGTGAAATGGATTCTTAGAGAAATTGAAGGGTAGGAGGCTTGGGAAGTTCTCTTTAGACACTACATTTTGTCTTGATGACCTTATGGTAGAGAGGTTTGACACAAATTGGGGTTCAAGACTTTGTTATTTACCCTAGTCACTATCAAATTTATGAGTACTTTTGTGTTCAAGAACATATAAAAATATTGGGAATCGTTAATCCATGTTTAATTTGGAAAAGGGATGATTTTTTATTTGGTCTCTTTATTAACTCTAATTTTATTTGGTGGTCCTTAGTTATTACCATCAATGAGAAAACCTTGGCATAAGTCCCTAGACTCAAAGCCCTTAAATTTTTTTGTAGACTTATTCAATTCTTGGGGAATATATTTGAAAAAATTTATATCGCTTAACTCAGTTGGCTTGACTTAAAACCAAATTTGGGTTAAATTCTTAAGATTTTGAGTCTATTTATGATATTTAGATGTCCATTCTAGATTAGTTAATACATACAATTTGTGTTATAAGGTCTCCTAAATGGTGTAAAGAATGGAATTGGTATCAACCCTAGCATGTTTATCAATGTCTCTCTCCCAACAATGCTCCTTGGGAGATGCTAAAAAAACACTAGAATACTAATTATTCCTCCTCTTTATGAAATAAGAGGTTCCAAATTGGTTGGTCAGCTATGGTGGAACCCAAAAAACCATTTTTTCCTAGTAAATTATTTATCAAGGCCTCCCTATAGGAGATATACTTCTTCACATGTGGATGCCCTTTCCTAGATGCACTATGCATGGTCAATTTGAGTCTCTAAAACACATTTTTTGGCTATGTGCTATAACTTAGGACACTTGGAAATGTATTTATTCCCTTTTAAATCCTTCTAGTCTAGAAAATTTCTCTTGAAATGTTACCCTCTTAGGGGATTATACATTTTTCCATATGAGATATAATAAAATATGGTGCATATTTTATATTGATTTTTTTCTCTCTAGAAAGACAATAATGCAACTATATTTAATAAAGATTACTTAGACAAAGTTATTTCCATTTCTAAACAAATATGTCTTGCCTCATGAAATGTTATAGATTCAAGTATAGGTTTATAAGGTTGTTCTTAAGGTTGAGCAAATTTTTAATATTATTAGAAACTGGGGTAACATCCCTTACATGGTTATTAGAGTTCCCACAAAGGCTCCTCATCATGATTTATAGAATAGAGAGAAAGAGTTGTGTGATCATGGTCAAATGTGTCGAAGGTCATGAATCCATTCAAATTTATATACCTCCTCCCCATCAGATATTCTATTCTTCTAGGGGATATGGAGGTTAGCCCTCACCTCAAACTAATTTTGGTCATGTTGGGTTTACTCTTCTAGGAAAATATGGTTAGGGGAAGTTTCCCAAGATGGCACTTACTATCTCAGCCCCTATGGATGAACTAAAGAAGGTGAAGAATAAAATACTAAATATGATGGATATAGCATACTTGATATCCTTCCCCCCTCATGGGGGAAGATGAAGATATAAAATTGATAGTCCATTGCCTCTTTGTCCTTCTTCTACATGGTTGGTTTATCATGTTTCTTAATGTTGTCTTATGTTGATCTTTATATTTTGAGATGATGATGTCATTATGGTTCTAGTGACTTAACTATGGTTTTGGTTCTCAATTTTATTTTATACCCAATGCAATTTGGTTTTTATTTGAGGTGTGCACTCATACCAACCACATTTTTTGAGTGAACATGTACTATGTTTAATTTTATGAATATATTACATGTTTCAATTAAAAAAAGTTAGTTCAAAATAATGGATATAAATTTAAATATCATGATTTGATTTTAAAAAATATTTATATGCCCAGATTTTATGCAAGCCTTATTTCACAATACTTTTAGGCAACTTTGCATGTATAGATCTCAAACTACGAACTAAGTACTTATGGTGTATTTCTTCAATATTTCAATTATTTTATTAATTTTAGTTAGATATATGACACCTTTGAATTATTTTTTTTAACATGAAATGACTTATTAAAGAGATTTCTAGTCTTTTCTTTCATCCTAGAGTATTTTTAGGCCTTGGGTTAGTTTCATTGTTTACGGTCAGTATTTATTTTTAAAAATTATTTTGGGAATATTTCACTTTATGAACATTTTTGGGTAGGTTTAAACTATTTTAGTTGGCTTTGTATACCACTAGGTCCTTAATTCAAAGTTAGAGGCTCTTATATATACAAATTTACTATAAGGTATTTTGAACAAGCATATTGAATTGTCAAGAGCTATATAAATTACTTATTTCACCTATAGAAATATTAGATTTGAATCTAAAGTTTACATTGTTTAGTCTATATTTACATGCTTGTACCAATGGAAAGATACGAGAAAGAACATCTAAGATTATTATCACAATTACACACATAGACATTAATGGGACAAATAAAATTGAGTTTTAAATTTCTTTAGAGTATTGGAAATTTGGTGCAATGTTTGGTCAATCAAATAAGACTGAACAAGGTCAGTTCAACTCAACCTTTTCACTGACATCCACATTTGACATTGAATTTATTGTGAAAAACTTGGGATTGATCACATATGTACATCCATATGATTCTAAAGGTGATAAAGGAATAAAAAACATTATAGACACAAGCATATCATCCTATAATAAAATAATATCTCACTATATGTAGGATCAATACTAACCACTATAGGTTAGTATAGACTATCGATACCGACATGTTGGTTCTTAGTTGTACACCTCTTTCACTTAGCCTTGCACACTTGAATAAAATGTCAAACAAAGATGAGAAACCCACTAATATGGTATTATAATAGGGGGAAGGTTTGGCATAAAGAATGGGTTACACATAGAAAATGATTGAGAAACACTGATAGAGGGTATGGTCAGCTCCGTGCTACTTTAGGTTCTACCTAAACCAAGGTGAAAGGACCTATGAGGTAGCTTGATCATATGGAGAGACTCTATAATTCAAACTCCATGGGGATTATTGGCAAAAAGAGACATAGATGCAACTATGAAAAAACCAAACTTGTTCAATAAACCTAGGAAGGGTTGTCACACAGAATGAACAAATGCTCAAAATCACATATAAGCTACTAAAATTAGATATAAAAGTGCTTTCAACCTTCATTGTAAATAATTTTCAACAACAGGGTTGGATAAAAGACTGAAATGGTAATATTTAAAGCACAAGATGTAAATACACATTATATAAGTAATATCTTATGCATTTATAGGCAAATAACACTTATGATATGTAATAAGTGTGTATTATTTGTAGGGTAGGACAAGGTAGGAGAGTTTAGTTAATTTATAAAAATGGGTGTGGTGTGCTAGTGATTCTCAAATAGTAGGGTTTTTTTTAAAAGTACATGACATCACTTATTGAAAATAAGTAGGAAAATTGAAATGCAATCCATGGAAACTATAAGGAGAAATGTGCATCCATTGGTGTCAATATAATATAAATGCCCAAATGATCCTTGAAACCCTAGAACATACACTGAAACTAGAATCTCAAATAATTTCTCCTACTAAATTCATGAACCTAGGGTGCTTTAATGAGGTAATAAAAAAAATATTTCCAAATATCTATGAAAAAATGGGTTTATAACCTAAATCTATGCCCAAGATGACAACCATACATAAACACAAAGTTAGATATCTAATCAGCATAGCATGTAAAACATTTCATTCCATTTCATTAAAAGGATATAATAAATAACCAAAAGTATTTTACTTTAACTTTAAATACAATCTTACATACACTAATGTTTCAAAATACTACCATGGGTACAAGCATGGTTGGATCTCTCCATGTTGGACAAGAGAGACATAAATATGGTCTCAAAGCTTGCTAATGGCTATACAATTGCAACCACCTTAGTAAGGGAGACAAGATCTACACATAATAATTGAAACCAAAAAATTCTAAAAAACCTAAACTTAGAGAAAAACAAAGACAAAAAACCTTGACAATAGAGGATAAGCCATTTATTTATACATTTTATACCCTATTCAAATTTGGGACTGTGGGTTACAATTTGCAAAATTGCAAAGCAACCCTTCAAAATTTACCAAGATGCTCCCAAATGGAAAATATTACTTACCATACCTAAAATCTTCATCCATTTTCTATAAAAATCATTGCTCTAATTGCCTCTACAATGAATGATGAAGATTTACAACAAACCCTTTGATTTCTTGACTGGAGATGCCTTTTTACATGATTTTGAAGGTGAAATTTTGTGGCAGAGGCTAAACAAACTTTATCTTCATGTGTAACTATCTAGAGATGCCCTTGAAAACCTATTTTTATAGATGTAAACTCTTAGATAGTTGTCTTTCCTCTCATGCATTCCATGGAATAACCTATTCTTAATGATGGCATTGTGATGATCTAGTTGTGGTAGAGGTATAAAATGATCCACTATCAAAAATATGCTCTAGAGTGGCCCATAGACCTTATTCCATGCTTCAAATTCTTTACCATTTATGAAGGAGCCATAAAGTTTAATTCTTAAGCCAAATATTGCCATATATTGACATATGACATGCCACATTAGATCCATCTAGGCATTTGTAGGGCTTAAAAGTGACTAAGCTATTTACTTGGCTCTAATCTGGACACACATCACTTTCACATTTAACTTTAGCTCCATTGAAATGTCCACCTTTATCTCATGTCATTGGTCTCATTTTTGTAAATGAAATGCACTTCATTGATCCTTCAAACCTAGGATCAAATGCTGACCATTGACCTTGTTCAACTATGACTCACATACAGGTCACATGCTCTATAAGCTACATATGCCTTTACAAAGGAATATTCAATGTGAGTTGTCTACTTAAGTAAAAATACCATTTCACTCAATTCATTACCATAAAATATGACCATTTCCCTTAGGACATATGCTAACGTGTAATTGGGTCTAGATATTTGGGTAGTCTACCTAAGACTAGAATTGCTAGATCCTTGTTTCCATGATGAACATGAGCATGTCACTTAGAAGCTTTGTGGGCTTTCAGCATCCCTTTATTATTAAATTTTATTATGAGCCATTATATCTCTATTAAGATCCCCAAGATCATGCCACTTAGAGAATCCATAGGCTTTCTACATTTTACATAATCATTCACTACTAGGATAATTCCATTTTGCCACATGGTAGCTTGGCCTAAGCCCCTTAAAAATTCCACCTTTACCTCACACCATCATATCAAAATCTAGGAGGTTGAAAACTATAGGTCAATATTTTTTCCATTCACCACAGTTATAACACACATCATCTCTGTGTTTGCTCACAGGCTTTTTGACTTATATAAGGTCCTATGAATCATTGATCTACCATATGGGCACTTGATATGGTGTTACTTGTCATTCATAGATCCCTCAACAAGTCTATTAACATTTTGACTCTATCATGTGCCAATGGATCTTTAGATTGCCTACCAAGATGGTGATACTTGTCACTCTTACAAAGATATTCAGACCTTTGACATTTCAATGTTACTCATACACCATTAGATCTTTGAAATACCCCTAAGATAGTGACACTTATCACCTTTTCACTCATCTTGGGGATTTTTTTAAGTCTTAACCTATTTCTCACCATTGATCGGGATCTATACACTTTACCACGTACCATTGATTGATAAAAAACATGCTTGAGCTTTTAATCGTGTATTGTGAGCTAAAAAATTATCACTTATGCACTTGTCTTAGATCCTTTTGACTTTTAATCTTTGATCATGAATATTTATAACATCTTTCCTTAATTTAATGCAAATTATTCAATTTTGATCCACTAGGTTGGGTGTGATTGGTTCAAAGTTAACAATAAAAATAATTAAGTCAAAGTTCAGGTAATAAGGAACTTAATATAAAGCCTTAGCCTAAGGTTTTTAGTGCATACAATGGGGGATTTAGGATAGGACTTTGAGCTAAGTATATAACAAAGGGACAAAGTATTATCTAAACCATGATAATAGATAAAAAGGACCAAAGGCCATAGGATATAAAAAGGACCAAATGAAAATTTTAGACTATGGTTTTGTTGTGTTAATAAGCATGACCAAACCTTAGTATAAAATTAAACTAAGTCCATGGCATATTTAAATCATTCTTGCATAAATTTTTCCCACCAAATTTCAATTTAAATCAAAGGGCCTATGCTAGGGCAATAAGAATAAGGGTTTTGAGATGTTCAAACATGAATTCAACTTGGATTTATAAATTAGGCATTTGAAAGTCAAAAAGGGTTCAATTACTTTAGTAAAATTTTGGGCACTAACACTGGCTCTCACCTGTGGATGTACACCCCCTACGTGTGTGTAAAGAACCCAAGATCATAAGACTAGGTGCCAATCCATTAGGCTAAGGAGTCAACACTTAGAGAAAATTACTAGCAAACACCCATGAAGGGTCAAAAAAACATGGCAAACTGACAAAAACATATCAAGAGGATCTAAAAATGAATGCATTACTAAAAACATGAAATTAAATTGAATAATCAAGGCCCAAAGCAAAGGGGTAATAAAGAAATAAAATAACAAGACTACACACTATACAATTATGTATATAGTTGTAAACTCAGTCAAGGGAGTGTTTCAAATGTCTACCATTAACCGATAGCTCTAACATTTCACCATCTAAGTCTTTCAAGAAGAAAGTATGTTCCCTAATCTAATAGTCAATAGAATAGGTACCCATCCACAAGGCATCAAATATTCCATGTTTGCCTTTCTATTCATGCTTGTTGTCCAAAAGTAGAACCATATCCTCTACTTATAAGGTTCTCAGAGTAACCTTTCTATCAAATATATTCTTTAAATTTTCCTTAAACTTGAGGTGTCTTTAATGAGCTTGTCATTGAATTTTATCAAGCTCAATAATCTAGTTCGTCCTACTTTCATAGTGGTTGATTTTCTCATCATCTTCTGATTATTGCATGAGCTGATAGGTTGGCAACTATAAATTCATAAGCAAAACTACTTGAGCTTCATAGACAAGCTCAAAATGTATTTTTTTTGGTACCTTTCTTGGGAATGATCTTATCATCCTATAAAGTAAACTTTATCTTCTCATCCCACTTCTTTTTATTTTCTTCTAATGTTCATCTAATGATTTTGAGCAAGTTCTTGTTACTAAATTCTACTTGCCCATTTCCCTAAGGGTTGTAATTATAATCATAGGTTAATTCAATCCCATATTATTTGCACAATGAAACTAAGGGTTTAGATTTGAAACACATGGAATTATTATAATAACTTTGATGAGCATACCAAATCTACAAATAATCTGATTTAGCAAAAAATCCATAAGCACCTAGAGTGTAGCTTTCTTTGCAGGGACCTCAACCCATTTTATGAAGTGGTTAATTAAAACTAGTATCCATCTATGTCCAGTGCTTGGTGAATCAACAATTTCTCCAATGAAATCCATTCCCCATTATTTGAATGGGCCTTCAAATATCACAGGCTACAAAGGAAGAGAACAATAATATTTCATTCTCCTAGAAAAACATTAACACTTCTCACACTTTCTAACTTTTTGAGAAACATATTTGAACAATGATGGCCACCAATATCCAACTCTTATAATTTTATGAGCTATAACTTTAGGTGTAAAATGGCCACCACATAGTTCACTATGGAAGACTTTAATTAGGTCAATAGTTTATTCTTCTATCATGCATCTTAGGAGAACCCCATCCAGATTATTTTATGTAAGTCCTATTTTAGTCAAGATGCATTTTTGGGAAACAAGCTTAAAATTCCTCCTTTGATTCTTATCCAAGTTAGAGGATAATTCAAATTTTACAAGTAATAGATAATGTCTTTATATTATGAAGGCATTAAATTGACTCAAGGAATCATCAATATTGAAAATAGTAGTATTTACTTCAATGACTTACAAATTGGTTTCAACCTTGAGCTTGGATAGACCCATCCCTCACACTAACTTGGTGGTTGAAATATCCATGTCATACTCTTGCAACTTGTTGACCCACCTACACCTCTTAATGGATACTTTAGTCTGACTTAAAATGTCCTTCACCATGGTGTGTAGGATGTAAGCAATAAATTTTAAACTTAAAATATAAGGCCTAGACATTTTAATAGACTTGAAAAGAGAAAAATCTTGTTTACCCATAATGGTATAATTCAATTCAGCACCTTGCATAACTATGCTAAATAAAGCTATAGGCTTCTTGAAACCATTTCATTCTTTTTCAAAAGGACAAAAATAATGGTATTGTATGATACAAAATAGAATACTAAAATAACTTAGTGTAATTATGGATAGCCAAAATATGAGTAGACTTTAAATCTCCTTTGATGTCATTGAAAGATTTCACAACCTTCTCTTCCCACTTTATGGCTTGGTCCTTCTTCAACATATAAGTTATAGGCCAAGTAATCTCTACAAATTTAGACACAAACCTCCTTAAAAAATTAATTTGTCCAAAGAAGGACTAAATTCTCTTCTTGGATTGTGGGATGGGCACTTTGTTTATGGCTTCTACCCTCTCAGGGTCAATCGTGACATCATCCTTAGACACTATATGTCCCAACAACTTGGCTATTTGTACTCCTAAGTGACATTTCTTTGGATTGATCAAAATTATAAACTCTTTGCATTTAATCAACACTTTCTCTAGATGCTCCAAATGTTCTTATCTAGTCTTGGAGTACATAGTAATATCATCATGATACACAACTATAAACTCTTTAATCATCCCTACAAAAGCAACATCCATAGTTCACTAAAACATTACACCAACATTCATTAACTCAAAAGGAATCCTCATATATACATATGTGTCCCAAGACATTGTAACTATTTTCTTAGGTCTCTCAGATCCCTTCACCACAACCTAGTTATATCCTAAGAATCCAACTAAAATGGACATCTTTGATTTTGTAACACTTTACAACAAGTTATCCATATTGGGTAGGGGATAATTATATTATAAAGAAGATTCATTCAAATTTTGGAAATCCACACACAAGTGGATGTCACCATTTTTATTTCTCATAAGGACTAACTTTTCAACCCATGACGAATACTTGATGGGCTAAATGATACCACCATCCCTTAGCTTCTTTAAATCATCATGCATCTTAGTGGCCAAGATAGGGTTAATAGGTCTCAATTTCTTCTTGAAAGGCTTACTATTAGGCTAAAATGAGATGACATGTTGGAAAAAGTCTTCCATATATACTTTCAACTTAGAATAAGACCATGCTAAATAACTTAGTACTTTCTTAACAACTGCATGTATGCTTGCTTTTCAACTACACTTAGGTGAGTACATATCCAAACCTTCTTTGGATTCTCATGAGAACCCAAATTATACTTAGTTATGTCCTTTGTAATGAATGAGTCTCAAGTCTTGATTATATCCTCATCATAAAAATATGCTTCTAAACTTACCAATCCTCTAGGGAGCATGTTTGTCTTCAGCTGGATAATGTCCTTCCCAAACAAGGTTTCTTTTTAATCACAAACTTGAACAATAGATTCCAAGTATATGAGCTAATCATGGAACTCAAATTTACAATTCAAAAACCTCTTAATTTGTTCATCATCATTAATACCTACTAGTGATGAACATTAACTAGGATTGAAGGTCTAACAAGCACCTCCACCTGATATTGACAATGAGGGATTGTATTTTCAATGCCAAATTAAGCACCTAAACTTACAAGTCTACCATCTTCTTCATTGAAACTTATATCATGATAAAAATTATTGAATGCATCAAAGAATTCAAGCAAATACCAGACATCATTCTAATATTTTTTTAACCTTTTGTTTTTGGTGGTGTGATCATTGCAAAATTGCTTTACAACTAGTTTAGAATCACCTTTGGCAATCAAGCATTTAATTACATATTCATGGGCAATCTATAAACCAAGCAAGAGTGCCTCATACTCAATAGTATTATTAGTGCCCTCAAAGGACAACTAAAAATAAAACTTAAAACATTTATCAGTGGGGGCATAAAATACAACACCTACTCTATTTCCAAGATTGGAGCAAGCCCCATCAAAACACATCTTCCAAACTGCACCTTTGTTGTCAGGTTTAACATCAAGAACAAGAGGCTATTCATTAGTGTCAACATTACCAATAAAGTTCCCAAGCCTAATGTTTATGTATAATACTTCATTTTGAGCATGTTTTGGATCTTTAATTACATGTCACATCTTTGGCTCTCTATAAATTTTGACCATATGACCCTCCAATGGAATGGTGGCATAAGAAAGGTCTATTTTTACACTTCCACCCATTATAGTAGCCCATTTACATGATAGAAGCATCACCCACTTAGGTGGTCAGTCCACAAATACCACATCTATATTAAAATTCTTACCTGGATGCATTGCCAACTACACTACCAACCCCTTGACTTGCCTAATAATTAGAACTTCTCATGAGTCCATGGCATAAAACTTGCCAAAGGCTGATGTAATCTTAACTCTAAGATCATTTAAGACACCCAAGGGAATTAAGTTAAAATAAGAACCATAATCAAACATGTAAGTATAGATAATAAGACCATTGATCAATAGGATTATATAAAATAGATTCACATGCAACTGACTCTCTACTAATGCAGTCCCCAAATAGACTTTTAGAGCAAGTTCAACAACCTCTTTAGACTCTTTATCACTTTTTGGGGGTGTTTGGGGTAAATCAATTTGATTTTTAACTGACTTCTCACCAAATTCTAAGTATTTAAATTCCCTCTTCCTATGTTCAAGGATTCTTAATAATTCAACAAGTAATATGATGATGTTTAGTTAGCTCAACACTTGGGCCATATCACATATACTATATTGAGGAAGAGGAGTATTTGGTGGAAGGGTAACAACACCTTCATCTAGAATGAAATCACTTAAGGTTTGAAGTGGAGTAGGTTGGGGTGGATTTGCATGCTTAGAAATAGTCTTCAAGGGTGGATTTTGTTTAACATCATTCACACCCTTAGGAGTACTAGATAGTAAAAGGACTTTATTTTTAGTGAGATCACCTCTAGTCTTAGCAACTTGGGACACAGGTGCCATTTTGGAAGCATTTGGGGCTGCTATAGTTTTTTTAGCTTCCTTATTTGCATCCCTTGCCCTTGGATGTGTAGGGGTATTATCTTGAAGAGGAAAAATTGGTTGCCTACTTCTCAAGTAGTAATATTTCTCTTGAGCAATTGTTGCATTAATTAATAGCTACCTATCCTCAGCTAAAAAAATTCACTCATCATATTTTTTAATCATCATTGATCTTAAAAATTCAAAATCATGAATATGCAATTCATATGCCTATGACATATTAACTTCACAAGAAATTTTTTAAGTTGGAACACATACCTTTTATACCATACTCCAAAGTTTATCAACAATAATAACACTCATCAATTCTATGGAAGTAGTTATTTTGCTTTGGGGACTATGATAATTTAACATCATAATCTCATCACTAGATGATGCAAACTTAGGTTCATCTATATCTTCACCAATCAATTCAGCCATATCATATAGAGGATGTGGAAGGAAGCACTTGTCACACCAATAAACATCAATGTCATAACCTACCACATTCACCTTGGTATTTAATGGATCAGGCACTTCCTCCACATACCCTCTATTTTGATGTCTATTTATTCTATCATCTTGTGATGACCTCTTCCCTCTATCATTATCTTGATTATGAAAAGTAGGCCCCCTTTATGATTTATTTGGATTTGGATCCCTCTCATGGTAGGTAGACACATTAAGGACCCCCTTCTCATCCTTGAAAAACTTGTGTGAAATCTCTTTGACAACAGAGGCCATAGTCTTAAGCATCTCCTCAAGATTGGCATTTTTAGTAGACTGTGGTTTTTTGGGATTAACCAAATTTATATCAGCTCGCTTGTTCATTGGATTTCCCATAGCCTTTATGTTTCTCATAATTTATATGGCCATATTGAATACCAACCACAAGTTCATGGAAACCTTATCCCACCAATAATATGCAACCTTATTATCAAAGGAATCATAGTATTTTATCAAGCACACTATATCACTAGGCCTTATGCTCTCAGGAAACCATAGCATAGCTTTGTTGAACCATGTGTTGCTGTCTTGCATACACTCATTGTGGTTTTTCTTGATGTTTTCAAACTCAGCCAAAAGGAATCTTAGATCAACTCTCTTACCATATTGATTTATAAAAACATTATTTATTTCTTTCCAAGAATCAATGCATCCATGGGAGAGAGAATTTAACCAATCTTGTGCATTTTATTTCAATGTGTGCATAAACAATTTAATGAAAACATATTCATGCTTAACCTCATAATCTTCAATGATATTATGAAAATCCCTCAGGTGTTGATCACCACTTACTACATTATTTCCCTAAAATTTTGGAATGCATTTCCTTACTTTATTTGGGACTTCATTAGGATAAGCTTCCATGTCATAGGCCTGAATCTGAGAATTTAGAATACAAGATGGCCAATCTCATTTGGGTCCTTATGCCTCATGATTGGTTCAATTGGAGGTTCAAAAATAACTGGTAAATGTGTTGGAAATATTGTCATTGATGTCAAAGGTTTAGTATTATTGGTGATAAAGGCCCCATTACATTTAATGTTGTTGGTAATAAATATATCTTGGCTAATATGAGTTAATATTTATTTAATATTAATGAATATATTTTTGGTTGCATATGAGACAAAATAAGGGCCCATGGAGACGTCGAAGAGTCACGAGATAAAGACAAAAGAAGGATGGGACACATTTTCCCATGAAGAGTCATCTTGGGGAATACCAAGAGTCACCAAGTAAAGACTGTAGACACCAAAAATGTGTCTACACCTTGGTCATCTTTCATCCTCCCCCCTTGTCCCCTATTGACCCATATCCTAACCCTTATCCTAGCCCCCTCCATTTATCAAATTAAAATAATTAAATATTTGGCCCCTTTCCACCTCACCCTTGCCACCTTGGATCCCCTCCTTGGATCCCCCCACCTCTCTCCTAGCTTTTATTGCCCAAATCTCCCCTTTATCCTTCCTCTCGCATCCATTTATGTCTTCCTCAACCATTTTCCCATGGCCCCTTGACCCAGCAGTGTGCAAGAACAGACAAAGGCTAATTTTAGCCTCTGTGCCCATTCTGCCCTCACCAACATCGGTCATTATTCGGTCGATGTCAGCGGTTCTGTCGACATCAGCACCCTTCACAATAGTTTTTTGCAACCATTCTGCTCCCCCCATGAACAAAACTCTTTGGACACTCTTTGGCATTTGTATTCTCCTTTTTCTCCACCTCGTACAACAACAATAGGTACATGCACTCTACATCAGTCATTTCTTCTTGCAACAGGCCTTCCATAGCTCCAACAATAGGTTCCTTCATTCTTCAATCAACAAGCAGGAGGTAAGCAGTTTCACTATTTCATTTCATTATTTCATTTTATTTCATTTACCTATCCTATCCACTATCTACCACTTGCCCTGTCCTTCCCCTGAGAGGCTGAAAAGCCTTCTCAGACCCTGTCTCCCGTTCATCTTTCTTTTGCCCTATCACCCTTTTAGTCCAGTCCCAGACAACATTCTTAGTCCCTCAGACCCAAGACAAGTCCCTCAGACCTCCAAGCAATCCCTCAGACCTCTAAACAGACCTCCCTGACCCTCAAACAAGACCACAGTCCATTCTGTGCATCCATAAAACCTATCCACAGTCCTGAAACCTGGCCTGACCCGTCCCTGACTACTGCCCCAATCGACCTCGGCCAGTTGTCTACCGACGTCAGTAGTCTAACCAATGTTGGTGACATTTCTGACTGACACCGGCAATACCACCGACATCAGCAACTGTGCAAAGGCAGATAGCTCCTAAACAGGTATGCATTTGCCTTAAGTTCTTTCTTTCTATTTTCCATCATTTATTACTTTCTATTTTTGATTAGCATTTTGTTTTTAACAGTGGACTGACATCCTCCAAGAAGCCTTTGCACTTCTAAGACCAAGCTCTTGCTTGGCAGTCCACCCTTTTGTCATCTAACATTTTTTGTGTTTAGTGTCTTTCTCTTTCAGGTGTCATTCCTCCACAACCAAAGAGGAGTTCTCACAATGTTTGAATTTTGGTGCGCATGTCTACAATCCGGGTACGTACAAACCCTCATCTATTTTCTTTAAGTTTCTTATTTCTCTATCTTTTGAATGTAGAAAGTGATTTAGCATAGAAATATTCTGGCACGCCTGGTGGGACCCTAGGGTCTTCCTTGGGTTTCTTTCCTTCTTTTCATATAAGGTGCATTAGGATCCTCCCTTTTCACCTCTTTCTTCTTTTCTAAAACGACATCATAAGCAGGAATAAAAAGAACTTTTCTTTTCTTTTCTTGCATTTCTAGACTAGTCAAAAATCATATCCTTCAACCCTTTCTCAACTTGCTTTTCATCCGAACTTAACGTTTCGACTTGGGGCTTAAAACACTTTGCATTCTATTTCTGCTTGTGCTTGTATTTCTTAGTCCACACTTAGTAATTAGCAAAATGCATATTGAATTAATCGTAGATCACTTGATGTTACACAACCTAAACCACTTGCACTAAATCTAAACATCAAACTTACTTGAGACAAGGCCCGACTGGGATTTCATCCCCCAGTGGATACCTTACCCATCCCAGAGATCCTACTTGGATTTCATCACCAAGGGGAAAGCCCACTCTGTTCTCTAGCAGAGTCTAATCTCTAGGGAAAGTATATTTTGGCTAAGCGAGACCAACTTATCACTGGGCTCGTGAAGTGAGGGGAGCTTGCTCCTTAGCACCAGGCCATGTACAGAACCTAACCCAGACTTCTTGAGTGCCTAAACATAACCTGAAACCATCCATAGACTACCTCTTCTAGGACCCGACTCAAAAGCCAATCTTCCTACACACATTTCTAAGGCATAAGCCACCATGATCCTAATAAATTTCTAGGGATTTAACGCTTAGGATTTTGCTTGTGCTCTTCATCTTTTTTGTTCTTATCTGCTTGTTTGAGCTTGTGAGGATGACCTTTCTTGCCTTGAATGGTTCTGACTCATAGTCAAGCCAAGGCTCTAGTCAACCATGTGAGGCATCAACTGCTTCCGTCTACTCTGTCCATAACCAGTCCTATAATGGAGTTCCACTCAGAGACTGAAAGAACTCCTACTCACCCAACCCCACCCCAGACTCCTATTGTCCCAAAAGGGGACCAAGATTTTGCATGATTCTTGGACCTCAACGTTAAAGCCTTGTAGCACTATCTCACGCATAGCTAAACGTGAGACTCCTTGGGCAATCTGATTTACAGAATGTCGACCTCTCTTGTTGCGACTACGGCCATATCGACAGCATTCGTAGTTCAACCTTTAGACACCCAAGCTATCACCTCGACCAATGACCAGCCTTTGACCAACCTTCTAAGTGTGGCCTCTCCTTCCATCTTGGGGCCCACTTCCACTGGGGTTTCAGCCCCCTATCAACCTTAGCCCACTCAACCGCTCTCCACTCCTTTCCATAATCTAGTTGTATCTATTCCACCTACCCTGGCCCCTATCAACACCAGGGTGGCTACCTATCCATTGGCCCCTGTTACCACAATCCAACCTGTCGTGGCAACATCGAGCCTAGCTATGCCTTCCACTCAACCACCCTTAGTCTTCTCTTCTATCCCTATGACTAGTTATCCCTATGTTGCACCCTTACAGGCACAACCAACTACGTCGTATGCCTCCTCTAGCCTCTTCCAAGTGCCCTACAACCTAGGGGGTGCTCCACCCACCAATCCATCAGTAGATATCATCAAAATGCTGATGGACAAGATGTCTAGCCTAGAGACCTCCATTTTTGGCTCACGCAATGCTCTCTCATACGATCAAATTTGTAATGAGCCCATTCATCCTTCTATCCCGATCAGGCCATATCCCAGCTAGTGGGAACTTCCTAAGTTTTCTCATTTTCAAAGCAAGGAAGACCCACAACAACACTTACGGGCATTCAGACATGCCTATTACCTTATTGCCCATGACGATGCATTGCTTTTACGCACATTTCCTATGTCCTTCTTTGGTACTGCACTTGATTGGTACAGCTCCCTTGCCAGCCATTCCCTCTTCACATTCACACAGTTGGCCCAACTCTTTCTTGATCACTTCTCCATCAACATCACCAAGAAGGTCTTGATCACAGACCTCTATTCTATCCACCAATTTGAGGATGAATCCATAGCTGACTTTGTTGCTCGTTGGAGAGGCCTCATTAATCAACTCTCCTTTTCCTTACCCCAGCCCAAACTTATTGAACTTTTCTCCCAAGCCTGTGCCAAACATATTTCTTCCACATTGAGGGTTCAAACCTTCCGCACCTTCGACGAAGCCTTCATGATGGCCTACAAGCTTGAAGTGCATGCCATCAAGGAGAATAAAGTCAAGTTGCGGAGCAAGAATCTTAGCTCTAGGACCAATGAATCCTCTTCTTCTAAACCTTCATCATCTAATCCTAAGTCTAAAGCTTTAGCTAACGCTATGGTCATTACACCTTCATCCTCTTCACCTTCAACTAATCGGCCTGAGCCATCCACATCTCAGAGCGCCACCTGCCAATTCCAATAGAGGTATGTACAACGATAGTATACTCCTCTCAGAGAATCATACGCGTCTGTGCTAGAAAAATTTGTTAAATAGGGGGTTCTCAATCTCCCCCAGATCTGACCACCTCCATAATTTGATCCCTCACATGACATCCCTGCATGGTATAGGAAAAATGACTTCTGTAACTACCACCGTGTTAAAGGACATGACACAGGAAACTATAAAACCCTTAAAAATATAATCCAAGACATGCTTGAAAAGGGTGACCTCATCCTAGACAATCCCAATGCACCCCCTAATCAGGGCATCGATATCTTCAAGCAACCATTCCCCAATCATCCCCTGACTCAAAACAATGTCCAGACCTTGATTGATGACACTCATGAACACAACATTCGAACAGTCAATACGGTCTCACCCTTCATCCCCGACTAACCTCAAGAGGTGAGTCCATCTATCAGTCCATCACATGTGGACGAGCCTCCTTCCCCGATTAGTTCTCCATCAACCTCTCTTATTTTTGAGGATGCTTCGACCTTACCAGCACCACCGGTCTCACCATCCTCCTTCTTGCTGCCTATGGAGGACTCGAACCTTCCTACTCTTCGATCGCAAGTGGAGGGCACCATCATCCCTACTCTTTACCTACTCGAGGAGCCTCATTCTCTGATTTCTTCTCCACCCAAGGAAAAACCTGCCTCTCCTTCATCTCCAATCAAAGATGAACCTGTCACAACTTCACCATGCCTTGGGACCGAGACTGCTACCCCCATCTCATCTTTGGCCCTGCAATTGTCAACATCTTCTCAAGAACCCAAATCTCATCCAACATCTTCTCAGCCATTTTCTCGATTAGTGGAGAAAATTAGACTTCTCCCTTCAAGGAAAGTGACGCATCAGGATTATGGGAGCATCTTAAAGCTCTTCAGCATGCCTGTGCCCTCTCATCTCATGCTACCAATCCTTCCAAGGTAGAATCTCCTCAAACTCTCAACAAAGACTAGACTCCCTCTTTTAAACCTCAACCGACCCCATCAAAACCAAAACCCACATCTACTCCATCTAAACCTATCAAGTCACTTGGCATTTGCTCTGTCTCTACTCTCACTCACCCGCAAGTGAAGGTGGACTTAGACCAAACCTCGACCAATAGTAGTCTTCCAACCAAGTCGAAGAAGATTGCTAGACCACAAAAGCGAATGCCTCCTCCCCCATCACCATTACCTTCCATTTTGGGCCCTCATCCTTTGACCCTGACCAGAGTCCTTCCCACTCTAACCTCTAATCAAAACCAATTGCCTCCTTTGCTTCCTTTACCTACCTCTAGCCTACCCTCTCCTAAAAAGGTGGTACCTCTCACGAAGAAAGTGTCGTCTACGCCTGCCACCACACCATCAACCCATAAGGTGGTATGGCAACCTCCTCCAGCTTCGCCTAAGTAAAAGTCACCTGCCTCACACATATCAACTAACATAAACCCTTTAGTGGGCTCATACTCATTTATATTGCATCGACTCTTGCAGACTTCCAGCATAACCCTTCCACCCATCTGGCCTTTCCAACCTCTCCGGTCCAAGCCCTCCTAGTTTGACGACACAAAGATTTGCTTATACCATCGTACGCTAGGACACGATACCGAGACTTGCTGTACCCTCAAGGCCGTCATTCATCGCTATATGGAGAAGGATACTCTTCTCCTTGAGGACACTCTTGACCGACCCTCGACACCTTCCCATCCAACCTCTTCAACCACATCAACATCTCACCAGCAGGACATGACCCCTTCTTCACCTCCTATCTTTGAAATCAATGCTATCCACATAACCACTAGGTCACAAAAGGACAAGGCAAAAGAAAAATCTACCATTCCTTGGACCTACCCTTTCATCAAGCCACCTCTAGCACCCAAGCCTAAAATTTCTATCCTTGGCACATCTCAGCCTTCTTCTTCCTCCTCTTCCAGGCCGATTCATGACTCCATGTTGAAACAACTTCACCAGATGCTCATGAATATGTCCCTCTATGACCTCATCCAAACCTCACCTCAGCATCGTCAAGCCCTCATTAGAGCCTTACAGGCAGCAGAGGTCCAACCCGAGGACCCCTAACCACTCGCTACCCTCATCCATTCTTTATCTCCTGTTGCCTCCATCACATTTAATGATTCTGAGATTCCCACATCCAACATAGAAGATCAAGACACTGCCCTCTTCATCACTACCTATGTTGATCAGACACGCATTAAATGCGTTATGATCGATGGAGGTGCTAGCATCAACATTATCTCCACCCATGCCTTTGATCAGTTGGCTCTTCCCAAGAATTACATCTCCAAAACTAATGTAATCTTACACTCCTTCAATGACACCACTACCATGACCATTGGCACAGTCATTCTTCACATTCGCATTGATCCACGCATAGTCCCAGAGCTCTTTTATATCATCGAAGGAGAGTTTCAATACAACATGTTGCTAGGCCAACCCTGGATCTGTGCCATGGCCTGTGTCCCCTCCACCCTACACCGTTGTGTGAAATTCAAGCACGATGGGCAAGTCCACACCATTCCCGTTGACCCATCACCCTTTAAAACTTGTAACACAACCTATCATCTAAATGATGTCCTCATTCTTATTAAGCTATCAACCTCGGCACCGCCTCCATCTGTGAAAGCTTTGACTAGTTCGCAATCGGCAGTCACCCTTACCCCTCCTCTATAAGTAATGACCAAAGACCCCATGGAAGACATCTTCTAATGACTTTCACTGGGGGAATATTGCTTGTTGGCCTTAGACATGTTCCAAACTCCACAAGAGTATGGACGCCTTCACCATAGCCCCAATTACGACCATCGGATTAGGATGGTCGTGCCTTATGGCCCTCCTCACCTCCGAACCAATCTTGTCTATGGGGGGCTCAATCAAGCTCCTATTGATGAAAACCCTGTCTCTTCACCCCAACCATTCACATCAGACTTCTCATTTCTTGGCAACCCTGCCTTTGCACACACTTATCTTTATAGGTGTGCATGGAAGGGTTTTGGTTTTAGAAGCTATGAGCAAGGCTCCCATCAACCTATTGAGCCTCTCAACGATGATGATGCCAAGAAACGATATGGCCTGGGATATCATGACCCCACTTAGGCCCCTTCAGACCTTTGTCCTGAGCCACCCATTGACCAATCTCCTCCAGGCTCACCCATTCCTCCTCCACCTATAGAGTCAGTGGTTTCCATCCCTCTTAGTTGTTTTTTTTTTTCCATAAACACCATCTGCCTAGAACCCTTGACCTATCATCTAAATGGGGTGTCCAAGTCCTTCCCTCTCATTTATCCTAGCATGATAGAGGATGAGTCAGCAACCATTCACACTGTCCACTGCGTTGACGATGATGCCATCCTTTCCTACATGGGCGCTGACAACTCTTTCATCCAATGCTCCCTCCCTTCTTAGACCTAGGTTATTTTAAATGAATCAACCATTGACATCAACCTCCCTTCTTTTGATGTTCCTCACGTCTTGAAGATTGGCCAATCTTTAGATGCTCAGGAGCAGCTTGACTGTACCCAGTTCCTCTCTGACCATAGCAAGGCCTTTGCCTGGACTTACAGTGACATGCCTGGCATTGACCCCACCATTGCTACCCATAACATTGCCACCAAACCAAAGGCTAAGCCTATCCAGCAAAAGCTTCGAAAGATGCATCCTCGCATTGCGCTCCTTGTCAAAGAGGAGCTTCAATGCCTTCTTTCTGTCTCTTTCATCCAGCCCATCGATTATCTACAGTGGGTCTCTAACATCGTCCCAGTCACCAAAGTGACTAGGGGGATCCAGATTTGCATGAACTATCATGACCTCAACCTAGCCTATCTCAAGGATGACTTTCCTCTTCCTAACATTGACCAGCTTGTTAATCTCATGGCCGGCCATGAAATGCTATCTCTCATGGATGGGTTTTCAGGATACAATCAGATCTTGATTGCATCGAAAGATTAGCACAAGACCACCTTTATCACCCCATGGGGGACTTTCTATTATCGGGTCATGCCTTTCGGCTTGAAGAACTCTGGTGCCACATATCAGCATGCCATGACCTACATTTTCCATGATCTCCTCCACAAACTATGTGGATGACCTGCTCGGCAAGTCCAAGTTTTGCCATGACCATCTAACCATTCTCAAGTTCATCTTCTCTCACCTTCTTCAATACAATGTCCACCTTAACCCCAAGAAATGTGTCTTTGGGGTCCTCTCCGGCAAGCTCCTAGGCTTCATCATTTCTTTTTGTGGCATCGAGATAGATCCCACCAAGATCTGCGCTATCCTCAAGATGCCACCCTCGACTAATCTCAAGCAGCTTTGCAGTCTACAAGGGAAGCTCCAGTCCATTCACTATTTCATCTCGCAGCTTTCTGACCGCTGCCAACCTTTTCATCACCTCCTTAAGAAGGATGTCACCTTTAAATGGGATAAGGACTGTCAAGAGGCTTTTGAAGCCCTTAAACGCTATCTGGTCTCTCCACCAGTCCTCATTCCACCTAAAGATGACCACCCCTTCTACCTTTAAATCTCTGCCACCAACCATTCGTTAGGTGCCATGATCACGCACCAAGATGAGCACCACCATGAACAAGCGGTCTACTATATTAGCTGAACACTGGTTGGCTATGAAACTCGGTACACCCATACTGAGAAACTCTATTTGGCATTAGTCTTTGCCACTACTAAGCTCTACCATTATCTTCTTAACCACAAAACCTTCGTCATCACTCACACTGACCCTCTCAAGTATATGCACTCCAAGCCATATCAGAATCAACGTATGGCTTAGTGGCTCATGCTGCTTGCTGAGTTTGACCTCGAATTCATCCAACAAAAATCTATCAAGGGGCAAACCATCACTGACAAACTGGCAGATGCCCCTCTTCCCGACAATCAACCTTTGCAGTGTGAGTTCCCTGATGAGTCTATCACCGTGCTTTCCACTGATGACACCGTCTACCAAATGACCATGTTCTTTGACGGCTCCAAATGTCAACTCGGTGGGGGTGTGGGTGTCATTCTCATCCCACTCGAAGGTGAGCCCATGCCTCTGTCTTTCAAGCTCGACTTTGATTATACCAATAATATGGCCTAATATGAGGCCTTAATTTTGGGACTTCAGACCGCCCTTTCTCTCAGCATCAAGTCTATCAATATCTTCGGTGACTTGCAACTCATCGTCAATCAAGTCAATAGTTCATACCTCTGCAAAAATGAAAATTTGCAAAGGTACAGAAACTATGCTAACGTTCTTTTGGCATCTTTTGACCATTACCTCTTGCAGACTATTCCTCGATCCACGAACAACTTTGCTGACACCATGGCTTCTCTTGCCTCGCATATTCCATCTTCATCATCTTCATCCAGACTTTTTGTCAGGATGCATCATGTGCCATTGCCTTCATACATTTCTCCTAACATCAATCATGTCACCACCATAAATTCTAGTCCATGAGATCATTGGTATAAGCAACTTGTGGACTATTTATCTCTTTCTGTCACTCCTCCCAATCTTTCTAGCAATGCGTAGTGAGCTTTCATCAAACACACAGCTCGCTATACCATGCTAGGGGTTCTTCTATATAAGCAAGGCTTTGACAGCCTCCTTCTTCACTGTCTCACCTCCACTAAAGCCTCTCAATCCATTAAGCAAGTCCATGATGAGATTTGTGGTGGACACTTCAGTGGGAACTCGGTTGCCAAGCGCATCCTTTGCCTAGGCTATTATTGGCCCACTCTTCATCAAGACTATAGTGACTATGTCCAGCGTTGCATCAAGTGTCAACAACACTCTAACTTGCTTCATCTCCCCAACCACGCCTTACAAGTCACTCAGGATTTTTGGCCTTTTTCTCAGTGGGGCTTAGATCTCATCGGTGAGATTAACCCTCACTCGTCTCTTCGTCATCAATCCATCATCACTGCCACTGAGTATTTCACCAAGTGGGTGGAAGCCATTCCTCTCATCTCCACAAAAGCTGATAAAGTTGTCGACTTCATTAGCAGCCACATCATCTATCATTTCGATGTTCCTCACAAAATCATCACCGATAACGGCAAGTCCTTCAAAAACAAGACTGTCTAAAAATTATGTGACTCATTTGGCATTAAACTCAGCTTCTCTTTGCCTTACTACCCACAAGAAAATGGGCAAGCTGAGGCTTCCAACAAAATTTTGACTAAAATTCTCATGAAGGTGGTCAACGACATAGGAAGGGATTGGCACATTCACATTCCCTTCACTTTATGGGCCTACCACACTAGCATCTGAACCTCTATGGGTGCTACTCCTTTCTCTCTCGTGTATAGAACAGAGGCTGTCCTACCTCTCAAAGTATAGATCTCATCTCTCTGAATCTCCCTGCATGACATTCTCTCTAATGATGACTTTCATCAAGATCGCTTAGCTTAACTTGAGTTACTTAACGAGCATCATCTTGCTGCCCTCAATCACCTCCATGCCTATCAAAATCGCATTAAGTGAGCCTATGACAAAAATCTATGAGAATGAGATTTCAACATCAAAAACCTCATCCTCAAAGAGAATCAGCATGTGACCAATATGGAACAAAGTAAATGAGGCAAGTTCACCCCTAATTGGCTCAGACCTTTCATCATCATGCACAAGTATGGGTTAGGGACTTATCATCTGTCTTCTCTCGACAGATGGCCAGAACCTGAGCCTCTTAATGCGTTGCATCTGTGACCATTCTACTGTTAGTCGAGTAATCATCCACTTGACATTTAACTTGAGCTCATCCCTTGAGCAATCCATGTCCTCTTAATCCTCAACCCTTTTCACCCTATTTCCCTTAACAAATCCTCTATGACCCTTTTATAAAGTATGGATGCTTTGTCCTAATAAAAGGGAGCCCTTGACCTTCTGTAGTCTTGTCCATGACTCACATTTTTGTCAAAAAAAAAAGTCAAGATGTCAAAATATCCAAGGTCACAAAATCAAAATCAAAAGGCAAACTGTTTCCTCGAAGGACAACTGTACTATCATTGCTGTAGCTAATAGACTGCTCCCTCAAAGGACAGCTATTCAAAAGCCCTTATATATAAAGTAAAAATATAGACCACTCCCTCAAAGGATGGCTATGATTAACTCTTACTACAAACAACACCTTTCTTATAAGCTTCCCGCATCGATCAGCTTCACAACTGACCACCAAGCAAAATGACATCTCTTCGCAGACTTCCCGCATTGATCAGTCTGCTCAAAAAAAAAATGGGTCATGGACTTGGCTTATAGTTGTCTCAGGGTCTCTTATAAAAAGGGGGCAAGGTTATCTCTGCTCTTAAATGGGTTACCCTATTCTCCTATCCTAACACCTGCTCAAGGGACTTTGAGCTCACTTTAATGTCAAAGTGATTCGATTACCGCTCTAACACAACCTCTTGTCAAAGACGTAATGCATGAATGGGGCTCTTAGTTCTAACAACCCCTATCTATGCTGTCATTCTGGTCCTTGTCAATGAAAGGGTGATTATGCCTTTCACTTCTTTTACACTTTGGTCACATTCAATCATTTTTCATTTATCAAATCAACTCAACCCTCTTTTCTGACCACTCACCTTAACCTATTCACACTAGTTTCTATGGACATCAATACCCATGGAAACTATAGACCACTTAATTTATGTTCAGCATAAACCATTACTTACTAAAGCATAAATAGACTCATTTCATTTTTGGCATATGTCCATCACCTAATATGGGCAATTGCTAGGGGTGAAAAACCTTAACTTTTACTCATCATTTCAAGCATGTTCCCTCAGACATATGGACGTGCTAGACCATTCTCATGACTAGACCAATCATCGACGGCTTTATCTCCTGGTCTAAACTACATCAGTCTGAGGCCCGCCTAACAACCAGGGCTATGTAGATAGCACTCAGATGACACGACTGTCTTCTGGGGTTAGCTCGACCACCCCCGTTTGTTCATCTCCATACTGGACAAACCTTATCCTCTTCTAACCATGACTTGACCTCGACCATAACCAATCAATCACTTTGACCCTCTTCCTCCCTCTTTGGGAGAACTACATTGGCCTGAGGCCCTTAGGATAAGGGCTATATAGGCAGCACTCTGTTGACATGGGGTCTTCTAGAGTTAACTCGGCCATCCTCTTCATCCTTTCTCCCGTCTCATTCTTTCGTCACCTGCCAGTCACATCACAAACAATCACATATTTTCATAATCATTAACAAAATCAAAACATCAACATCAATATCATTAATCATCATCATATCATCATTTCATTAGCCATCACATTCATCATTATATTAGTCATCATAATCACAAACATAGCATCATAACATCCTCATCATACACATCATATTAAAACATGCATCAAATCAAAGTGCCATAAATATTAAACACATCCATAACAACATCCAATAATCCAAAATAATCTCATCATATATATATATATACACACATATATATATATATATACATACATATCTCAAAGTTTTATACAATCGCACAATCTGTGCATCTCTCTCTCTCTCAAAAGTCAAATACATCTCACATCATTGGCACGTAGGCTGGTATATACATCATGTCAAAACTCTGCCCTCAAGGCTGTGGCTGTAGTGGTGGTGGCGGTGGCTGAGAAGATGCTGTATCCTCTCCCACCTCTGATCTGTGTTGTCTGCATGAATCTGTAGCGGTCACCCGTGACATAGACCGCTATCAGCTCAGCTCTGCCCTCATATCTGAGTATCATTGTATCTAAGGAAACCCATTAATGGCTCCCTCATAATATGTGATCTCGTCTAGCGCATTATTGTATCTAACCATAAATATAGTCTGTGATGGACCCATCTATCCTGCTGCCATGCCCTGTGGCTGTGAAAACCCTGCCCTGCCTGTCCTATCTGTGCCTAGGCTGTGGCTAATTGACCCTACAAAATAGTGACCTGTCCTGTCAAAGTAGCCACCTATCCTGTCACCCTCACTAGCTGCCCCTATAAAATCATGACTTGTCCCTGTAAAATGGTCACCTAGGCCTGTGCCGCGTCCCTCTCTTGTCGTACTGTGTCTCTCTCCTCACAGGTTGCATCCCGCTCCCTGGTGATAGCCTGTAAATCTGGCTATGGCCTTGCCTGAACTCCTATGTACTGCCCTACCCACCTTGCTATGTAGGCCTCTGTACAACCTAGGTCAACCATCCTAGGTCCTACCAGTAACTCCTCAAAATCTGGCTCATCTGTCTCCTCTGGCAGTGGGAGCGATGCCTCAATATCATCCCGCTTGTACTGTGGGAATGCGGGTGGTACATCCTGTAGCAACCCGTACTAGTGCCACACTCTCTCCACAGGCACCCTCTCAAGCTCACTGGCTCACTTGCCCCTGACCCATCTCAGGCTCTGCACTCCAACAAGCTACTCTCCCTGGTCTCTAGATACTGGATACCCCAAGTACGGTCTCCAGATGATATCTGCTGAGATCAGGGCCTTTAGTACCCCTCTATAGTGGTCAATATCTCTGACCACTCTGTCCACCTGCATCTGCACCATCACCTCACACCATCATCTGAACCCAAACCTGAAGCCAGCCTGGATAACCATTAGGAGGTTGAGAGGTCGTGTCACCACGATGTGCTCATACGCCCAGTAGTACAGAAGGTGGCCCACGCACAAGCTAAACTGCTGCCACTGGCTAATGCCCCACAACTCCCTATAGACTTGGGCCAAAAAGACTGGTGCCCAGGCGAACACTATCTACGACTCAATCATGTCTATCAAAACTTTGATCATGGCAACCGAAAACCTACCTCCCTCCACATCCGGTAATGCATAGATTGTGATCCCAATCATCATCAGGACAGCCAGCCGATGTGCACCCTCATCCATTGCATACAGAGGCTGGTAAGCAAAACTCGTTGAATGGTAGCTCATCTTAGCAACGTGCTCCCCAAATAGCATGACCATGTGTATGTCATGCGCCTCTCTCAATCATGCATAAATGTCTGCTCCATGTATCAATAGCCATAAAATTTGATACACGTCCTTGACCGTCACTATCATCTCCCCTATCAGCAAGTGGAAGGTGTTGGTGGAATGATCCCACCGCTCGATCAGAGCCACCATCAGGCTCATGTCCCTCACTACCCGATAGTATTGTCGCAGCCCACCAGTCCCACTATGCTCATCTGTGCCCACTCCTCCCCGGTAATGTCTCGATGCATCTGCATCAGCAATGTTGACAGTCGATCTTACAACATTAGAGTCTGCCTCACCTGCATCAATCAATCTTATGTTAACAATTTTCCTCTTATTTCTATTTTTACCAACCTATTTGACCATCTATGCCTATCTCGACACTCAAGAAGCCCTTGGCATAGCTTCGACCCTTCAACTTAACAGTTTTCAACCACCCTTAGCCAGGCAACCACTGACATTAGTTATTATGCCAGTGATGGAACTCACCTAATCGATGTTAGTCACTTAGTGACCGATGTTGACAGGTTAGTGACCGACGCTGGTAGCTTATCGGCTGATGCCGGTGAACCCGTCAATGTCGGTGACTGGTTCGGCTCTAGGGCCAAATGGGGCGAGCCCTAAAAATTAGGGCTTCCCCTTTGACCACCCTTTAACCCCCCAAAACCTTCCTAAATCACCCTAGGATGACCTACCTACCCTTCTCACCCTCCTAGGGTTCAGGACCCTCCTACCTCATCCAAGCATCATTGGCATGGTGGCATAATGGGTGCCACTGGTGGTGGACCTTCCATGGGTCCTCTACTCCCCTCTGCCATCTCCACTGTGTCTCTTTGCCCTCACACTTCACCTGGCCCACAAATGCCTCTGCAGCCTCCAATCACTCTCCAACTCGCTCCCTCTCTCCACTAATGCCTATTTGCCACCTCACTGCTTCTCCAATCAACTCTGGGTCACTTTCACTCACTTGACTCTAGAGCTCTTTTCTCTTAGTCAACAAATAGCAAATGACTTTTGGTGGGCTGCTAATCTGGTTTTGTCAGATTTGGTAGGCCACCGATGTCGACATAGGCGTGTGCTAGGCCATCGATGTCAGCCTATTTCTACCAACGTCGATCCATTTGGGGCACCGATGTCAGTTTTATCACCAACTTCAGTGGCCCTCAATCCTTTTTTTTCATCACCTTGCCCCACAATCATGCCCCTAATCAGTCAGTTCTCTAGACCAAGTTATCTTCGCCCCCTGGGGCACTCTGGAGACCACTTTTTGCCTCTACCCACATCGACCACCTGACCTTGGCGATCATGACCATCTCCTCTGACCGTGATCGCTTCTAAGACAAACGTTGCCTTGGTTGTTTTTGCATGTCTGTTACCTCACGAATGGTTAGCAAAATTATGCGCAGCCCATATTTTTGACCCCCACAAGTATAGGATCGCAAGTTGGTTGATCCCCACTACTTGTGACATTTTCATGTTTCTAGGAGCACTTCCTGAGCTTGGGATACCTAGGACACAATGACCATTAGAGCTTCAGCTTAAATTGAATAACCTAATTAGCTACGACCAAAAGCTGGGGCCTAGTTATTTTAATTTTGGCACTCCTCGACCCTCGACCTGTGATAATTTGACTCGACCATCTCGTGAAGTGGTATACGCATAATCATGACTATTGCAGTGTTCACACTCACCCTCTCTCTATCCATCTCTCTGTCAAATTGACACTCGATCTCAAGTTCCCTTCCCTTGACTCTCGCTTTCCTGGGGCAACCAACTCCTATTTTTGTCTTGCAGTTTGTCAAGAATAACCAACAAGACAAAAATGAGCAAATGTAGACACCAAAAATGTGTCTGCACCTTGGTCATCTTTCATCCTCCCCCCTTGTCCCTCGTTGACCCATATCCTAACCCTTGTCCTAGCCCCCTCCATTTATCAAATTAAAATAATTAAATATTTGGCCCCTTTCCACCTCACCCTTGCCACCTTGGATCCCCTCCTTGGATCCCCCCACCTCTCTCCTAGCTTTTATTGCCCAAATCTCTCCTTTATCCTTCTTCCCACATCCATTTATGTCTTCCTCAATTGTTTTCCCATGGCCCCTTTACTTGGCAGCATGTAAGAATGGACAGAGGCTAATTTTAGCCTCTGTGCCCATTCTGCCCTCGCCGACGTCGATCATTATTCGATCGACGTCGGCAGTTCTGCCGACGTCGGCACCCTTCAAAATGGTTTTCTGCAACCATTCTACTCCCCCCATGAACAAAAATCTTTGAACACTCTTTGGCATTCGTATTCTCCTTTTTCTCCACCTTGTACAATAATAATAGCAGGTACAGGCACTCTACATCAGTCATTTTTTCTTGCAACAGGCCTTCCATAGCTCCAACAATAGGCTCCTTCATTCTTCAATCAACAAGCAGGAGGTAAGCAGTTTCACTATTTCATTTCATTATTTCATTTGATTTCATTTACCTATCCTATCCACTGTCTACCACTTGCCCTGTCCTTCCCCTGAGAGGCTAAAAAGCCTTCTCAGACCCTGTCTCCCGTTCATCTTCCTTTTGTCCTATCACCCTTTCAGTCCAGTCCCAGACAACATTCTTAGTCCCTCAAACCTAAGAGAAGTCCCTCAGACCTCCAAGCAATCCCTCAGACCTCTAAATAGACCTCCCTGACCCTCAGACAAGACCACAGTCCATTATGCGTGTCCATAGAACCTGTCCATAGTCCTAAAAACTGGCCCGACCCATCCCTGACTACTGCCCTGACTTACCTCGGCCAGTACCTCTATCGACGTCGATAGTCTAACCGACGTCAGTGACATTTTTGATCGATGCCAGCAATACCACCAATGTCGGTGACTGTGTAAAGGTAGATAGATCCTAAACAGGTATGCATTTGCCTTAAGTTCTTTCTTTCTATTTTCTATCATTTATTACTTTCTATTTTTGATCAGCATTCTATTTTTAACAGTGGACTGACATCCTCCAAGAAGCCTTTATGCTTCTAGGACTAAGCTCTTACTTGGCAGTCCACCCTTTTGTCATCTAACATTTTTCGTGTTTAGTGTCTTTCTCTTTCAGGTGTCATTCCTCCACAACCAAAGAGGAGTTCTCACAATGTCTGAATTCTGGTGCACATGTCTACAATTTGGGTATGTACAAACCCTCGTCTATTTTCTTTAAGTTTCTCATTTCTCTATCTTTTGAATGTAGAAAGCGATTTAGCGTAGAAACAAAGACAAAAGAGTAAAGGGTGAATTTCTCATGAAGGGACACTTTAAGGAATACGAAAAAGTCACCAAAGATAAGGACAAAAGTGGAAAAGATGTTTTTGGTCATGAAGGGTCACCACATGACTTTTCAAATGCTTGGATATGAAGGGTCATCCAAGATTGGCACCAGTTTCCATGAGGAATGAAAGGTCACAAAGGGGGAAGGCCAAAGGTCATTTGGAAAGTTATAAATCAAGGCTTGAGTAGCCATTTGTAATGTGGATGTGTGAGGTTGATTTGATATTGTGATATCTAGCTTAGAAGAGCAATTGTGAGAGATGATTTGTATTTGTTATATCTAGCTTAGAAGAGAAAAATTGAGAGAGAGGAAGAAGATGTTGTATTGATCTATCATTTGTTGAGATAACAACATTGAGAGATAGGTGTGTGGTATACACAAAGGGGTTGGTGCTCCTGTGGGTTGGTGCTCATGAATTGTTGCTGAGTTGGTGTTTGGCAAAGGGGTTGGTGCTCCTGTGGGTTGGTGCTCATGAATTATTGCTGGGTTGGTGCTCAGCAAAGGGGTTGGTGCTCCTGTGGGTTGGTGCTCATGAATAGGTGCTGGGTTGGTGCTTGGCAAAGGGGTTTGAAGCTCCTGTGGGTTGGTGCTCATGAATTATAGCTGAGATTTGTACTTGGCAAAGGGGTATGGTGCTCCTATGGGGTTATTCTCATGAATATATTTGAGATTGATTCTCTGTGGTTTTTTCCACATTGAGTTTCCACGTTATATCTGGTGTCTCTCTCTGTCTTGTGTGATGTTTATTGTTTGAGTTTTATTGCATATCTTGAATAATTGATTAAGTGGAATTTGGTTAAAGGAAAGATTTATAAGATATATAATATACTGATTCACCCCCCTCTCAGTATATTATGTGCTTAACAATTGGTATTAGAGCAGGTTCCTTCAAAAAGGGTTTAATGGCTTGAAGGTAGATCAAAGGAAAAGCATTGATGGCTAACTAGATAAAGAAGGAGAATCAAGAGTTGAAATCTATGGTTGAGGCTCTTATGGAAGAGGTGTGTATCTTGGATTCTAAATTGGCTATAGAAGTAAAAAAAAATAAGATATTTATTCAGGATCTTAAAAATCAATTAGAGGTTGCAACTTCAATTTTAACATCAAAAGAAGAAGAGTGTAATCAGTTGAAGGTTGTGTTAGATTCTTTAAAAGATAATCATGAGAAGTTTATAATCAAGGTTGAGAAAGATCATGAAATATTAGTCCAAGGAAAGAAGGATGCAGGTTTTGAAGGCAAATCAAAGAAGTCGATCAGGCAGCCCAATGCTTTCAAGTTTTCAAATTCTTTTCATGGCCGTTGTTTTATTTGTCATCATATTGGTCATAGGGAAAGATATTGTATGAGGAGAAGCAATTAGTCAAAAGGAGATATCCGTCACATTCAAGAAAAAGGTATGAGAAATATTGTTTGCTTTTGTTGTCATGAGGTTGGACATATTGCTAGATTATGCCAAAATAAAGTAAAGAGATATTCAAAGTATGTCAAAGGTTATAGAGACCCTAGAAAATATGAGAAAAGACAAATTCAAGTTTGGGGAACTAAAATAGTAAAGGTTGATCAGGTTGAGTTCAAGAATGAAAATGAATTACTTGTTATAGTAGATAAAGAATCAGATAAAAAGGATTGTGCAGAATCTCTTGTTACATTTGAGCATGAGTTTTGTCAAGATAAGATAGTTGAAAAAGTTGAGAAAAAAAAAACATCATAAATGATAAGGTTAGTAGGTCAAAAAAGTTAGACATACTTAAACAGATTCTAAAAGAAAAACATGAGAAGATCAAGGAAGAAACAGAGGAGATGTGGGAATCTCCTGAGATTTATTTTTAGAACCCTTCTGTGTGGGGGTGTCTCTTCTAGACTTCAAGGAGACACTTTTAAAAATTGAAGCATGGTGGATGCTATTGTGTCTTGGTTATGTTGCATGACAAGAAGGTGATTTGGAAAATTAAATTATATATCTTTTGAGGGAATATATTTTTGAAGAAATTTTTGCATTAGTATTATGGTTTGAGGCTATTAGAATGATTCTTGCACATGCAGTGTTTCAAATTATTATGGTCATAAGAAATTAGAATGTTGAAAAAGAGCTAACAATTTTAGAGAGAAAGAAAAGGATACTCATGCAGATTTGATCAATAAGGATCAAAGTTTCAAAGCTCCATTCATTAGGAAGAAGGTACAGTCATGTTCATGGCAGAAGAAACAACCTAAAGATTCTATGTTGGTGCAAATAGCTTTGCATGTAAGAGATAAAGATCAGCCATGGTTCGTTGATAGAGGATGTTTGAGGCATATGATAGGAGATAAGAGTAAAGAAGACCAATGGTGGTACAGTGAGATTCAGAGATAAAACCACTACCAAGATAACCAGAAAAGGTACTTTATTTTTGGATAATGGTAGAACCAAGACTAAGAATGTTTTATAAAGCATAATCTATTGAGTGTAAGATAAATATGTGATCAAGGATACACCTTAAAGTTTCATATGAAAGGAAATATTCAAATGAGTTGATTGCAGATTCTCAAAGGATAGGTAAAATTAGATATCTTCTCAAAGATCAACGAGAGGAGTTGGGAGTAATTTATATTACTTCCTGCCATTGATGTTCAACATCAAGTGAGGGGGAGCTAAGTGTTAGCTCCAGATAGGCCCTTTTCCATTTATGTCAAAGGGGGAGAATAATAGGTATAGGTACAAGTGCAAAAAATAGGTACAGGGAATAGGTACAGGTTGCTACAGTAAGGGGGAGTTACTGTATGTTTTCATATGACAGTATGTGCAGTTGACAGGATGTGGCAGTTTCAGGATTGAGGTTGTCATCAATGACAAAGGGGGAGATTGTTGGGAATATTGTCATTGATGTCAAAGGTTTAGTATTATTGGTGATAAAGGCCCCATTGCATTTAATGTTATTGGTAATAAATATATCTTGGCTAATATGAGTTAATATTTATTTAATATTAACGAATATATTTTTGGTTTCATATGAGACAAAATAAGGGCCCATAGAGAAGTCAAAGAGTCATGGGATAAAGAAAAAAGAAGGATGGGACACATTTTTCCATGAAGAGTCATCTTGGGGAATACCAAGACTCACCAAGTGAAGACAAAAGAGTAAAGGGTGAATTTCTCATGAAGGGACACTTTAAGGAATACGAAAAGTCACCAAAGATAAGGACAAAAGTGGGAAAGACACTTTTGGTCATGAAGGGTCACCACATGACTTTTCAAATGCTTGGATATGAAGGGTCATCCAAGATTGGTGTCAGGATCCTACTCCACCAATAAGAGTATATATGATTACCTCTTGTATTAGCAACTAAACACATAATTTAACCAGAAGTACCAAGTAACTAGAAACTAGAAACAACACAAAATATGAGAGACAATACACAACTTATATTAATACTCATCCAGAAAAGAATAAAATAAAGAAGATGCCACTTCTTCTTCACACCTCTCAGAGGCTTCCCACACCTCAAGTGTACAGTACTTCTTTCCTCAAATCTCTCTCTCTTACGGTCCCAACACACAACTCAAACACAGAGTTGGTGTTCACCTCCACCAGTCAGTAACAACACTGCCAGTACACCAAGTACACAACCATACTCTAAGTAGATCTCCCTTTCCTTACTGCCACCTGAAAATCTATAGACCTTACTTACCATGTAGATGTCTCTACACCTTAAAGAACCCTTGTCCTTTCCTCACCAAGTCCTTATGATTCTTCAACTAGTAACCCGGTGGATCTCCTAGTAGAACTTACACAACCTGCAACTCTCCCTGATCATACACACTCAGCACCCCTTTGGAACTAGGAGGAGCTACTCTAGCTCTCTCTTTAAGCTTAATGGCTTTTTAGCACACTTTTACAATACAGCCCATGAGTCTATTATATAGATCTCATGCATACAATAATTAGACATTATTAATTACAATAATTAGACTCACAACTCTAAGACCAAAAATAGTCTTTACATGCAAACTGACTATCCAAAAATAGACCTATCCGAAACCTGCATGCAAACTGCATGCACACACAGGTTGCTGACGTCAGCTCCTTCCTGACCGATGTCGGCCGACTCATAACTGATGTTGATTGCTTCTGAACTATAATATGATTGATGTCGGTTGATTAGACTGATGTCAGTTGCCCTACAACTCATTCTACAGCTCAACAATCCTCTGAAAACCTCAGCAACCTCCTCCATGTTTGCATCAGTGAAGCTTTTAGCTCCACAACCTAACAATCTCCCACTTGGAGATAAATAGCTGCACTGTACCTATACCTATACACCATCTAATTTGTTTCCTAGCTTGTATCCCTCTTCAAGCTCAAACCTGAAGACCAACCACCACACACCCTATGGTTCACCTCTTGTCATCCAAGTAACCTGCCACATCCAAACCTACAACTCCATGTAGTGAAGACCTTGACCCTGCATAACATGTTAACCTGCTGCTGGTCCCTCTTAAATACCTAAGAATCCACCTTCCCTGAATTGGCTCCAAACTCTCTGACAACTCCCACTACTTGGGAAAACTCAGGTCTACACCAGACCTTATGTGATTTTGAACCCTGTTCTAAGCTCAGCTTGAACTGTCCAGCCATAGGTGTGCTTACCGATTCTGCATCCTGCATCTTGAACCTTGCCAACACCTTCTTCACATTAGCTCCCACTGGAGATCAACCTATGATCTTCCATGTCTCTTATGCCAAAGAATTTTGCTGCTCCAAATTTCTCATGACATGCCACTGAACTAACCTTACCTTTAGCTCAGCAAAACCCTATATGTATGAACCTTGCAACAAGAAACCACACCAAATACAGTAATATAATAATGTTGCAATCATCATCCACCTAGTAAAGACAAACACAATAGTTACACTGACATTGACTAAAGCCCTGCTTTGTCATCCACCTGTCAAAACCTATACCACTATCCTACAGCTTCCTCAAGACCATATACCTTGGCCTTCTGTCTCATGTATCCATCCACTCTCTTCTTTAACTTGGGCATCCATCTATCTCTCAGTGCTTTATTCTAGCTGATAACTCCACCAACAAACTCTTGTTTGGTTCTTCTCCAAGGACTCACACTCCTCATCCATGCTAAGCTCCCACTATTGCTGGATTCTTCTTGCATTGCCTCTTCACATCTTCCTGGTTCTCAACCATTAGTAATCAACAAGTAAGAAGGTGAATAATGAATATGAGGTCCACTTACCCTTTTAGTCCTCCATATGGGTGTTTGAGACTCCTTGACAACTTGCTGTCTGCCTAACATCTGTTCCAGTGACTGATCTTGGCCATCTCCCAATCTGCACCATACCAACATCGATTCCCTATGACTAACCCTGTCTGCCAACATTAGTTCCCTAACTAATGCCAGTGTATCTTCTATTGACGTTGGTTCTTATATGACCAACGTTGGTTCCTGCTGCATGACACCATCGACTCTGCTAATCTACACATGACCGATGTCGGTGCCTATCTGTTCAATGTTAGTTCCTCCTAACTGATGCCAATACCTGTGTTCACCTGTGAGTGATGACTTTTTACCTGTGAGCTCCTTTTGGATCAAACCCTTGTCCATATTAACGTAGCCCTACTTAAAATAATTTAGTCCCCTCAGCTGATCTTTGTCCGTCATCTCCTCCATGAACACCAAGGCTTTCTAGTTCTTAAGTTTGTCAAAGATATCTATCTTCCACTTAAGAACATGCATTCCCTTATTACATATGTAACCAAGCCTACAAAGCCACATCTCTACAATAGAATGTGAATCAGTAATATAAGTAGATAGATAAAGGATACCTACTTTCTTACCATTGTCTAATTCAAGTGCATCCACTATGAGAGTTACTATGCATCTCTCATCACCCAAATTTTTTGAAGAAATTAGACACATCTCCAAGACTGAAACCTGCATGACCTTCTTCAACACCTGTTTGTTATCTGTCTACAATTTCAGCTTCACTTCCCCTTTGCTAACAATCTGACAAGGCTCACCAACCCCTAAATAAATCTCTCCAAAGTCTCCCTGGACATACTCTTGAAAAGATGATCTATTTTAGGTTGCATGGAAAGAGGCAAAAGAATATATAAACCAAGATTATACTTTATCCAGAGCAACCTATGCAACAACACCTGCAACATCTGCTTCTACACACTGATCTTCTACCGACCAACAATCTTCCTTTACCTGCTCTTTCTTTCCATCAATCTGATGCTATTCAATTTCTCCATTCATAGCTTACTTTATTCTACCATTGCTATACTCCCACTCAATCAAAAACCCCTATGAGTAGCTTGTAATCAACAAACACTAACCAGATTTGAACCACCTGTTAGTCAACCCAACCAAAAGTTCTAATACCAACTGTCAAGTTGGTACCAACCTGGTCAACCTGGTCAACCTGCTCTGATACCAACTATCAGGATCCTACTCCACCAATAAGAGTATATATTATTACCTCTTGTATTAGAAACTAAACATGAAATTTAACTAGAAGTAACAAGTAACTAGAAATTAGAAACAACACAAAATATGAGAGACAATACACTTGTATTAATACTCATCTAGAAAAGAATACAATAAAAAAGATGCCACTTCTTCTTCACACCTCTCAGAGGCTTCCCACACCTCAAGTGTACAGTAATTCTTTCCTCAAAGATCTCTCTCTCTTACGGTTCCAACACACAACTCAAACATAGAGTTGGTGTTCACCTCCACCAGTCAGTAACAACGTTGCTAGTACACCAAGTACACAACCATACTCCAAGTAGATCTCCCTTTCCTTGCTGCCACCTACAAATCAACAGACCTTACTTACCATGTAGATGTCTCTACACCCTGAAGAACCCTTGTCCTTGCCTCACCATGTCCTTATGATTCTTCAACTAGTACCCTGATGGATCTCCTAGTAGAACTTGCACAACCTGCAACTCTCCCTAATCATACACACTCAGCACCCCTTTGGAACTAGGAGGAGCTACTCTAGCTCTCTCTTCAAGCTCAATGGCTTTCTAGCACACTTTTACAATACAGCCCATGAGTCTATTATATAGATCTCATGCATACAATAATTAGACTCGCAACTCTAAGACCAAAAATAGTCTTTACATGCAAACTGACTGTCCAAAAATAGACCTGTTTGGAACCCGCATGCAAACTACATGCACACACAGGATGCTGACATCGGCTCCTTCCTGACCAATGTCAGCTGACTCATAACTGACATCAGTTGCTTCTGCACTATAATATGACTGACGTTGGTTGATTAGACTGACGTTGGCTGCCTTACAACTCATTTTGCAACTCAGCAATCCTCTGCAACCTCAGCAACCTCCTCCATATCTGCATCAATGAAGCTTTTAGCTCCACAACCTAACAATTGGCACCATTTTCCATGAGGAATGAAAGGTCACAAAGGGAGAAGGCCAAAGGTCATTTAGAAAGCTATAAATAAAGGCTTGAGTAGCCATTTTTAATGTGGATGTGTGAGGTTGATTTGATATTGTAATATCTATCTTAGAAGAGCAATTGTGAGAGATGATTTGTATTTTTTATATCCAGCTTAGAAGAGAAAAAGTGTGAGAGAGGAAGAAGATGTTGTATTGATCTATCATTTGTTGAGATAGCAACATTGAGAGATAGGTGTGTGGTACACACAAATGGGTTGGTGCTCCTATGGGTTAGTGCTCACAAATTGTTGCTGAGTTGGTGCTTGGCAAAGGGGTTGGTGCTCCTATGGGTTGGTGCTCATGAATTGTTGCTGGGTTGGTGCTTGGCAAAGGGGTTGGTGCTCCTATGGGTTGGTGCTCACAAACAGGTGCTAGGTTGGTGCTTGGCAAAGGGGTTTGAAGCTCTTATGGGTTGGTGCTCATGAATTATAGCTGAGGTTTGTACTTGGAAAAGGGGTATGGTGCTCCTGTGGGGTTGTTCTCATGAATATATTTGAGATTGATTCTCCATGGTTTTTCCCACATTGGGTTTCCATGTTATATCTGGTGTCTCTCTCTATTTTGTGTGATGTTTATTGTTTGAGTTTTATTGCATGTCTTGAATAATTGATTAAGTGGAATTTGGTTAAAGGAAAGATTTATAAGATATATAATATACTGATTCACCCCCCCCTCAGTATATTTTGTGCTTAACAAAATGGATGTGAGGGGGTGAATGAGGTAAAATTTGTAGATCAAGCTTAGGAGGGAATTCAACTAGTTGAGAAGGAGCTAGGTAGTAAGTAGGACTATGAGTTTTAGAATGACTAAAAAATATATGAAAGTCCTCGACAATGGGAAGCTCAACAAAAATTTCAAGATTATTAAAATCTTGGTAGTTAAAATACTATTTATTAATTGAACCTTTCCCTTCGATAAGCCTCTAAACTTTTCTCCCTCTTCTTTGATGAATACTTAGGGGTGAGACAAGTTGCTTGGATGGGTCACCTTTGAAGGATTATCTCAATCCTTATAGATTTTCAATAAATAAAACACTCAAAGATGAAAATTAAGATATTCAAAACAAGTATTGATCTTACTTAAAACTAGGTAATAAAGTTGGAGTCACCACTAGAATCACAATTCTATAATATAACAGTTAACACATTGAATGTGATACATGCTAAAAACACACTTGCTAAATTTAATGATGAGATAAAAGGCAAAGACACTTAAATTTTTAGAATTATGTCCAAAAAGGGGAAAAAATACCTTTCAACATTTAATTTTAATAGTTCTTTGAAATAAACTTAGTAGGAGTCAAATTGTCAAATATTTCAATTCTTGGCATGTCTATAGTGGAGTGAATCCATGTTGACAACCAAGATAGTCCAAATGTAGCAAATAATAGTAGATAAATTAAAAACATGAAGTACTTATAGTTTTTTTCAAGAGTCCTTGATAATATCACCAGATGAGTGTTGGTTCCTCTTTCATTCAGCCATACACGCTTGAAAAAAATGGCAAATAAATATGAGAAACCTGCTAATATGTCATTATAATCGATGGAGGGATTGACATCAAGAATGGATTGAATAGAGAAAATGATTGAGAAACACTGACATAATGTATGGTCAACTCCCTACTACTTTTAGCTCTACCTGAACCAAGGTGAGCGGGCCTATGGGGTAGCTTGCTCACATATAGAGATTCTATAATTCAACCTCTATGGGGATTATTGGCAAAAAGAGACATAGATGTGATCAGGGCACAACCAAAATTGTTTAATCCACCCAGGAAGGGTTATCACATAGAATGAACAAATGCTCTAAATTACATATAAGCTACTGAAGTTAGATATAAAAGTGCTTACAACCTTCACTATAAATCATTTTCAATAATAGGGTTGGATGGAAGATTAAAATACTAATATTTAAATTACAAGATGTAAATGAATGTTATATAAGCAAGATATTGTGAATTTATAGGTAAGTAACACTTATGATATGCAACAAGTGTGTATTATTTGTAGGGTAGGACAAGGTAGGACAATTTAGTTAATTTATAAAAATGGGTGTGGTGTGCTAGTGATTCTCAAGTAATAGTTTTTATTTAAAATTACATGACATTACTTATTGCAAATATGTAGGAAAACTAAAAATCAAGTCATGGAAACAAGGAGAAATTTACATCCATTGGTGCCAATACAATGCAAATGCCCAAATGATCCCTGAAACCCTAGAACATACACTAAAACTAGAATCTCACATACTTTATCCTACTAAATTTATGAACCCAGGGTGCCTTAATGAGGTACTCAATAAAATATTTTCAAATATCTATGTAAAAAGTGGTTTATAACCTATATCTATGCCGAAGATGACAACCATACATAAGCACAAATCTAGATATCTAATCAACAAATCATGTAAAACATTTCATTGCATTTCATTAAAAAGATATAATAAAGAACCACAAGTATTTTCCATTAACTTGAAAGAAAATCTTACATACACCAATGTTTCAAAAATTTCCCATGGGGACAAACATGGTGAAATCTCTCCATGTTAGATAAGGGAGACATAAACATGCTCTCAAATCTTGATAATGGCTATACAATTATAACCACCTTAGCAAGGGAGATAATATCTATATGTAGTAGTTTATCCCAAAAAATTCTACAAAACCTAGACTTAGAGAAAAATAAAGACAAACAACAACCTTGACAATAGAGGATAATCCCTCTATTTATACATTTTTCACCCTATTCAAATCTAACAATGTGGGTTATAATTTGCAAAATTGTAAATCAACCCTTCAAAATATGCCAAGATGTTCCCAACTAGAAAATATTCCTCGTTATGCCTAAAATATTCATTCATTTCTATAAAAATCATTGCTCTAACTGCCTCTACAAGGAATGATGAATATTTGCAACAAACCCTTTGATTTCTTAATTGGAGATGCCTTTTCACATTATCTAGAAGGTGAAATTTTATGGTAGAGGAAAAAAAAACTTTGTCCTCATGTGTAACTATCTGTAGATGACCTTGACCACTTATCTACATAACTTTAAAATCCTAGACAACTTCCATTCCTCTCATGCATGACATGGAACAACCTGATCTTACAATGATGACATTGGGATGCTCTAGTTGTGTTAGAGGTCAAAGATTATCCATGAATAAAAATATACTTTGGAGTGGCCCAAAGACCTTATTCTATGCTTAAAATTCTTTCCCATTCATGAAGGATCCATCAATTTTAATTCTTAAAATAAATATTACCACATATTGACATGTGGCATGCCACATTGATTCTAGCTAGGCATTCATGGGGCTTAAAAGTGACTAAGCTGCTTACTTGGCTATAATGTAGACATGTGTCACTTCCACATTTACCTTGAGCTACATTGAAATTTCCACCTTTATCTCAAACCATTTATCTCATTTTCTCATATCAAACATGCTTTATTGGTCCTTTAAAGCCAAGATCAAATGTTAACAATTGACCTTGCTCAACTATGACTCACCTATAGGCCATGTGCTCTACAAGATGCATATGCCTTTACAAAGGAATATTAAATGTGAGATGTCTACCTATGTGAAAATGCCATGTCACTCTATTCATTAACTCAAAATGTGATCATTTCCCCTAGGACACATGTCAACATGTCATTGGGTATAGATATTTTAATAGTCCACCTAAGACTAGCACTACTAGATCCTTGTTTGTATGATGAATGTGAGCATGCCACTCAGAAGATCTATGGTCTCTCAAAATCCCTTTAGCATTAAATTTTATTGTGAGCCATTAGATCTTTGTTAAGACCCCTAAGATCATGCCACTTGGAGAATTCAAAGGCTTTATATATTAGGCATAGTCATTCACTATCGAGATAATTCCCTTTTGCCATGTGGTAGCTTGTTATTTGGCCTAAGCCCTTTAAAAATTCCACCTTTACCTCACACCATCGAATCAAAATTTTCAAGGTTGAACACTACTTTCCAATTTTTTTTCCCTTCACCATAGTTATAATAATCATCATCTCTATGATTCCTCATAGGATTGTTGACTTATTGACTTATGAAAGGGCCCATGAACTTTTAGTATATTATTTAGGCACCTGAGATGGTGCCACTTTTCATTCCTAGATCCCCCTATAGGTATGTTGACATTTTGACTCTATCATGTGATGTTGGATCTTTAGACTTCCTATTGAGATGGTGACACTTCTCACTCTCATGGATCTCTTAGGACCTTTGACATTTCAACATTGCTCACACACCATTATATCTTTAAATTGGACCCAAGGTGGTGACACTTGTCACCTTCTCTATCATCTCAAGGATTCATTGAAGTTTTGACCTATTTGTCACCATTTATTAAGATATGTAGGCTTTTCCATGTACCATTTATTGGAAAAAACATGCTTGAGATTTTAACTATGTACCAACACTTGTCACTTATGTGCTTGTCTTGAGTACTTTTGACTTTTCATCTTTGATCATGCATCGCCATATCATCTTTCCTCAATTCAATACACACTATTTGATTATGATTTGATACCTTAGATATAATTAGTGTTGACCAAATTTGACCCCAAGTTAAATTTGGTCAACCCATACTATTTTGAACTTATAGAGAATTTTTTATGTCCTGTGGGGTCATCTATTATCGTACATGTCTCACTTACCCTTTCCCTAGTCCTTGTTGAAACCCATCCTCCTTGTACTGGCTCAATCAACCAAAGTCAATGTTGTTCAAACCTATTAAAACTTAGTCAAAGTGCCAAATTTTATTGAAAATATCCTAAAATGGTAATTTAATTATTTCAATGTGTCTTTAAGTCACAAATTGGCCATTTGATAGGTTTCATGTGGTAAAAGGATCATTTGGCCACTTTTCTACCTAATTAATTGACTTGTACAGATGGTGGGAGTTAAAAAATATGTCATGAAGGTGGATATCAATGTGGATAAGGTCAAATCACATCAAAATCAGTTAGGTGATAGTTAAAAGTCTATTATGATCAATAAATGGTAGTTTTTCCTTAAAAATAAGAGTTTTTGGGAACTTGTACAGACTTCTTAAGTCCACCATTAGTTGAAAACGTGGTGGAGTGACTCTTCACCTCTCCATAGGTAATTTACATGTTTGGATTGCAAGGATAATTTAAGAAAGTTCATCTATAACGTGTTTTCCTCCATTTTCACTTGGTAAGTAAATAAAGGCCAGATTCAATCACTTGGCATGGGTCGTATAGGTGGAATTGGAAAGATTAATTCTAGGGGTGGATAATAATTTGAGTGAATTTTAATTTCATAGCAATAATTTTTAATTAATTTCTTTCTCTTTTATGAACAATCATTTTGACTTCAGGCAACTTTTTATGCTTGTACATCTAAGAAGGGGTCATTGTTTGCAATTATTTTAGAAGCTTTTAATTTGATTTGATAGGGTAAGTTATTTCATGTGTTTATTAGGGATTATCCATTATTTTCCCACTAATATCTTTCTTTTAGATTTCTCAATAGTTTAAGATTCTTCTTCCTAAGCTTGTTTTGGTCTAGTTTCATTACCACTACTCTATACTGAGGAATGTGCACCTATAAGTGCAATTGAAGCTGTTGTGAAGATGTTTCTAGGTGTCATAAATGAATTTTGTTCAATTTAGGACTATAAAATGAATTATAGGTGCTTGGAGAGTCTCATCCTTGTATTTTCTTTCTCTTTCATGTTCTTGCCTACATATCACAATCAAACCTTCATCTATAGGCCTTACTATCGTCATGGTGGCTAATATGGAGGTGTGATCAAACCATATTTATAACCCTTGATTATTGATGATAATAATTTTAGTATTATTTAAAATGGATAATTTTCAAGAGGATATGAAAACCACTTCCAAAATCCTATTGATTGTATTGGCCTTGCAGTTCCAAAAGGACCAAAACAAAGATCCTTGATCCTTTTTGGGATAAGATACAACACGATAAAAGGGGTTTATAATGTTATTTATTATTTTTCCTAGTATCCATATTCACAAACAAGGACTATGAAAATTTTTATATCAAAATGGTAAGTGGAAGATGGAGTTTGAACACTTTGAAAGTGCTTGCAAACACACTAAAAAAGGGTAGTGATGTCTACAAGAGGTTGATGGAAAAGTGACTTTACAATTATTATGGATTATTCTAACTATGACATAAATATAAAACCATCCTAAATGATTCAAATATATCTATTTATCTAAAATTACAAATAAAATTTTAAGTTTGAGGTTTTGATCACCAATGCACCTTCCCCTATCCGTACACAGGCCTGAGAAGGGTCACCTACAACAAGGTTAGTAAACAGTGAGTTAGAAGGTTAGAATTTAGACCTTGTTTGGATCCTTAAAGATGATATAGAGTGTTTGGTGATTCAAATAACTTACTATTAATTCAATTCATTATCAAAAAACCCCAAATAAGCCATGGTAACCTACACCAGGCCTGTGAATAGGCATGAAACACAGTCAAGGCAGAGGTGTCTCCTTGAGGACCTAAGCATGAAACGATGCTAGCTTGAAGGTTCCAAAGTGAAATAAGAGAATAAATATAATACCATGACCTAAATAAAATTAAGATAGAGATCCCTAATCTATAATTCAGAGTTTAAATTCCACCTATAAATAGGTTAAAAATGTCTCAATCCAAATGAACATTGAGCCTAACTTGGGAATAGGTCATGAACTAGTGCAAAGAAATTGAACTCCAAATTGGAAAATTGATGAATGATTACCTAAATTATATTATTAAAATAAAGGGAGGTTTTATTGTGTCCTTAAATCCCAAATTAAACTCAAAACCACCTACAATTAGTATCCTAAATAGTGGTCCTCAACAAGCAGTCAAAGACCTAGTCTAGGTTTCCAAAAGGCATGGAAGATGTTTGAAGGGATAATAGACTAGAGAATGGTTTGTATGAATCATGAGAGGAATGGAGGTTATGTACATGTCACAATAAATCTCAATTCCATCCCTAAAACCTATAAACATAGTCATATCCTACCCACCTTCACAAACTGCTTGGTTCATAAAGTTTGCCTAAGAGATGTGCAAAGTTGGAGAGCCAAATTGAGGGTCATGTGAATTTTTGACCATATACATGATATAAAATTAACTAGTTCATGATTTTAGGGGTATTTTAGATATGTTTAAGCCATTATAAAAGCTATGAACTCTATTAGTCTAGCTACAAACTCCTACAAAAAAACTACAAACTCCATCAATATAAACCCTATTTTAAGACTTGATGTTGAAAATAAGCCTAAATGTGCCTCCAAATGGATGAATATGACCATGATTATAAAATAAAATTTGTTTTAAACTCTATGAGGATAAAATCCATGGAATTTTGTTCTATAGAATCTATACAAGTGATGTATAAAGTAGGTTTTCTTGACTTTTTCTTGTGTTTTGCAGGTCCTAAAGATGACCATGATATACAAATCACTTTGGGAGGTATATTGGGACTTAAACCAGCTTCTAATGACATTTTTAAAGCTTTTAAATGCTTACAAGTTCCCCTTATATGTTTCTCTCTTTAACAAATCGAAAGTGGCATCTAAAATGGCATAGTAAATAACATGGCAACTCAAATTTGGTGGTTTTTATGATGTTTTTGATGAATCCAAGCATATTAAGTGTCCTAAAACGTTCCATAATACCCATATTATGGATTAGTTAAGGAAGATACAAATATTCTAGTGCCAAGTGTCAAAACAAGCCTATTTGAGAATGATCATGATTGTAAAGTGATGATGAGCTTGTGTAAGAGAATGGCATGATCAAGAAAACTCCCAATGTAAGTGGAATAATCTTTGTAACTCCCTCTCATCATCAAACATGAGAAATTTATCCATCAATTTATTTGTAATGATCAAGAAAGGCCTATGATGAAGGCAGTTCACAATATAGAATGATGGAGAAGATTTGCTATGTCACACTTGGAGAAGAGGCTAATTTGGGATGTGATAAAGTGAATTTTAGTTTCATGAATCTTCTTACACTTTATCCACATGTATTGTAACTTATTTTCACCTTTGGACACTTTTCCTTGTACCTCTTCAACTTCTCCTTTCTCTCTCATCTTCCAAGTTCTATATGTATGATCCATTTTAGATATTGAGTGATTATAAATCTTGGTATGGTGAAGCCCTACCAAAATTGTACCTTGATTTGTACTTAAACTAATAAGAGAAATCTAGTTATACTCTAAGTCCATTTTCACTATGTGTTGAAGTGATACATCTTGAATGTCAAGTATAGATTGAGTTCATCTTGTTCTCATGCAATCCTTGAATGTATTGTTTCAAATGACTTCTCTCCTAATAGGTTTCATGAAGTGTACACTACTATAATATAATCTTGAAGTGTGTATGAGTTTTGTAGTGTCATATTTTACCTTACATTCACTTTCCTTCATTTGTTGAGCTATTATTTTCCTTCATGAGAAACACTAATGCTAGGGAGCTCCATTAATGGTGTTGAGGCTAGTTTGGTTGTCTTAGTTCATTATGAAAATTCTCAGTGTATGAATGGAAGCAACTCTTGGTGTATCACCTCCTATTTTAGGTTTGATTTATGTATCTTTCTCTCTATTTTCACCCATAATAGGTAGTTTTAGTATCATAATCACATCAAGTCATATCTAGGGAGCTACCCCTCATAATACTAGAGATTCATCTCTTTTATAAGTTCCCACAAACTTGAGAGATGACTCCATGTTGCATCAAATTGTAGGAGGTTGAATAGAATATCCTAGGGTGTACAATTTGATGGAAAAAATTGGTTCAAATTTAATAATGAAAATAATTAAGTCAAAGTTTGGGGAATAAAGAACTTAATATAAAGTCTTATCCTAAGGTTTTTGTTGCATATAATGGGGGCTTTAGAATATGACTTTGAGTTGATTTAATTTTATAACAAAGGTACCAAGCATTAACTAGACTATGATAATAGATAAAAGGGACCAAATATGAATTTTAGACTAAGGTTTGGTCATGTTAATAAACATGACCAAACCCTAGTATAAAATCAAACTAAGTTCATGGCATGTTTAAAGCCTTCTCGCATAAATTGTTCCCACCATATTTGAATTTAAATTAAAGGGCCTAAGATAGGGCAATTAGAATAAGGGTTTTGAGATGATCAGACATGAATTAAACTTGGATTTAAAAATTAGGCATTTTCAACTCAAAAAGGGATTAATTTCTTTAGTACAATTTTGGGAACTAACACTAGCTCTCACTTGGGGATGTATACCCCCTGTAGGTGTGCAAAGAACCATAGATTATAAAACTAGGTGCCAATATATTGGGCCAAGGAGTGATCACTTAGATTAAATTATAAGAAAACAACCATGAAGGGTCAACAAAACATGGCAGATTGATAAAAATTGATCAAGAGAATTTGAAAATGAAAACATGACAAAAAAACATGAAGGGAAATTATACAAATAAGGCCCAAAGCAAATGGGTGACAAAGTGATAAAACAACAAAACTATACACTATACAATTATGTACATAATTAGAGACTCAATCAAGGAAGTGTTTTAGATGTCTACCATTGACTGACAACTTTAGTATTTCACCATCCAGGTCTCTCAAGAAAAAAGTATGTTCTCTAATCTAGTATTTAATGGAATAGGGAGCCATCCACAAGGCATCAAAATTTCCATGCTTACCTTTCTCTTCATGCCTGTTGTCCCAAAGTAGAACTATATCCCCTACTTGGAAGGTTCTTGAAGTGACCTTCCTATCAAATATATTATTTAGCTTTTCCTTTAAATTGAGGTGTCTTTCATGATCTTGTCTTTGAATTTCATCAAGCTTAATAATATGCTTCATATTACTTTCATAGTGGTTTATTTGCTTATCATCTTCTAGTTGTTGTATGAACTGATAGGTTGGCAACTACAAATTCATAGGAAAATTTTATTTTTCTCCATACACAAGATTAAAAAGGATTTTACCTATATCTCTCTTGGGCATGATCTTGTCAACCTACAAAGCAAACTTCAGATGTTCACCTCACTTCTTCTTATTTGCTTCTAATGTTTGTCTAACAATTTTGAACAAGTTCTTGTTACTAGATTCTACTTGCCCATTTCCCTAAGGATTGTAATTGGAATCATAGGTTAATTCAATCTTGTATTCTTTGAAAAATGCCACTAAAGGTTTAGTTTTAAAACACAAAGAATTATTAGCAATAACTTTGATGGGCACACCAAATCTACAAATAATCTAATTTAACAAAAAATCCATAACCACTTAGTGTGTAGCTTTTTTTTTAGGGGCCACCTTAACCCATTTTGTGTAGTAGTTAGTTGTAACTAGTATCCATCTATGTCTAGCACTTGATGAGTCAACAATTTATCTAATTAAATCCATTCTCCATTATGTGAATGGGCCTTCAATTATCATAGGTTATAAAGGAAGAGAACTAGAAGCTTTCATCCTCCTAGCAAAACATTGATGCTTCTTTCACTTTCTAACTTTTTGAGTAACATCTTTAAAAAATGATGTCACTAATATCTAGCACTCAAAATTTTATAAGTTGTAACTTTACGTGAAAAATGACCACCACATACTCCACTATGAAAGTCTTCAATTAGGTCAATAGTTTTTTCTTCTAGCATGCATCTTATGATAACCCCATCTAGATTCTTCCATGCAAGTCAATTTTTAGTCAAGAGGTATTTTTGGGAAATAATCTTGAGAGTCCTCCTTTGATTCTTATCCAAGTCAGGGGACAATTCAGATTTTGCAAGTAATAGACAATGTCTTTATATCATAGACACATATTAAATTGACTCAAGGAATCATCAATATTGAAAATAGTATTATTTACCTTAATGACTTATAAATTTGTTTCAACCATGAGCTTGGCTAGACCCATCCCTCATACTAACTTAGTGGTCTAAATATCCATGTCATATTCTTTCAACTTGTTAACCCACTTGTACCTCTTAATCGATACTTTAGTCTGAGTTAAAATGTCCGTCACCATGGTGTATGAGATGTAAGCAATGATTTTTGAGCTCAAAATATAAGACCTAGATGTTTTAAAAACCTTGAAAAGAGTAAAATCTTATTTTTCCATAAGGGTATAATTTAGTTTAGCACCTTGCATAGATTTTATAAATAAATATATAGGTTGCTCATGACCATATTCATTATTTTGAAAAAGGATAGCAAAAATGGTATTTTATTATGCAAAAGAGAATATCTAATATAGATTATTGTAATTAGGGTTAGCCAAAATAAGACCAGACTTTAAAACTCCATTGATGTTATTGAACACTTGCACAACCTTCTCTTCCCACTTTATTGCTTGGTCCTTCTTCAACATAGAAGTGATAGGCCAAGTAATCACTACAAAGTTGGACACAAACCTACTTAAAAATTTAATTTGTCTAAAGAAGGCCTGAATTTTCTTCTTGGACTATGGGATGGGCACTTTGTCAATGCATTCTACCCTCTTATGGTCAATCATGACACCATCCTTGGAAACTATATGTCCCAATAGCTTGGCCTTTTATACTCTAAAGTGACATTTATTTGGATTGAGAAAAATTAAAAACTCCCTTCATCTGATCAACACTTTTTCTAGATGCTCCAAATGTTCTTCTCTAGTCTTGGAGTACATAATAATATCATCCTAATACACAACTATAAACTCATTATCATCCCTACAAAATCAACATCCATAGTTAACTAAACATTTCACCAACATTTATTAGCCTAAAATGCATCTTCATATATACATATGTGCCCCAAGGCATTGCAAATGTGGTCTTGGGTCCCTAGGATTCCTTCACCACAACCTTATTATATCTTGAGAAGCCATCTAAAGTGGACAACATCTCTGATCCTATAACACTTTGAAATAGGATGTTTATATTGGCTAGGGGATAATTATCTTTTAAAGAATCTTTATTCAAATTTTGGAAATCCACACACAAGTGAATATCACCATTTTTATTTCTCATAGGAACTAAATTTAAAACCCATGATGAATACCTAATGGGTTGATTGAAACTACCATCCCTTACCTTCTTTAACTCATCCCACATCTTAGTGTCCAAGATAGGGTTAATAGGTATTTTTTTCTACCTGAAAGGCTTGTTATTAGGATAGAATGGGATGACATGTTAAAACAAGTATTCCATATATGCTTTCAACTCAGAATAAGACCATGCTAAACAATCTTGGTACTTTCTTAGAAACTACATGTAAGATTGCTTCTCAACTGTACTTAGGATAATTGAAAATAATATCATGATAAAAAAATGTTGAATGCATCAAAAAATTCAAGAAAATCCTAGACAAAATTTTGATATTGTTTTAACCTTTTGTTTTTGGTAGCATAAGCATTGGAGACTTGCTTTATCACTAGCTCAGAATCACCCTTTGCAATCAAGATTTTAATTACATGTTCATGGTCAATCCATGAACCAAGCAAGAGTGCCTCATACTCAATACTATTATTAGTACACTCAAAGGACAATTGAAAATAATACTTGAAACACTTACCATTAGGGGCATATAATATAACCCCTACTCATTGGAACAATCCCATATAAACACATCTTTCAAACTCTACCTTTACTATCAAGCTCAACATCAAGAGAAATAGGTTGTTTATTAGTGTCAACATTCCCAATGAAGTTCCCAAGCCCAAAGTTTATGTGAAATACTTCATTTTTAGCATGTTTTGGAACTTCAATTACATGTAGCATCTTTGACACTCTATAAATTTTGACCATTTTACCCTCCATTAAAATGGTGGAACAAGAAAGGTACATTTATACACTTACACCCATGTTAGTAGCCCATTTATGTGACAACATCATCTCCCACTTAGGCAAGTAGTCTACAATAACCACATCCATATTCAAATACTTGCCTGGATGCATTACCAAATACACTCTAGCCCATTGACTTGTCCAAAAACTAAAACTTCTCATGAGTCCATGGATTAACACTTGCCAAATGTTGATGTAATCTTAATTCTAAGCTCATTTAAGACACCCAGGGGAATTACATTACAATAAACACCAAAATTAAACATGTAATCTTAGACAATAAGACCATTGATCAATAGGGTTATATAGAATGGATCCACATTTAGTTGACTCTCTACTAATGTAATCCCCAAATAGACTTCTAGAGTGAGTTTAACAACCTCTTCAGACTCTTTATCACTTTTTGGGGGTGATTGGGGTAAATCAATTTCATTTGTAGCTAACTTCTCACCAAATTCCAAGTATTCAAATGTCCACTTCCTATTCTTAGGTATTATTAATAATTCAACAAGTGGCATGATGATTTTTAGTTGGCTCAACACTTGGGTCATATCACATATAATATCCTAAGGAAAAAAAGTATTTGGTGGAAGGGTAACAACACCTTTAACTAGAATGTAATCACTTAAGGTCTAAAGTAGAGTAGGCTAGGGTGGATTTGCATGCTTATCAATAGTCTTCAAGGGTGGATTTTGTTTAACATCATTCACACCCTTAGGAATACTAGATAGCAAAGGTACTTGATTTTTAGAGAGAACACATATATGCTTAGCAACTTGGGATAGGGGTGCCATTTTGGAAGCAGTTGGGGCTGCTATAGTTTTCTTAACTTCCTTACTATCATCCCTTGTCATTGAATTTGTAGGGGTGTTGTCTTGAGGAGAAAAAAACTAGTTGCCTACTTCTCAAATAGTAATCTTTCTTTTGGTAATTGTTACATTAATTATCAAGTACCTATCCTCAACTAAAAAATTCCCCTATCATATTTTTTAATCATCATTAATCTTAAAAACTCAAAATCATGAATATGTAATTCATATGCCTATTCCATATTAACCTCACAAGAAAATTTGTAAGTTAGAACACATACCTTTATACCACACTCCAAAACTAATCAACAATAACAACACTCGTCAATTATATGGAGGTGGTTATCTTGATTTAGGGAATAGGACAATTGAACATCATAATCTCATCACCACATGATGCAAACTCAAGTTCACTGTATCTTCATCAATTAGTTTAGCCATTTCACATAGAGGATGTAGAAGGAAGCACTTGTCACACCAATCAACATCAATGTTACAACCTACCAAATTTACCTTGGCATTTAACATATTAGGCATGTCTTTCACAACCCCTCTATTCTAATTTTTATCTAATCTTTTATCACGTGAAGGCCTCTTCCCTCTATCATTGTCTTGATTATGGAAACTAGGACTCCTTTATGCTTAATTTAGATTTAGATCCCTCTTAAGATTGGTAGACACATGAGGGACCCCTTTCTTAGTCCTGGTAAGCCTGTATGACATCTCTTTGAAATCAAAGACTAGAGTCTTAACCATATCTTCAAGATTGACATTCTTAGTGGACTATATTTTTTTTGGGATTGACCAACTTTACATTAGCTTGCTTGTTCATGGGATTTCCCATAGCCTTTATGTTCTCAATTTAGAAGGCCACATTTAATGCCAACCATAGGTTTATGGGAACCTTGTCCTACAAGAAATACACAACCTTATTATCAAAGGCATCATAATACTCTATCAAACATGTTATATCACTAGGCCTTATGCTCTCTGGAAACTGTATCATAGATTTTGTTGAACCATGTATTGAAGTCTTGTACACACCCTTGATGTTTTCAAACTCAATCAAAAGGAACCTTGGATCAAATCTTTCACCATAATAAGTTCTAAAAACACTATTCATTTCTTCCCATGAATCAATGCATCCATGAGGAAGATAATTGAACCAATCTCATGCATCTTCTTCTAGTGTGTGCATAAAAAATTTAATGCACATATCTTTGTTCTCAACCTCATAATCTTCAATAATATTATGAAAATCCCTCAACTGTTGATCACCACTGAATGAATTATTCCACTAAAATTTTTGAAGGCATTTCCTTACTTCATTTGGGATTTCATTAGGATAACCTTCTATGTCATAAAAATTTATAGGCCTAAATCTAAGAACATAGAATGTAGGAAGTTCATTCTCATCTGGGTACCTATGCCTCATGATTGGTTTAATTAGAGATTCAAGAATAACTACCAAATGGATGTGAGGGGTTTAATGAGGTGGACTTTGTAGATCAAACATAAGAGGGGATTCAGCTGGCTGAGAAGGAGCTAGGTATTAAGTAGGACTATGAGTTTCAAAATGACTAAAAGAGATATGAAAGTCCTCAGTAATGGGAATTTCAATTTTTTTTCAAGATTATCAAAATCTTGGTATTCAAGACACTATTTAGCAGTTGAACCTTTCCCTTCAATAAGCATCCAAACTTATCTCCCTCTTCTTTGATGAATACTTAGGGGTGAGATAAATTGGTTGGATGGGTCACCTTTGAAGTATGATCTCAATCCTTCCATCTTTGTAAGCAAGAAAACATTCAAAGCTAAAAATTAAGATATTCAAAACAAGTACCGATCTTCCTTAAAACTAGATAATAAATTTGGAGTCACCACTAGAATCATAATTCTATAATATAACAGTTAACACATTGATTGTGATACATGTTGAAAACATACTTTATGAATTTAATGATGAGATAAAAGGAAAAAGACACTAATTTTTTTAGAATTCTATCCGAAAGGGAAGAAAACACCTTTTAACATTTAATTTTAATAACTCTTTTCAATAAACTTAGCATGAGTTAAATTGTCAAATATTTCAATTCCTAGCACGTCCCTAGTGGAGTGATGCAATGTTGACAACCAAGATAGTCCAAATATATCAAATAAAAATACATAACTTCACAATTGAAATACTTATAGTTCTCTATAAGAGTCCCTAGTAATAATGTTAGATGAGTGTTGGTTCCCAATTGTACACCTATTTTGCTTATCCTTACACACTTGAATAAAATGGAAAATAAAGATGAGAAACTTGATAATATGTCATTATAGCTAGGGGACAGATTGCCATCAAGAATGGACTGAATGGAGAAAATGATTGAGAGACACTGACAGAGGGTATGGTCAGCTCCCTGCTACTTTTGGCTCTACCAAAACCAAGGTGAGAGGACCTACAAGGTAGCTTACTTACATGGAAATATTATGTAACTCAACCTCCATGAGGATTATTATCACAAAGAGACATATATGAAACTAAGGCACAACCAAACTTGTTCAGTCCACCTAGGAAGGGTTCTCACATAGAATGAACAAATGCTCTAAATCACATACAAGCTACTAAAGATAGATACAAAAGTTCTTACAACCTTTATTGTAAATAATTTTCAATAATAGGGATGGATGGAAGACTGCAATGCTAATATTTAAAGCATAAGATACAAATGCATGTTAGATAAGCAAGATCTTATGTATTTGCAGGAAAATAACACTTATGATGTGCAACAAATGTGTATAATTTGTAGGGTAGGATAAGGCAGGATAGTTTAGTTAATTTGTAAAAATGGGTGTGGCATGTTGGTGATTCTCAAATAGTAGGGTTTATTTCAAAGTACATGACATAACTTATTTTAATGATATAGGAAAACTAAAATGCAAGCCATGAAAACTGCAATGAGAAAATTGCATCCATTGGTGCCAATATAATGTAAATGCCCAACTGATCCATGAAACCCTAGAACATACACTAAAAATAGAATCTCAAATACTTTCTCCTAATAAATTCATGAACCTAGGGCTCCATAATGAGGTACTCAACAAAATGTTTCCAAATATATATGCGAAAAGGGGTTTATAACTCAGATCTATGACCAAGATGATAACCATACATAAGCACAAAGCTAGATATCAAATCAACATATCATGTAAAACATTTCATTAAATTTCATTAATAGGATATAATAAAGAACCATATGTATTTCCATTAAATTTAAATAAAATCTTACATACACCAATGTTTAAAAATGCAGTCATGGGGATAAGCATGGTGAGATCTCTCCATGTTTGAGAAGAGAGACATAAACATGCTCTCAAAGCTTGTTAATGACTATATAATTACAACCACCTTAGCATGGGAGATAAGATCTACACACAACAGTTGATCCCAAAAAATAATGTAGAACCTAGACTTAAAGAAAAAAATACCAATAATAACCTTGATAATAGAGTAGAAGCCCTCTATTTATACATTTTACACCATGTTCAAATCTAGGACTATGGGTTATAATTTTCAAAATTGCAAAGCAGACCTTCAAAATCTACCAAGATGCTCCCAACTAAATTATTCCTTGCCATGATAGAAATCTTAATCCATTTGCTAGAAAAATCATTTCTCTAACTACCTCTATAGGAATGATGAAGATTTGTAACAAATCCTTTGATTTCTTGAATGGAGATGCCTTTTTACATGATCTAGAAGGTGAAATTTTATGTTAAAATCCAAAAAACTTTATCTTCATATATAACTATCTGGAGATGCCCTTGATCACCTAATTTCATAACTAGAAAATCTTGGATAGCTTCCTTTCCTCTCATGCACACCATGAAATAGCTTACTCTTACAATGATGGCATTGAGATGCTCTAGTTGTGGTAGAGGTAGAAAATTATCTATGACCAATAATATTATTTGGAGTGTCCCATAGACATTCTTATATTCTTTGAATTCTTTCCCATTCATGAAAGAGTGATCAATTCTAATTATTAAGATAAATATTGCCATATACTGACTTGTGGCATGCCACATCAGATCCAACTAGGCATTCATGGGGCTTAAAAGTGACTAAGTTGCTTACTTGGCTCCAATTTGGATACGTGTTGATTCCACATTCACCTTGAGATATAATGAGATGTCTACCTTTATCTCACACTATTTATCTCATTTTTTTGAATCAAACATGCTCCATTGATCCTTTAAACCCAAGATCTAATGCTGACCATTTACCTTATTCAATTGTGACTCACCTATAGGCCACATGCTCTATAAACTGCATATGCCTTTACAAAGTAATATTCAATGTGAGTTGTATACCTATGTGGAAATGCCATATCACTCTATTTATTATCTTGAAATGTGACCATTTCCCCTAGGACACATGTCAACATGTCATTGGTTCTAGATTTTTAAACAATCCACCTAAGACTAACACTACCAAATTCTTGTTTATATGACGAACATAAGTGTATCACTTGGAATATCTATGAGATCTTAGCATCCTTTTATCATTATCTTTTATTTAAATTCATTATATCTCTATTAATACCCTCAAGATCATACCACTTAGAGAATCCATGGGCTTTCTACATTCTGCATAGCTAGTCAATGTCAGACTAATACCCTTTTACTATGTGGTGGCTTCTCATTTGGCCTGATACCTTCAAAAATTAAACCTTTGCATCGCACTATTAGATAAAAGTCTAGAAGGTCAAATTATATTGGCCAATATTTATTCTATTCATCATGGTTATTAGACGCATCATCTCCATGTTTGCTCATAGGCTTGATGACTTATTGGCTTACAAAAAGGCCCATGAACTATTGATCTACCATTTAAGCACCTGATATTGTGCCACTTGTCATTTCTATTTCCCTCCATAGGTTTATTGAAATTTTGAATTTGTCACATGATGTTGGATCTTTGAACTACCTATCGAGATGGTGACACTTATCACTCTCACAAAGATATTGGGACCTTTGAAATTTCAACATTGCCCATGCACTATTAGATATTTGAACTACCCCTGAGATGGTGACACTTGTCACCTTATTTCTTATCTTGGGGATTTATTGAATTCTTGAATTATTTCTCACCATTTATTGAGATATATATGCTTTTTTCTATATAATTAATTGATGGGAACATGCTCAAATTTTTTATCGTACATCATGAGATCAACACTTGTCACTTCTATGTTTTTCTTTGGTCCTTTTTACTTTTCATCTTCAATCAAGCATTATCAGATCATCTTTCCCTAATTAAATTTACACCATTAAATTGTGATCCACTAAGTTAGACATGTTTGGTTCAAATTTAATAATGAAAACAATTAAGTTAGACTTCAGGGAATAAAGAACTTAATATAAAGTCTTAGCTTAAGGTTGTTACTGCATACAATGGGGGCTTTAGGATTGGAATTTGAGATAAGTTTATAACAAAGGGACCAAGCATTAGCTAGACCATGGAAATAGATAAAAGGGACCAAAGACCACAAGATATAAAAGGGACCAAATACAAATTTTAGAATAAGGTTTAGTCATGTTAATAACATGACCAAACCTTAGTATATAATTAAACTAAGTCCATGGCATATTTAAAGCATTCCCGCATAAATTTTTTTCACCAAATTTGAATTTAAATCAAAGGGACTAAGATAGGGCAATTATAACAAGGGTTTTGAGATGTTGAGACATGAATTCAACTTGGCTTTACAAATTAGGCATTTACAACTAAAAAAGGACTCAATTGCTTTAGTGCAATTTTGGGCACTAACATGACCTAATCAAAATACAACCAATTAGGAGAAAATAGGTGGAAATAAACCATATATAGAGCATTTTAACATTATCAAGACATAACATTTAGATAACCAAAACTCAAAACAATGTGATAAATACTATAAGAACCTTTTTACCTCTTGTTGTATACTTATTTATATATTTACATTGAATTCCATATCTTATGATCTAAATTATTCTATTATTTTCTATCTTATTAGGGTTGAAAAACCAAAAATAGGTTAAAACATATTAGTTAATCCATACACTAATCAAACCATGATAAAACCTTAGATCTCCATTAGGGTTTCAAATTTAAACATTAGGGTTTTGTTCAAACTTGATTTTGATTATTCTAAAGCCCTAGTAACTTCATGCTTGTTTATTTATTTGGACTAGGCCTTACTAAATTGTAATATATTATTTAAGGCCTATTAAATCTAAATTGGAGAATAAATCATAAAACTATAATGGCTCTCAATCTATATATTTTAATTATATATAAACTTCATGATACTAAATGGACTTATAGGCAAACATGTGTGATTAATAATTTTAATTATGTTTATGAATAAAAAATAGTGAAGGAATGGATTATGAATATGAATATCAAGAGGCTGATATAATAGTGAACATTATAGTGAATAATAAAATGAATACACTAATTTTGAAGTAGAATATCCTACTTCCTCTATTTCTTATTTAAAAAGTACACTAGAATGAGATGAGAAAAATAATAATGAATACATGCATGTTCCTAACACATCCCATGAACTAAAAAGTGAAGATTCTATCTTTAATACACCCAATTTACTAATCTCTTAAATTTATCAAAACACTTCATCTCATTAATCATTATAAAATGCAAAGGCATATTCCTTGCATAGAAATGGTAAAATAATTTGAAATACATTATTTCTATAGAAATGGAAAAATAAGGTGAAATTATTTCTCTCTCTAAAAATGGAAAAAGAGTGTGAAATTTCTTCTCTCTATAGAAATGGCAAAAGAGTGTGAAATTTGTTCTCTATAAAAATGGAAAAATAATGTGAAATTACTCATCTCTCTATAACTGGAAAAATAATGTGAAATTACTTCTCTCTCTATAAATGATAAATAATGTGAAATCCATTTTATCTCTCTAGAAATACTAAATGATACAAACATATGTGATATTTATTTATTCTCTATTGGAATACAATGCCAAAATATCTCTTTGAATGACTATTTTATTGAAATAAAATATTACAGACCTCCATGTAATGACAATATAATTATATGAAATGATACATCTTTAGAAAGTGAGTCTATGGAAGATAATATTACACATGAGTATGATTACTCTTCTACACCTATGTCTAACATAATTTGTTTTCAAAGACCATATTTATCCAATCATAATAGTGTAACTATGTAAACTTAAAATAATAAGTTTCAACCATTGAGAAAACCTCTTAAGTATCTTAATATGCTTTCTTAAGAATTCATCTCTTTAATGCATGTTTTGGGTGCCTTACAATATAGAATGCACCATCTAACCTTAGAAAGCAAATTATATCATGCTTGGGTTGAATATAAAACTATATATGGAAATCTAATTGTTCATTTATAATAATAGATACACCATTACCTCACAAATTACTCATGCATACTTTTTTTAATGTTTGATGCAAGTAGTGATTCGATCCACATCTTAGACTTCAAATCTTATATGGACAAATATAATGGCAGTTAGATTTAACTAAAAGTGTTTCAAAAAAGTTTAATATTAAATTCTTTGGATTGGTTTAAATATCAACCTAGTAGGTATTTACACCCTTATATTGAGTTATAAGATCCATTTTTAGTATCTTAATATGCTTTCTTAAGAATTCATCTCTTTAATGCATGTTTTGGGTGCCTTACAACATATAATGCACCATCTAACCTTAGAAAGAAAATTATATCATGCTTGGGTTGAATCTAAAACTATATATGGAAACATAATTGTTCATTTATAATAATAAATACACCATTACCTCACAACTTACTCATGCATAATTTTTTTAATGTTTGATGCAAGTAGTGATTCGTATCCACATCTTAGACTTCAAATCTTATATGGACAAATATAATGGTAGTTAGATTTAACTAAAAGTGTTTCAAAAAAGTTTAATATTAAACTATTTGGATTGGTTTAAATATCCACCTAGTGGGTATTTACACCCTTATATTGAGTTATAAGATCCATTTTTTATATTATACATTCATAATAGGTGACTGAGAGTTACATATGAACATTTAGCTTCTCTTCATCAAGGAAAATTAGAGGCAATTTGTGATTACATTTTAGGATTTAGGACTTGTATGCACCAATTGATATTGTAACCTAAATTTTAGATTCTCTCTATATTACTATTTTTAGTAATAAAAACCCGAAGTCCAAACAACATCAAAAAAAGAGGATAAAGAAATATAAGATTGAAATAATGAAAATTCTTACCATAATTTTTACCTCTTATAGCTCCTCTTTAAGATTTCCAAATGGATTTTTGATGTAAAATAGTTGGATGTTGGATTACTTGACTTATGCTTGATAATGGCTTCCAATGGACTTTTGGGCTTGATAGTGGCTTTGGCAATGGTTATATGGATGCAAGAGAGATAGTTATGTAAAATAATAAGATGGTTTTAATTTTTTCATGTTAGTTTTAAGGAGGGAGTTGGCTTAGTTATATAAGAAATGGAGGGAAGAATCAATGGCTAGGATATTTACATTGGAAATCTTTAGAATAGAGAATTATAGAGGAAAAGTGGATGAATTAGAGGAGATTTATAAAATTATCCAATTCTAAAAATCTCTATTAGTGTTTAGGGGTGTAGGAATAGATAGTGTGTAGGGTGGTAGATGGGTAGGTAAATAAATTATATTTTTAAATTGGAAAGTGGTATAATGAGTAGGTTAGTAGGTAAATAGGTTTAGTTATTAGATTAATAAAGGGGATTAATTAGTTGTGAGGTAGGATAAGGTTTATGGGATGTAGGAAATAAGGAATATGATACTAGTTAATTAGCTAAGAAATATAGTTATAGGTTAAATTAGTGAAATTAGTGTAATTATCGGGGTGAGTGGATTTAGGTGCATATATTTTCCCCCTCTTTGAAAGGGAATTTTGATTAGATAGGAGGGAGGGAGTAATGTTATTTCAAATAAGAACCATAATTGTGTATAAGAAATGTTAGATGGTGTCAGTAAGTATGATGCCCACTTGAGGGAGCATGCGGGGAGAACCGACTTGGATGGTCACTCAAACAAAAGTCCTGGGAGGTGGCATGAGACCAAGATGTTAAAATGGTGTTGGGATGTCCCAAGTAATGATGCAGATATGATTGAGATGCCCCAAGTTCAAAGATAAGGGGATAAAGTGGTTCAGTTATGAGATGGGTTCTAGACAAATGCCCAATGTATAAAAAGGAATTTGATTGATAAAACCAAATTCTTGAGATGGATATATTGTCGAAGAAATAAAAATATGAGATGGAGATAAACTAGTGATAAGTCCCATAATAAAGACATATTTGAGGGATGGATTAAAATTTTATAATGGAGATAAAAGGGGTTGATTAATGATAGGGAGACACTTTACATAAGATACATAGCTTAAAATGATGTGTGATTATCAAGTGATTAGTTTAGTGATGGGATAAGGATGAGGGGTAAATAATGGTTAAGCTATCCCTAGGCATAAAATCATGGCCAGGTACTACCTACATAATCTTAAAACACCTCAGGATGATGTAGTTCTGACTCAATATTAGGTTGGACAGTGAGGAAATGGAAAATATATATCCTAGACTAATTTAGGAATGATAATGAGTGATTTATTAGGGTATTGGGATAATTTAATGGGATTTAGATGTGGCGAGGTTGTTATAAAAGGATTACTAGGGGTTAAAGGGTGTGATAGGGGGTCAAATAAGACAAAATAGTAAAAAGGGATTGATTTGAACTTTTAACCTTGGTGAAAATTGACTCTAACCTAAAAGACATGGACTGAATTACCTGAGCTCCCCAATGTGGCAAGAGAGTCCAAGAATTCTAAAGACCCAAGGATGCTGGACCATAAATGAGCAATGAACCCTCATCTAGTGTTTTTATCATTTTTTGTTGAAATTTTAGATTTTTAGCATGTTAGTTAGGTCACCAACACTACAAGTGTAATACCATGACTGAGGGTAGTGCTCTCAATCATGGTGTTGTAGTTGTAACTTGCAGTGTTGCATGGGGAATGGAAGTATTACAATACTACAAGACTAGATCTGTAGTATTACAACACCAAAAGTTTAGATATGTATTTTTGTGATATCTTGAGTTAGTGAATTATGATTTTACATAATTGGGTGGTTATGAAAAACCATAAGATGCGAGTAATAGTTATGTCAAAATCATGGGTTAGGGAAAATTCATAAATTATGATTTTGCCAATGTTAGGAAAAATAGGTAAGGGATGGGGGTGGACTAAGGGCTTGAGGTGTTAGTTAGGTTATGAGGGGAAGTGAGTTGGTATGAGGTGTATATGTTAGTGGGATTTAGAGTGTAATATACCTAGACAGGGGCATAATAGTAGAATAATGAATATTGGTTTAGTACCACATGCATAAGGAGGAGTTGGGTAGATGAGAACTAGTATAAATAAAGGTGCATATGATAGTGTAAGACATTCAAGAAGTTATTTTTAATAGATCTTGTTCTAATAAGAGGTTGCCCCTTTGAAGAGGCCTGTGATATGGAGTTCTTCCTTCCATAAAATGAATATTATATGTAATCAATATGTTTATCAATATATGAGTGATTTATTTTCATTTAATTAGTTTTAGAAATGAGTTTCCTAATATTTTGTATTAGAGAACTTTCTTGGGCCATTTTTTTTCTTGTTTCAAGAGAAATTGAGATTAGTGAGATAGTTTTCATTCATTTAGTTTTGTGTATGAGATTTTAGAGAGATATTTTTGAGTGGTATTATTTTGTAGAGTTTATATAGGTATTTTTTTGGATATATTGGTCAATTAAATTTATCAAAATGAAGGTTTGAAGAGCCAATTGGATATATGAAGCTCAAATCTACCAATTCAAAGTGTAGATTTCCATTTTTTCTCAAAATAAAACTGATTGTTCTTTTATATGCTTATCTCACATAGTAATGAATCACATCTATTTTTTTTTGGGTTTTGTGCACCTCTATCTCATATTTATAGAACATTTTCATGTTTGAAATTTCATTAAGTATTGTATAAGTTATTTCAATTTTAGTGACTACCTATATTGTGTAAAAAAACATGTTTTTTAAGTTTTTGAGATTGTCATGGAGATTTATATTTTATCTAGAGCATTGAGTACACTTCATAAAAATGGCACAATTTGAGAATATCAATCAAAATTTGAACACATCACTAATTAGACTATAGGTATATCTAATTTATTATTTAACATTGTTTAATCAATGGATTTCAAGAGGATATTTGAGTAGAGGTTCAAATGTGGCAACCTCAATCCATGATGGAAGTATGAGGCTTAGCCAAGCTCACTGAAGATCATATCAATTGGGACATTTTTGATTTGGCACCAAATACACCCTAATAGGCCCTAGAAATAACAACTAAAGAGCCCAAGATGGAAATACAAACATTTGAGCTAGCAATCAAAGTTTCCAAGTTATCATCTTCACCTACAACAATCACTATGGTAGTGACACCCAATCTAAAACTAATGTGTATCAAGAAAAATGCTAAGGAGATGGCATGTATCCTCTATTGGCTAACCCAATAGCCTATTTTGAACACACTTCTTCTATATTTGAATGATTTTTACACTTCAACTTTTAGTGTTTGAATCTAACCTCATTTTTCAAACTAAGGTTATTTCATCCATAGCTCTTTATACACTTCACCCTCCTATTACATTTCTAATTTACCTTCTCATCTCCAAGAACAAGATGAAGAAGTGGAAGTAAAAAACACACAAAGACGTGCCTATATATGGTCTTCAACCTATTTTATTAGTGGGGCCTCCATTTGGTCATCTTCCTATTTCTTATCATGTTTTGAGGGTGAAACATTTTTAAGGGGGATGGAATGTAATGAACCTAGGTAAGGGTATAATAGTATAATAGCTAGTAGAATAATAAATAGTGGTTTAGTATCACATGCATAAGGAGGAGTTGGATAGATGATAACTAGTATAAATAAATGTGCATATGATAGTGTAAGGTATTAAATAATTTATTTGTAATAGATCTTGCTCTAATAGGAGGTTGCCTCTTCGAAGAGGCCTACAGTATGGAGTTATTCCATCCATAAAAGGAATATTATGTGTCATCAACATGTTTGTCAATATATGAGTGATTTATTGTCATTTAATTAGTTTTAGGAATGAGGTTCATATCATATAAATGGTTAGTTATATGGGTTAAGGTGTAGGAAAAGAAGATGGAGTTGGTTAGGGTTAGTATGAATTAGGTTTAGGTATGGGTTAGAGTTAATTAGTGATAAGGTAAATGATGAATGTGGAAGGTAATGGGAATGGGTAATTTTGGATGGGTGAAGTTTAAGTGATGTGATGAATATAATGAGATGGGTAGGTAGAGATTGGGATTGATATAAGGGATGTGAGGGAGTAGGAAAGGGATTGTAGGCTAGAAAGTGGAATTAGAGTATGTGAGTTAGGTGAAGGTAGACAAGGGTCAGGGTGGGGGTTCTAATGAGATCAGGATGGATTGGGGTGAAGAGAGACAAGGGTAATCTAGGTGAAACTTGAGATTAAGAAGTAAATAAATTGAAGATGATTAGGTCAAGGTTATGAGTATGGATTTTAGGGTTTGAGGTGTTTGATTTAGGATAGGTAAAAGGTTGGGAGGAGAACATAGGTAATAGGTAGGAGATTCAGTTTGTGATAGGTTTGTGGTGATTGGTATAGGATGACTTAGGTGTGATGGATTCTTAATTACTTTGACTTGATGTGATACACAAGATGCACTTATTGACTGATGATGATGACAAAGTGCTAGACTTGATAGGGCTAAATTATATTATGATGATGATGGTAGTGCAGATTGATTGTGACCTGATCATTGCATTGGTGGAGTGATGGAAATTAGAGATGAGTACTTTTCAATTAATTAATAAAAAGATGATAGTGACCTTAGAGTAATTCTATCAAATTCTTCATCTATCGATGTTAGGGGATATGTTCTATTAGAGATCACACATACTTAGTGTGACACTATAGAGACTAGCAAGAGGATTACATGTGGGTATGTAAGATAGAGACATGGATATTGATAGATGCTTCTAAGATGGGATGATTGATTGATTGTCCTTGGTAGTCATGAATCTTGTTACTGATATACTCTTATTAGACAAGAGTGGTTAATGGTTTCACTTGGTCTTAGGGGATGTAGTAACTGATATGCTATAGGAATTTAAGGTTTTTGTATATGGGCTAGTGGTATTAGCTCATTTATATCAAGAGTTATATTTGGGGGCATATAGGGGAGTTGTGATATGGGGTCCATCCTTGTTATTACAGATCTAGAGCTAGGAGCATATTGTGATCCAAAAACCTCTTGGGACATTAGTAGTGAGGGAAACACATCAACCAATGGTGTTTAGATGGTATATATTATTAGGAGTGTAGATAGTCCATGCTGGGGAGATGTGATTCTATTGATAGGCATTTGATAGCTTACAGTCAAAGCACATTATGTGGATGCCCGATAGGGGACTATAGTTTGGCTAGGATGATGAGTCTATAGTGACTCAATATATGATTATTGAGTGTTATGTGATAGGCTATAGATATTTTTTTATATAGAGATACATACCTAATTATATATAGAGTTAATTTGGGTTCACATAAGACATATTAGGGGAAGAACATATTTTTTCTAGGAGTGATTGAGAGAGGGCATAGTGGGGTAGGCCAGTAGATAGAACCCTTACTCATGTAGATTATGATAGTATTACCCCAGTCCTATGATATTTTAAAACTCTAATACTAGATCCAAAGGTGATAACAACCTATATATCATGGTGGGCTCAGATATTTCCAATGAGGTTACTCTGAGGTAGGGCTATGGTATAAAGAGGAGTAGTGAGGAGGGTGTTATAGGCATGAGTGAGGTTATAAAGGAGGAGGATGCAAACACTAGTGTAGGATAAGAAGGATGGTTAAGGAGATGTAGATGGTATGGATTTAGATAGAGGGGGTGGTGATCAGGTAGAAGTTATAAGATAGGGAGGAAGTAATGGGACCTAGGCTAGGGTAGTGGTGCACAAGTTGATATATACGTTGGGGTTAGTGGGAGTGGGGATAGTGTAAGTCTATCTCAGTAACCTCTGATTAATGATGAGAGATATTTACTATCACACCTTCAGATAGAGATATAGGTATGACTCACAGTGATAGTTAGGATCACTAGAGAGATATTAGTTATAGGCATAACTACATGCCTAGATAACATAGAGGGATGGTTAGTTAGCCTAGGCTCAGACATAATTTATTAGATTATAGGGTTAGATCACATCATTTTAGGCTCAAATATCCATGCTTTAAAGTGAGATCCACAACTGGGATGCATAGATTATAAGTTATTAGGGACATACTACCCAAATGTAGGCATGAATTTAAGCTCTAATAAGAGAGGTAGAGGTGGCTGAGAGGGCCAATAAGGAGGTAGACACACTAATTTAGGAGGGTGGGTTGACTGGAGTCATGTGGAATATTATGAGGTTAACATGAGAGGGTTAATATTACAATAATTTGTATAAGGTGGTGGTGCGACCAGGATAGCATGCAACTTCTTTTAGGGCTAGCTCATCACATTTAGTTTGTCATCCCCTGAGAGGACCACCAAGTGCGTACCCTTGACTTGTGAGACAAAATATATATGTGTGTGTGTGTAAGATATATATATATATATATATATATATATATATATATGTATGCATGTATGTATGTATGTATATATATATGTATGTATGTATATATATATATATATATATATATATATATATGTATATTTGTGTATTGTAGCATATTGTTACCCATGGGGCCCATATATTATATATATATTTTGACATGGACTCCATGTGGACATTCAATAGATACATGATGAGATTTTAGATATGATGTGATGTGTTTTATGATATGCATTAATTATAGATGTTGGCTATGATGAATTTATATATATTTTATGAATACATTATTTTAAGTTATATGATGGATTCATTTATGAGGCGATTAGATGGACATTGTTTTATTTTGTATGAGCTTATAATTTTGTAATATGGATGAGGGATACGGGCATGCGTTGGATTTACTTGTGATTTAGATGGTTGAGATAAATTTTATATGATTATGATGTAATGGATGTATGTATAGATGAGATAGATATATTATTTCATGTTTATAATGTTATAAGATGTGATGAATGGGTTTTGGATGCTATGTTGATGAGATGATGTAGTTTATGTGTTTGATGTATGTATTTGATAATGATGTGATTGTTGTTAAATCATGGTATATGATGTATATTGATGGATATGTTAGATATGGATTAACTTGATATGATATATAGATGGTTAACTATATGATGTATGATGTGATGAAACATTATGAGATTGTGATTTGTTTATGGATGCATGGTATAAATTATATATGGGTATAATGGCGATGGTATATGTAATGGGAAAGTGAAATAAAAGATAAATAAATGTGCTAATAAAATATTAATCCATTTCATTTATTATGTCTCACAACTTGGGTTTGGGTAAGAATCCTCCTACACCAAGGAGGTAGGATAGTGATGGGATGGGGGGATAATTAGGTTTAAATGGGAAAATGATAGTTTAGATGGGATAAGTGATAGGATTGAACAGAGTGAGATAGATGGCAATTTGAAATCCATTAATAATGTCTAAAATCCATTTTAATATTTCAGCAACTAATAATTATATGCCACTGACATAAAATAAGTCAAAATTACATCAAATCATGGTGCATAAGGGAACTCCATTTTGAAATGATTTTGCCCAAAACAAGTTTGGGAGTCACCTAGACCATCTTTGTTCCCATAGAATTTATTCAAGATAAAATATATAAAACATGATAACAAGATGAAATTAAATAAGAAAATCTAACTAATATGTATATATGATTAATAAAACAACCACACATATTCAAAACATGCACACATTTATGTATACATAAGATAATTAAAAATAGACTAAAGATAGGGATAATGAAAAACGTATATACAAGTTGATAATAAGGGGATCATAAGGTGATCCAAAACTCAAAATTTTTGATTGACAGATATTTCAAGAACACAAAAATATGATTTCTCTGAGAAGAGATGTTTTATTACTCAAGATTGCAATACAACCATATGCTTATCTATGGGAAGAGATCTCTCATTTCCATTTCAGGTTAAATATTCATTTATACACATTTTTAAGGTAAGAGGAAGATGTGGAAGGTCACCAATATAGAGGGAGATTAAGTGGTTTGACTTACATTATATACAACAATACATAATTTTAGGAATTACTATTTTTAGAAACACTATTTTTAGACTGCACTACTAAAATTGAATTTAGGGAACTTCCATTAGATTTTTAAGGGTCAAAAAAACCCAAAAAGATCAATACCATCTCAATACATTCTCCTCATTCTTATCTTTCCAATGGTTCAAATGGGGAGTCAATCAGAGCTATGGTGCAAACGTTATGGCTCCTAGAAGTTCTATCATCAATTGGGGTAGAACCATCACCGGAATTATCACTTGAATTGTTGCCAAAATCATTCCTCACTCCTTGAGAAGCAATGGTCCCAATTTCATAAATATTCCTCATTAGGTGTGGTAGTTTTTTCTTAATTTAATTCTCTATGAGCCACTCACTTTGGTGGCTAAGCTGGCTCCTTTTGACCACCCAATAAAGCAGAATAAAGCATCCTCTTATTGTCTTCATCCAAGTGTCCACAATCTGATCCTCCTCCACTAGAGAAAAACTCTATGGATCAATGTCATCAATGTCTAATTATTCTACTATGATTGAAGTGTCTAATAGAGGTGGATGATATGGTTTGAGGAGCTCCATGTTGAATATTGGATGCAGACCAAGGTAGGCTGGTAGATTTAACTCAAAAGCATTTTCTCCAAATTTTTTGGTGATGGTGTAAGGACCATATCATAGAGGCCAAATTTTTATATGTGGGACTACAAGTCATTCCTTTTGAAGCCACAACCAAACCTTTTCACCCACAATAGAATGGTGTGCAATCTTATGTTTGTCATGGCATTGCTTATACTTTTGATTCATCTTCTCCAAGATGTCATGAACCTATTGCTAGATGTGTTGCATTTGTTCAATGAACTTTGTTGCTTTTACTTCCTCAGATCTCCCATGGTGGAGAATGGAATGGCTATATTAATTAGTACCATGAGTTAGAACCTGAAGCATACTTGGAATAGACTATGCTTGGTTGAGCTATGCAGGGCTCAATTGTATCCATTTTGTATGAAAAGAAGCCCCTCATATCATGTGCATGGATGTTTGGAGTGATACATATAAATCATGTGAACAATCAATTAGTTCACCACTTCTATCTGACCATCAATCTATGGATGGAAGGCTGTGGAATTCATCATCTTGGTATCCATCATCTTCTATAGAGTGGACCAAAAGATGCTCAGGAACTTGCTATCTCCATTTGAGACAATGGACTTGGGGAGACCAAAATGGATCCATACATGACTAAAATATATTTGAGTAATTTCTTCAGTAGATATATTTTTCTTACAAGAAATCATGATAGCCATTTTTGAAAAATGATCAACTACAACAAAAATATAGTCCTTGCCATGTTTTGAAGTGGGAAAACTTGAGAGAAAATCCATTGAGATAGATTGCCAAGGGTTGGTTGGTTTTGGTAATGGCATGTATAATCCTTTATTCTTATTTGTTGGCTTGGATATCACATATGGGGTGTAATATTTGAGGTACCATTTGACATCCTTATGCATATGGGGCTAGTAGAAGTGTTTTTGAAGAATTGATAATGTATTCTCTATACCAAAGTGTCTAGATGTCCTACTAAAATGTGCTTCTTATATAATCTTCTATTACTCTACATATAGAACATAGATGTGCCCCATGTGATAGAGGACTTTATCTTGTAAATATAAATTAGAAACATGTTTACCTTCTTGAAGTACTTGATATGTATCAGCAAAGATAGGATCTACTTCATACAGAGCACCTTGAGTGGTAGTCTCATGTTCACAAGGTCAAGAACTATTATGAGTGCAATAATTGGTAGGAGGCTCAAATAATCTAAAACTATATTTGAGCTCTACTTTTTGATGTTTGATTATTAGATGGAATTTTTGAAGATATGTGGCCCACTTTTGGTGCCTCTCATTTCATAGTTTTCTATACGTCTAGATGAATTCCAATGGTTTGTGGTCAGTGTAGATGACTATCTCTTTCCCCAAGATGTAGTGTTTCCATTGTTTGCAGGCTTACATAATGGCATAGTGCTCCTTATTAGATGTTAGGTATTTCTTGACTATATCATTAAAATTTTCACTATGATATGAAATAGGATGGCCATGTCACATGATGACAACTCCCATGACATATTTAGATGCATTTATCATCAACTCAAAAGGTTGATGAAAATATACCAAGGTAAGAATAGGGGTTGAATAAATTTGTTCTTAAAATTCTCAAATTACTTTTTTTGTATTTTTTCCCACTAAAATGTAGCTTTAGCTCCTACTTTAGTCACTTGGGTTAATGGCCAAGCAACATGTGAGAATCTAAGAACAAACCTATGATAGAAATTTTCAAGACCCAAGAAGTTGTGAAGTTCTATGAGGGTCCTTGGTGTAGGCCATTCTTGAATAACCCAAATCTTCTCTAGATTGACATGGACCCCTTCCTCATTCACAATGTACCCTAGGTACTAAATTATTTTCATCCTGAATGTACATTTGTCAAGATTTACATACAACTTATGCTCCTAAATATTTTGAAGTAGCTTGCAAACATGTTGCAAATGTTCCTCCCATGTTTTGTTGTAGATGAGTATGTCATCCAGGTAGACAACCGTGAACAAGTTGGTGAAGGGTTGCAAGATGTCATCCATCATCCTCATGAAGGTTATAGGTGTGTTAGTCAAGCCAAAAGGCATAACCAACCATTCAAAGAGCCCATCCTCAGATTTGAATGTAGTCTTTCAGACATCAGTGGGATTGATGGGAATTCAGTGATAGCCAAATTTGAGATCAATTTTGGTGAAGAAATTTACACCACAGAGTTGGTCCAATAGGTCATCAATCCTAGGGAGGGGGTAGTGATTCTTCACAGTGATTTTATTTAGGGATTGATAGTCAATACAAAGCCTCCATTTTCCATCTTTTGTTAGTGCTAGGAAAATCAAGCTATCATAGGGTGAAGATCTTCACCTAATGTGACCCTTTTGAATCAATTCTTAAATATACCTTTTTATCTCATCATTCTCCAAAATTGATCTATGATACATAGGAATATTAGGCAAAGGTGATCTTAAGATCAAATTGATAGAATGTTTTACTTGGTAGTGAAGTGGAACTCTCATGGGTGACTTGAATAAGTCATCATATTCTCTTGTGATTTGTCCCATTTACTTCTATTGTTTTATTGATTGTGTAGTTAGGACTGCAACATCAACCTTCTTGGGTTTCTATGGTTTGACCACCATGAGAATGCATTACTTTGTCTTCTCCACCAATCTCTTACATTGCTTGGCACTAATCAAGGAGATAGATGTGGGAGGTGGTACCTCTAGTACCCTATAATGTCACATTCCAAGAGTGAGGGTGATTCTTTGAGTTCATGATTTATAGATTCCATGTCAATCATACATGAATGGTTGACCAAGGAGTACATCATAAATATCTAGATTGACCACATCACACAAGACTTCATCTTGGAAAGGTTTTATTTCATATGAAAGAAGACACTGCTAGGTGACATAGAGGTCTCTTCTTGGGCTCAACCATCCAATACTATATGGCTTTGGGTGAGGCTTCATGGATAGATTTAGAATTTTCAAAACTTTTGTGGAGATTAAATTCTTTTGACTCCCACTATCAAGAATGAAATGCAGAGGTTTACCTTTTACCCATAATTTAGAGTGAAACAACCTTTCCTTGTCATCTAGCCTTTCCTCATAGGTTTGTGATGAAGCAATGATGGTATTAGGCTCATCATCTATAATCTCTTCTTCATCCTCTTCAATTGTAGGTTGTGTATGAGATAGAGCAGTAGATGTTGAGTATTGTGACTCAGAAAGTAGTGACTTGATGACTTGACATTCTTCTTTGGAGTGAGTTTCAGTTTTGTGGTAATCACACCATTTTCCAATCTTCCCCTTCTAGGGTTTCTTATCTTGAAACTCATTTTGCTTCTAATTTTGACCTCATGTTTGAATTTCCTTGTCACTTTTCCATTTTGAAGGCCGACTCTTCATATTATTTCTTCCATGCTTCTGCTCAATCTTCACTACAAAATTGTATACCTCACTGAGGGTTTCTAAATTGAAGAGTTTTATTTCCCCCCCATATGTACCATTATAGTCCACCATGATATTTGAGAGTCTTATGTTTCTCACTTTCTTGGATGCCCAATCTTGTAGATAGAGAATGAAAAATGTTAGTGTAATCTTGAACACTCGAGTGGTCCTTACTTTGGCAAAGTTATTACCACTATATGTATAGATCATCATATGCTCTAATGGGATAGTATTATTCCTTTACCACTTCCATGAAATCATCCCAAGTAGGTTCCACCTCAAGGCCAATGTAATCTATACTAAACCTCATTTTATACACTTCCCACCAATTTTTCATGAGTAATAATGCTTTCAAAAGGAAAAAAGTGATCTTTTCTCCATTAGTGAATTCATTTACAAAAAATTAGGAAGACAATTGATCTAACCAATTTTTTACTACATCAACATTGAATTTTCATTCAAATTTAGGGATATCAAAATTCACCTAAACCTTGAAGGGTGTTGGGGCACTGAAAGGATGTTCCATGGATGAGGAGCCATAATTTCCCATTGAGATTTATTAAAGAATTTGGGTGAATTATTATAGAATATACACTTGTTTCCATTAGAGAGATTAATTAACCATTTCCTTGAAGGGATCAGATGTCTCAGTGTCATCTATCATTTGAAGTCATTTGGAGAAAATAAGTGGATAGTTTGGAAGCTCTATTGTTTTCCACCCAAGCTTTTTGTAGCCTAATCTCATCCTTAGGATCATACACTCTCAAA
>JARHVA010005722.1:800000-937500 GCA_037957365.1 Torreya grandis
GATGGATAAAGGATAGACATATAGATGTGATAGGATTGGGGATATATACATGGATATGAATATAGACAAAGAGACTCTATAGGACTCCAAAATAAACATCCCCATCACAAGATAAGCAATGACTTCTTTCTTGTTTAAAAACATTTGTATCTTATTTCTAGATAAAAACTTGTAATGGATGCCCACTTTTAAGACCAAGGTCACGAATGAGAAAATAGATCAGAATAGGAAGGGGAGGATGGAATGGAAAAGGATATGCCACCCAAGAGTGGGTACCCATAGATTGAGGTAAATTGGAACCTATCAAGTATATAAATGTTTTAAATGCATTATATTCATTGGATCATCAATCTCTTCACTGCCTAGTGTAGCTAAATTGCAGGCTTTAGATCAAAACTTAGTAATTCTGATATAACATCCTAGCCAATTGGATTCAAATATTCATTTATTATCCTTGCTTGCATTGGTATTTATTTTATTTTATTTTAGGATTAGATCAACAACTTAAAACTCTCTAAACTGGATCTTCTTACGGTATTGGCCTTTTAATCTGTTTTGATATGCCTGTAAGTGATTAAGGGCCCTTTGATGATTTTCATCTAGAATCTCTAATTATTGTATCCTTTCCCATCAAAAATTGTGATAAGTGATAATTCCCCAAAATGAGGTTCTCAAGGAGTGGAGTTCCACTTCCATAGGTAAGATAACTTATGTCACATATACTAAAGCATACGAAGTGGCCCAAGTGGGTGTTCAAACACTTGTTTGATAAGATCAAAGTGCAGGATATAATTATAGGTGCTAATTTATACCTAAATCATTAACTATTTTCTTTAGAATATTGATAAGAGTCTTATTTTTTGATTTAACCTTTCTATTCCCTTGGGGATAATAAGGGGTAGAAAAGTGTTGTTTGATATGGTACCATTAGAACAAGGCCTCAACTTCTTGATTTTTGAAGGACTTGCCATTATCAGATATGATGTTGGTAAGAATGCCAAAATTCTAAATGATTTGATTTAGTATGAATTTAAAATTTTTGAGACCTTTAATATATGTGAGTGGTATTACTTCTACCCATTTGGTTAAATACACCATAGTAGTAATAATGAATTTGTGTCCATCGAAAGACGTAGGATTTATCTTACCAATCAAATCAGGTACCCATATCAAGAATGTCCATGGAATCATAATAAGATGTAATTATTGAGTGGGTGTATGGATAATATTATGATATTTTTAAAAATAAACACATTTTTCACATACTAGCAGACATCCTACTCCATGATAGGCCAATAGTATCTAGTCTGGATAAATTTCTTGGCTAGGGACATTCTAATAATATGGTTGTGATAAATACCATTGTGGACCTTATTGATCATGAGAGAAGCCTCTTTCAAGGTTAGGCATATTAACAATGTCCCATATAATCTCTATAATAGAGCATGCTATCAAGTATAGTGTAATGGGAGGTACAGTAGATGAAGGCCTTACACTAATGGTGATTGAGATTTGGTGGTAAGATGTTATCATGGAGGTAGTTATAAATGTCATGTAACTAGGGAAGATTGGAATTATTAATAACACAAATTTTCAAAGGAGACATAGATTGGTGAGTTGGTAGGATTAGATGCTATATTAAAAAATTCCCCTCAAAAACTTCTTTAGGGATATCAATTAAAGATCCAATAGTGGCTATGGAGTCAACTACCTTATTACTCCCTCTGGACACTTGTTCAAATATAATAGATTGAAAATTCTACTTTAATTGATCTACCAATTGCTTATAAGGGATTAATTTTTCATCTTTAGTTTGTAACTCATTATTAACTTAATTTATTATGAGTTGTGAATCATTGAATACTTGTAAATGTTGGATGTTGCATTGGGTGGCCAAGTAAAGGCTAGTTATTAAAGCCTCATATTTTAAAATATTATTGGTGCATGGAAAAGTGAGGTGAAAGGATTTTGGAATAAGGTCACCTTGTGGGGTGACCAAAAGTATGCCCATTCCTAATCCATGTGTGGGAAAAGAACCATCAAAATATAGCTTCCATCAATTAGATTTTGAAGTATTCATTATAGATTCATCCAAGAAGGTTGTGGTAAGAGGCTCAATTATAATAAGAGGTTCTTTTTCTAGTTAATCTATTATCACTTGTCCTTTAATGGAATTTTGATGAACATAGTAAATATCAAATTCACTAAGCAACATAATCCACTTGACCATTCATCTTGTGAGGGCTGATTTTGATAGTAAATATTTTAGAGTATCAACTTTAGTAATGAGATGGACTTGATTGTTAAGTGTATAATGCCAAAGTTTTTATGAATAAAATACCATGGATAAGAAAAAAATTTTAATTAGAGTATAATTTAGCTCATAGGAGATTAAATTATGATTGAGATAATAAATTGCTTGCTCTTTTCACACATCATTGTGTTATGCAAGTAGGGCACAAATTGCACACAAAGTTGTGGAAATGTATAAGAACAAGGGCCTTCCTACGAAAAGGGTTGATAACATGGGTGGACTTTATAAACACTACTTTAGATTATTAAATTTATATTGGCATTCAAAGTTCTAATTAAAATTGGTCCCCTTCTTCAAGAGATGAGTAAAGGGGTGGTATTTATCTGTCAGCTGAGAGATGAATCAATGAATAACTTGTAACTTACCCTAAAGACTCCTAAACTTATTTGAATTATGAGGGGAGGCATTTACATAATAGATTTGAATTTAAATGGATCCACTTATATACCTCTCCTAGATATAATAAACCCTAATAATTTTCCTGAGGTGATGCCAAATACACATTTCTTTAGATTCAATGACTTTATATTCTCACAACTACTCAAAGATTCTTTTTAAGACTTCATAATGCTTTGATCTAAATCGGGACTTCCCTAGGATGTCATCCATATAGTCTTCAACTATATCATGTATCATATCATGGAAAATGACTATCATTACCTTTTGACAAGTAACACCAACATTTTTGAGTCTAAAGGGCATGAATTGATAGTAGAAGGTCCCCCATAGAGTGATGAAGGCTATTTTATGTTGATCTTATGGCATAAATTTGATTTTATTATAGCCCAAACAACCATCCATGAGAGATAACATTTCACATCCAACTATTTAATCCATGACCATATCAATATTGGGGAGAGGGAAGTCATCTTTAGGACATGCCTTATTTATGTCACAATATTATATATCCAATTGAAATAATCAATGGGTTAGATACAACCTACTTCCAAATTTTTTTTTATTTCATCTTTGAATAGTAAGGCCACTTTAAGGTACATCTTTCATAATTTTTGATTGATTGTTTTAGCATTAGGATGAACAAATAAATGATGCATAATTAAGGAGGGATCAAGTCTTGAAATGTTAGAATAAAACCATGAAAAAAAATCTATAAATTCCTTGAGCAAATCAATAATAATATAATGCTCCTAAAGTGTGTAAGTCACCCTCAGTTTGATGATTTTGAGATTTTCTTCAGTTCTAATGTTAACTTTGATCATCTCCTCAATGAGAGAGGGTGATTGATCTTAGAGACAAGGGGGAAATGATTGATTTAGGATGTCTTAAGAGAAATCATTTGGGATCTTAGTGTCTATTTTGATGTAGTCTTGTAATTTAGTTGAATCATATGGAAATTATCTTGGGCTTCAAGCTAGCTCGTCTTCTTCAGACTCCTCTTCTTTACTTTGGTCAAGGGGAAACTATTGTTCCTCAAAATAAGTTGACTAATAGAAAAAAAATTCTTATGGTCTTGTTGTCACCAAATCTTACACCCTAAAAGAGGGTTTTCAATCCTCTTCTATATTTGGGAAACATGGGAACACTTCTATGTATATTGGTGTACCTATAGTGAAAGTGAGCTTGTAGGTTTAAGGGCTAGCTCCTCAAATGTATCTTGAAGTGATTTTACCTATGCTAGATATTTGTTTATGGGAAAAGAGTTAGAATTTTGCATGAAATAAAACTAATCTAAGGGGGTGATACACCAAAATTATTTCCACATTACCATCATACTCCTATAATAATGAAACCAGACATACAAACTAGCTTCAAAGTCCTAAAGGATTCTAACATCAATGTTTTAATATAGAGGCAAGATGCATGGAAAAACACAAGGTGAATGAATTAGATGGTAGATTACACACTCCAAAGATAATTTTAGACTTGAAAGGAGCCTAACACACTTGAATACACTCTATATGTCTTGTTATAATAGGAAATCTTGTATAAACATGAGAGGACAAGGGAAGAAAGGATAGAGGATTATCACTTTGCTTCACCATACATCACTTTGCACACTTAGACAATTATTCATGAACTTTAAACCAGACTTGCAACAATGTTCAAAGTAAAAAATACAATGTCATTTTAGCAGGGCTTCACCATAAATAGTGTGTTATTAGCTTCAAAGAGCCAAAATCATTGCTATTTATAGAATTTCAGAGAGAATAAGAAAGAAGTAAGACCAAGAGTCACTGCGACATGTGTCATGCTGAGAGAAATAAGTTAAACATGTATGAAAATGAGTATGATGTTAGATAGTTATCATGGTGATGTCATGGAGGTGTCCTGGTGAGTGGATTAAGTGCCTTGATAGTCTATGTGACAATGACAAAGTATGCAATGTACTTATTTTTGTATGCTTGAATTATGATTGGTTGATCTTTAGTTTTGGCATGGTTAGAGATGTTCAAGGATGAGTATAGATTATTAAGCATGTGTGAAATGTCCCTAAGATATTTAATAATCTTTGAGAGATTATGTACATAAGTTAAATTCATCTAGTAGTTTATAGTTTTTATCTAGATAGTTTTGGTCTAGTGGCAAAAAATATGAGTAGGTAGTTTGGTGACATCACCATTGCCACATGGGAATGAGTCAAGGGGAGTTGGTCATATGGTTATGATCATATTAGTCCCTAATTATTATATGATAGATCTCAAGTCATGCATAAACATGTGGTAAAATATATGAGGGTGCAAAGTTAGCTTCCCAATTAGAATTCATTATTTTCCCATAGCCAAATTTGCATATGGTCAAAAAGATCTGAGTAAACATGTTGATGAGGTCAACCTTCACACACATGGATGTGTAAAGATAAAATGATCATATGGGTTTATTTATTTTTTTTCCTAGTTAATTTTCTGTTAATTTTCAAATCATGTGATAAAGCACATCAAAAGATATGCTTATGCAAAATTGGCTCCCAAGTAGTTTGACTATGTTTTCCATACTTAGCTAATTTAACAATGTGGTAAGAAGATCCAAGTGACCATTTTGATGGTGTTATATCTTGTACGTGTGAAGGTGTAAAGAGAAAATTATCATATGGGTTTTTTAATTTTTGATCTTAGTTATTCTGCACTAAAATTTAGATCATGTGATAAAGTGAATCAAAATATATGATTGTTCAAAGTTGCCCTCCCAAGCAAGTTTTTGACATAGTTGGATCTATGATAGATGTTTTTGAGAAGGCATTTTAATGGAAATATATCTTACACATGTGAAAGATTAAATAGTAGTGAGTCACATGGTTAGATTATCTTATGTGAGGAGATCATTTGGTCCAAATTTGAGATCATGTGTCAAATATTAGAAGTTATGAAGGTTAAAAAATGGCTACTCAAGCATATTAAAAGGGTCCCCATACTTGGTCATTTCTACACAATGTAAAGCTTGAGAAATATTGATGGTGTGCATTGCTCTAAGAAGTCAAGAAGCAGTGAGATGAGGATAGGTGAATGATTTTTAATGAATTAGCAAAGGTATAAGATAATAACCCAATGGTGAGAGGGTGTTTGAATAGATTGATTTAATGTTGATCATTGAAAATTAAATACCTATTTGATCCATATATATTGATGGAGTGTATTGATTCAACATTTTAAGATTGTACAAGTTGAAGTCAAAGTGATTGAGGTTTAACATTTGGCATTGGTGGAATAAACATTAAAGTTTGTATATGATAGACAATACAAGATTGATTCAAAGCTAAGAGGACATGAGATTCAAGATTTATGTTTTAAGGTTAATTATGATCGTTGCTATTCAATTATTTGAATTTAACATAGGGAAAAAATAGAGCTCTATATTTTATCCATATATTTTTATATAAGTTGAATTTTGTGGTGTTGTAAAAACAAAATATGAAGAGGACTACATGGTGTATCTAATGAACTTGATTTGAAGATTTAAAAGTAAGTACAATCAAATATATTGAGCTTAGAAGTTGACTATGTGTTCATTCTTGTTCTAAAAGTGACCCAAAAAGGATGTTTGATATTGTGTCAATGTTGTTTTGATGTCTCATGATGACTTAGCTATTGGGGAGTGTTTTAGATTTCATAAGGTTTCTCTATGTGGATTTTGGGGGTGTGATAAATCTATCTTGAGTATGAACAATGCTTAAGAAGTTGATTATGTGTTTGATAATGGTGTTCTCATGTATAAGGTCTCTATTTGAGTTGTTTGAGCATAAACAGAGGTGAGATAAGATGACTATGATCATTTGAGTATGTCAAAGGGGACATAAGGAGTGGACCTATGTATTTGAAAGTGGTCTTGTGTTATTTTTTTTACTTGAGGGTGTGATAAATGGGTGAATAGGTCTTCATGAGACCTATAAAAGCTACAAGGGTCTTAATAAAATGTGTAGCTACTTAAGGGTGACCTATAGATGCTATGGACGACCTGTGAAGATTGTATTAAGTTTTGTCTTCATGTGAGAGATGCCTTAAGGACTAAGACATGCCTAATGGCTAACCAAGGCACTGATTATCAAGATTTCTCTATAAATATTGGAACCAAAGATAATGGTTTCTATACATGGAGTGGGAGACTAAGGAGAGTTTGAAGAGAGTCTTGTTTGTGTGTTTTATTTATTGAATGAGGGGTAGAGTTCCCTGAAGATGAGTTAAAGAGCAGATTAGTTTGAGGACTATTTGTATGACTTATAAGTCATAATTTTATTGGTAGAATAGTGCTCTTAAAGATTGAGTATGAGTGAAGGTGAAGAGTGATAATCAAGGGTCCTTCATTAGGTGTTGAAGACATAATTTCAAAGTTAGATGTATTTATAGATGTTTTTGTGGAAACTCAAAATCTAAGGTGGTTGTAACCTACTTATAAGTTAAAATTTACTAAAATTCTAGTTGTTATTGTAGCTCAGCTAGATAGGTGTAGAAGCACCTTGTGGGATTGAATTCTCACCAAATAGGGATTGTAGTTGCTTGATAATTTGTAGATGGTCTAAATTAGTTCTTGTTATTAAAGGATAGTAGTCCAATTATAGGTTTTAGTGGGTTTTATTCCCCAAGAGGGTTTCCCACATATGTCATGTGTTATGTGATTGATCTTGCATTGTCTCTCTTAATCATTATTATGTATAATGTGTATGCTTCATGAATGCTTGTGGTAACTAATTAAGTGCTTGTAAATATCATAATTAAAGTTAGATTATTTGGACTCACTAATTCACCCCTCCCCCCTCTTAGTAATTGTACCTCTAATAATTGGTATTAGAGTAGATTTCTTAGTAAAGGCTTAACAACTTGAAGGTGATCCAAGGTACAATATGGGTAGTCATCAAGGAGGTTTATATACTAAGAAAGTAATGATGTTCAGTAGATCCAATTATAATTTTTGGAGTGCAAGGATGAAGACATATATTATGTTCCTAGGGTTTGATGTATGGTAATCTATTCTAGATGGTTATGTTACACCTATTACTCCTCCATCTAGTGCTACAGACAAAATGTCATTTGAGAAGAATTCTAAGGTGATGAATGCTATCACTTTTGGTTTTTTAGATACTGAATACACCAAGGTAATCCATTATACATCTACTAAATAGATATGGGACAAAATGAAAATCATTTTTTAGGGAGATTCAAAGGTTAAGCTTGCTAATTTATAGACTCACTAAAGGTAATTTGAAAGTCTCAAGATGAAGGAAGAAGATTCTATGGCATCCTTTTTTAAGAGAGTTGATGAGACTGTGAACATTATCAAAGGTCTTGGAGAGAATCTTGAAGAGTCAAATATATTCCAAAAGGTATTAAGTTCTCTATCTCTCAAGTTTGAGCCAAAAGTATCTTCTATTTAAGAGAGTCATGATCTTACTTAGTTTAAGATGGATCAATTGCATGACACTCTTACTACATATGAGATGAGAATAAATGATGATATACCACCAAAGAAGGAAGTTGATTTCAAGATAGAGATGAAGCTTAAGAAGTTTCAAGGTAATAAATCCAAAGAGGATGAAATTTTTTATATTTATTATGATGAACTAATTGCTTTGATTACTAGGAAATTGAACATAGGCTCAGGGAAGTATAAGGGTAAACTACCCTTCATATGTTTCAATTATAGAGAGATAGGACATTTTGCTCATAAGTGCTCTCATAAGTATGAAAATATTATTGATGAATATCATGGTGAAGGCTAAGATGAGAACAATAAGACATGCATGAAGAAAGGATTTAGAAATTATAACAACAAGAAGAGTCTTTACACCAAAGAAGATTACAGCTCCTCAAATGGGAGTGAAGATAGTGACTTGGAATATGATCATGAGGATAATTTTCCTACTAAATATGAATCTCTATTCATGGCTAAAGAAGGAATTCACTCACATTAGAAGGTGTCTACTTGGAGTGATTTAGATAATGATGAAGATGATGTGGATTGTGACACTATTTTGATGAATTCTCTTGAAGAATTGAAGATTGAGAAGAAAATCAATAAGAATATGAAATATAAAATCAAGTAATATGAAGAAAAATCTAGTGTGTATGAGGAAATATTGAATTAAGATACTAAGTATCATGAAGATATGATCAAGCATCTCAATTTTCAATTGGAAATTTTGTCTACAAGCCTAATGGCTAAAGAAGATGAATGTTCAAGATATGTTTCTGAAAATGAGTCTTTGAAATATGAGTTAGAAAAGATAGCTAGTAAGGTGAAGACATTTGTGAGATTTGAAAAGAGCTCATGTGATCTAGACAATATTTTGAGTGGTCAAAATCATGATAGTAATAAAAATAGTCTTGAATATAAATAAGAACAATAGAATGTTTCTCAAAATAAGATGAAGACTAATGTGAACTAGAATAATCATAGTTTGAATATAAATCATCAAATAATAACTAAAGGTACTGGCAGAATGAAGATAAATTAGATTAGATATCCAAATGCAATGAGGTATGAAAGATTCAATGGTTACTATTACACATTTAATCAATTTGTTCATAGGGCTAGAGAATGTAAGCGAACTGTTAGAAATGAGTTTACATAGAACTATAATGGGGGTCATCAGTTAAAAGGTATGAATAGATTAATTTATTTAATTGTCATGACATAGGACATGCTGAAAATTTATATCCAAATAAGGCAAGGCAAGATTTATTTATTTCAAAAGGTAAGGTGTGCTAAAATTGTGAACATAAAGGTCACATATCTAGGTTTTACAAGTAAATATCTATAAATCATAATAGGTTTAATCAGGATCCTAGAGTGCAAGGAATAAGGCATATTAACACATGGAAGCCAAAGGTAAAAAATGTGAGTCATGATGAGACTACAGGTCTAAGTAATTTATTTGTTATGGTGGAGATTGCTTTAGAAGTTGAAGAGTAACAAGAGGTCTCATTGTCTGCTCATGTTGAGAATGAAGAGATCAAGCTCAAAGAGAAGACCAAATTGTTGGTTAAAGCTAGTACTAAGGTATGTATGGATCCAATTAAACATCATATTGTTGATGATCATGTATCATGCAAATAAAATTAATTGTTTATGCCTAATAAATAGGTTCCAAGCTGGAAGGAGGATCCTTCAAATGAAAAGGTATGTAATGAATCTATGTTCTCTCCATGTATTGTCAATCCAATCATAGAAGAAAAGGAGAATGTTATAGTGGATGAATTTTTTTTATCTTAATCCAAAGAAGAAGAAGAATAACTATAAGTATCATATGACCAAGGAGGATAAGGAATATGAGGAGTTGTGGGCAACTCCTGGTTTTGCACCATGGTAGAGCATTATGGTGTAGAGGAGGTAGCTATATGCTTCTTAAGAGAGTCATTTTAGTGGAGAAGAAAGTTTGTGTGTTTAAGATAATAATGCCAATTGGATAAGGTCTTTGGTTAAGATGGAGCAACAAGTTCATGAGCCTATTATTCAAAATATTGTCATTGATGTCAAAGGTCTAGCATTATTGGTGATAAAGGCCCCATTTAATTTAATGATGTTTTTAATATTCATATCTTCACTAATGTGTGTTGATATTTATTTAATATGAATGAATATATTTTTTATTAAAAAAATATATATATCCCATGCTTAGCAATTGGCATTAGAGAAGCTTCCTTTGGAAATATTTTTACATCTTGAAGGTAGATTAGGGAAAGCATGATGGGTAGATCACATGAAGGTTTTTCTACAAATAAGTTAGTTTTATTTGATGGGACAAATTATGATTTTTGGAGCATAAGGATGAGGACTTATTTGATGGCCCTTAGATTTGAAATTTGGCAAGCAATGGTGGAGGAATATGAAGAGCCATAGACACTTGTAACTACTCTAGTAGAAAAGAAGGTAACTAAAAATAATGCTAAAGATTTAAATCTATTTTATGTGGTTTATGTGAATTAGAATTTGTTAAAGTTATGCAATGTAAATCTACTCATGAAACTTGGGTAAAGCTTGAGAATATTTACAAAGGTGATAGAAAGGTTCAACAAGCTAAGATTTAGACTTTCAAAAGATAGTTTGAGAGTTTGAATATGGAAGAGAAAGAAAATATATCAAGTTACATTTTGTGAGTTGATCAAATAGTTAATCTGATTCAAGGTCTTAGAGAAAAGTTAGAAGAATCAATTGTGGTACAAAATGTTTTGAGATCTCTATCATTGAGATATGATGCAAAAGTTTTGATAATTAAAGAGATGAAGAATTTAGCCAAGCTAAAGATGGATGAACTACATGGTATTCTTATAGAATATGAGATGTGGACCGAATAAGAGAAACCCTCAAAGAGAGAAGCTGCTTTCAAGACATCAAAGAAAGAGAAGGATAATATTCATGAATCAAGTGACAGTTCTAGTAATGATGAAGATGACAACAAATATTTATTCATTCACAAGCTGAAAAAGGGCACAGGTAAATATCAAGAAAAATTACCTTTTAAATGTTTTAATTATGGAAAGATTACACATTTTGAAGCTAAGTGCCTAGATAAAGGTAATGGTGATAATGAAGAAGGAAAGTCTACATACAAAAATAATTTCAAAGAAAAATTCAAGAAGGGATTTAAGAAGAAGAGTTTATATTCTAGAGATCCTAGCTCAGTCGAAGATAGTGGAGTCAGTGATTCAAAAGAAGAAGAGATTCTATTCATGGCCATACATGAAGATGCCTCTATAAACAAAATTATAGATGATCAAGAAAAAGAATGAGATAAAGATGAAGTGAATCTAGAAGGAGAACTCATTTGTGTCTTAGAAGAGTTAAAAGCTCTTGAGAAGAAGAAAACTCTAGATCAAGAAAAATGAAAAGGAGTCAAAATAAATGATTGAAGATCTACAAACACACTTTGAAGAAGTCAATAATAATGAAAAATATCTAACGTCATAGTTGAAAAAATTAAGTGAAGAATGTGAAAGGTATGTTATTGAAATTGCTTCTTTAAAAGTAGATTTTGAGAAAACATATAAAGCAATCAATGATAGAGTATCCAATTATTCAAAATTTGAGAATAACCCTAATATGTTGAATAAGATATTAGAAAGCTAAAGATTAATGTTAGATAAGATAGGTATCAAATTTGAAAAAGAGAAAGGGGAGGTCACTAATTTCATAAACAAAGTTAACACATAAAAAGGAAATAGCTATGTTAAAGCTCTTACAAAAGAGGAAATAAAAAGGGAAGAAGTTAAGAATACAGAGAACATCTTAAACAAAGAAGGTTGGAAGGAATATAGCTACAAAAGGCAATCAAGTCAGAGATACATAAATAGGTCCTATTTTTATGGTTACTATTTTTATTGTAATGGATATGGTCATAAGAAAATAGAATTTTAAAAAAGGGCTAACAATTTCAGAAATAAGGAGAAGGAAACTAATGCAAAGTAAGCCACAACTCTTTTGCTCCTCTATCAAGATTTAATGAAGAGGCCATAATATGTTACAAGTGCAATAACTTCAGACACATAGCTTGGCATTATATAATCATGTTCAAGTCAGGAAAGAAGAACCAGAGTTTCAAGGCTCTATTCATCAAGAAGAAAGTTCAGATAGGTTCATGGTAGAAGAAAAAATTTGAAAAATCTATGTTAGAATAGACAACTTTTCATCAAGAAATGAAGAAAAGCCTAGGTTCATTGATAGTGGATGTTCAAGGAACATGACATGAGACAAGATCAAGTTCAAAACCTTGAAGAAGATTATTGGTAGCATAGTGAAATTTGAATATAATACTACTACTAGAATTATTGAAAAAGGTACACTATGTTTGGATAATGGTAAAACTAACTAAAAATGTTTTGTATATAGAAGGTCTTAAGCATAATATTTTAAATGTAAGTTAAATGTGTGATCAAGGGAACACACTAAATTTTTATTTAGAAGGTTATGAAATTAGGAGAAAAGATTCAGATGTGTTGGTTGCAGATGCTTAGAGAACATGCAATAATTTATATATGTTATTAGACATCAAAGGTCAAAGATGTTGTTTGAGTCAGATTAAAGAAAGTTGGCTATGACACAAGAGAATGGGACACATAAATTTTGGAAATCTTGTCAACATTTATAAGAAGCAAATAGTCATAAATATTTTAAAGATTACAAAGCCATCTATCACACTTTGTGAACCTTGTTAGCATGGGAAGTAGGCCATAAGGTAGTTCAAAACAAAAGAATAATTGATGACTCAGATGTTAGAGCTTGTTCACACTAACTTATGTGGACCTATGAGAACTCAAAGTACTCAAGGTGAGAAATATTTCATGTTGCTTATTGATGATTTTTCATGTATGACTTGGGTAATGTTTTTAAATAAAAAATTAGAAGCTTTCAGACATTTCAAAGCATTCAAAGAATTAGTTGAGAATGAAACTAGTTTGAAGATTAAGTGCCTAAGATCATATCAAGGAGGATAATTTATGTTAGATTAGTTTATTGAGTTTTATGAAGACCATGGAATAAAGAGACATTATTTAGTAGCTAGAACTCCACAAAAAAATGGAGTAGTTGAAAAAATAAACAAAATAGTTTAGGAGATGGTGAGGACAATGATAAATAAATCCAAGATACCAAATAAATATTGGAGAGATGCAGTTGGTATAATAGTGTATTATTGAGAGCCAACATTGAAAACACTCCTTATGAGCTATGGAAAGACAAACAAGCTTTAGTTGATTATTTTAGAGTTTTTAGTAATAGATGCTTCCTAAAGAGAATTGATGAAAAATTGGGTAAGTTTGAATCTAGAGTAGATCAAGGTATATTTTTTGGTTATTCTTAAAAAAGTAAAGCTTATAAATTTTATAACAAAAAAACTAAGAAAATAGTTGAAAGTGCAAGTGTCATGATAGAAGAAGATGGAGCATAAAGAATTAGTGATCCAATGGATATTCTTGAAATTGAAGATGAAGATTTTGAAGAATCAGATGAAGATGAGAAGGAGAAAAAGGACAAAAAAACCCCATCCATATATGTCCAGAGAAATCATAATGAAAGTGACATCATCAGGGATATAAATGAATGAATTCACACCAAAAAAATGATGGTAAGTGAATCTGAGCAAGTGAATTTCTCTCTGTTATCCAAAATTCAGCCTAGAACCTTTTTAGAAGCTAGACATGATAAGCATTGGGTTAAGGAAATGGATAAAGAATTAAATTAGATAGAAAAGAATGATACTTAGGAATTTATGCCTAGACCAAAAGATCATAATGTGATAGAAACAAAATAGGTTTATAGAAATAAGTTGAATGAAAATGGAGAAGTGATCAATAATAAAGCAAGATTAGTATGTAAAGGATATGCTCAGATTGAGGGAATAGATTTTGAAGAAATTTTTTCACCAATGGCAAGGCTAGAGGTTATTAAAATGTTTCTTGCATATGCAATGTTTAAAATTTTTAAAGCATTTCAGATGGATGTCAAATCTACCTTCCTAAATGGGAATCTAGAAGAAGAGGTCTACATTGAGTAGCCTGAAGGATTTATTCTCTCAAATATTAGTCGCTGTGTATGCAAATTGAATAAAGTACTATATGGATTGAAGAAAACTCCCAAAGCTTGGTATGAAAGACTTGATAAGTACATATAAGATCAAGGTTTTAAGAGAGGATTTGCTAACAATAATCTCTACATCAAAATAGAAGGTGAGAATTAATTGATTATTATGGTATATGTTGATGATATCATTTTTAGAGGAAACATTGAAAAGATGACAATTTTTTTTTTGATAATATGCAAAAAGAATTTGAGATGTCTATGTTTGGAGAATTGTCATTTTTCTTAGGATTACAAATATTTTAGTCAGATAAAGGAATTTTCATATCTCAAAGTAAATATTCCAAGAAAATGTTGAAGAAATTTGATTTTGAGGATTGTGCACCAGTTGGCACACCAATGAGTATATAAAATAAGGTGATCAAAGATGAAGATTCACCTATTATAGATCAATATTTGTATAGATCTATGATTGGTAGTCTTTTATATTTGACAAAATTAAGGCTAGATATCATGCATGTAGTAGGTATGGTTGTAAGATATCAATTAGCTCCAAAAGATAATCATATTCAGTTAGTGAAGAGAATATTTAGATATATCAAAGGGATATTGCATTCTGGATTGTGGTATCCCATAGGTAGAGATTTCACTTTGTTTGCTTATATAGATTTAGATTGGGTAGGTTTCTTAGATAATAGAAAGAGTATAAGTGGAGAATATTTATTCCTCGATGATAGTTTAGTATCATGGCTAAGCAAAAAGTAGAATGCAATATCACTTTCTATAGCTGAAGTAGAATATATTGTAGTGGTATTGTGTTGTACTCAAGTGCTTTGGATGAAGCAAATTTTGGAAGATATCAAGGTAAAATATAATGAACCTATTTGTATTTTTTCATGACAACATAAGTGCGATTAATATTTCTAAGAATCTAGTGATGCATTCAAGAACAAAATATATTCCTATCAAATATCAATTTTTGAGAGAGTAGGTGGTAGATCAATAGGTTAAAATGGAATATATCAGTACCAAAAAATAGATTGTAGATATTTTTACAAAGGCACTACCAGAAGACACATTTGAGTATCTATGGGGGAAGTTGGGAGTAATTTCTTTTACTTCCTACCATTGAGGATCAATATTAGTTAAGGGAGAGCTAAGTGTTAGCTCTAGGATAAGCCCTTTGCCATTGGTGTCAAAGGTGGAGAAGACTATAAATAGGTATAGGTTATTACAGTAAGTGGGAGTTACTATATGTTTTTTACATGGTAGTATGAGTAGGTTATCATGTGCAGTGTAGGTTTCAAGATGTGGTAGTTTTATTTTGAGGTTGCCGTCAATGACAAAGGGGGAGATTGTTTAAAATATTGTCATTGGTGTCAAAGGTCTAGCATTATTGATGATAAAGGCCCCATAGCATTTAATGATGTTTTTAATATTCATATCTTGGCTAATGTGTGGTGATATTTATTTAATATTAATGAATATATTTTTGATTAAATAAAAGATATATCTCATGCTTAACACCTATTTTAGAGGAAGGTGAATTCTTGGCTGAAGCTGAAAATAAATCAGAGGGAGATCTTCTTTTTTCTCAGTCTAGGAAGATCCAAGTGTTATCTTAGGCTGATAATGACTTTCCTTTGGATGAGCCTCCTCCCCTAGAAGTTGTGAAAGATAATGGAGAAAACTCGAAGCATAAACTAAACCAAAGAAAAAGGGCTGAAAAAAAGATTAATACTAAGGGGGTAGAAACTAGAAGCAGCAAAATAGATCAGCAAACTAAGGTGAAACCTCTTGCTTTTACTCTGAATAAATCTGGAAAAAGTGCTGAACAACATTATAAGGTGAAACCGGATGTTGGTTCCCTGGACAAACCTGGAAGAAGATCCACTAAGAAAACTAGAGAGTTAGAAAGTATGCAGAATATTGCTGATGGTAGGCAGGCAACTATTTTGGATTTTGCCCCTAAAAAATAGATATGAAAATAATTACTTGGAATATTAGGGGGCTGAATAGTATTCATAAATTGGCTATTGATGTTGTCCCTGTAAAACCTGATTTTGATGTTGCTCTTCAGTAGGTTTCAAGACTGCTTTTCCTGGTGGTTGTTAATGCTCTATCTTTTTTGATTATGTTTAAGGGTTTTGGGGTCCCTTCAAAACCTACTTTTATCATAATATAAAACACCTATTTTAGAGGTTTGTGAAGGAGCTATAGTACAAGATTAGAATGGATTATTCCAGATGGCATAATAAGTTTGGTGCAATGTTAAAAGGTGCTCAGAAAGGGAAAACATGCCTAAAATGAGTTATAAGAAGTCAAAGATCATAATGGTGAGGAAGATCAATTTTTGGTCCAAAAATATGTGATGGGTTTCTTTAGGTGTGCAAGAAGTTTTCAAAGGTGTGCATTAACCATAAGGAGGTTTGTTGACCTTGTTTATTTTGAGATTCTAAGGTTTTATGCTCTACTAGAAAAGTGGTTTGCCTTGTTAATTTAAGTTTAAGGCTTATTAATATGTTGAATGGGACAAATGGGTGGTCAATTCAATCTTTAAATAGAATTGAAGGTTTGTAGTTCTCAATTTATTCAAGTTTTGGTCAATATGGAGGGCTAATTGGCTAGTAGGTTTGTGAAGGAAGTATGTTTCAAAGGACGATATTGGTGATGAAAATTAGTGTGATTGAGGGGGCATATTAGATTACTCTATATATGAATTTTTATGTCTTGAATATGTGTTTACTAAATATTGTGGGCTCTACAAATTTTAGGTAAGGCTATAAGGAGGCTAGATAGGCCTAGTTTGAAGAAGAGTGATTTTTGATTAGTTTATCCAAAAGAGTAAGGTATGTGTGTTTCAAGGTGAGATCTCAACTTGGTTTAGTGCAATTTTCCTATTTGGTGAGTGTCATGAAGTTCTATTGGTGATCCTTATGGTAGCTTGAGAGAGAAGGCTAGTAAGCATGTGTAGTGATTCTTCATGGTGTGTGGAGATATGAAGATGCTCAGAAGGTGAAATTTCTCATAGTTATTAGGGGGAGGCCCTATCATATGTTTCTTGATGTGTTATATCATATTTTTATGTTTTTTTGTATATTATTTCTTCATTGGTTGCAGTGCTTGATTGAAGAGAGTGTTGCCATAGAGCAAGAGGAAGTTTGTCAAGGCAAGCTGAAGTAGTCTCAAGGTAATGGGGAGTTTGTATCATATTTATAATATGGTTGTTTCCTATTTGATAATCTTTTTATGTCCTTAGGATCAGTTGGTTCCCACTTTTTCATTGTGTCAAAGGGGGAGAAAGTTCCTGTTGTGGGAGTACTTGAAGAGAGAGAAGGTGAGATGTATGTTTCTATATATGATGGTTATTGAAATTAAGAAAAAAGGGGATATTATTGAAGAGTTATCATGATGATTTCATGTATGTGTCTTGGTGAGTGGATGAAGCACCTTGATAGTCTATGTGACAATGACAAAGTAAGCAATGTGCTTATTCTTGTAAGCTTGAAGTATGATTGGTTGATCTTCATTTTTGGCATGGTTAGATGTGTTTAGGGATGAGTAGAGAGTATTAATCATGTAAAAAAATTCCTAATATTTTTTTTAATATTTGAGAGCTTGTGTGCATAAGTGAAATTCATCTGGTAGTCCATAGTTTTCATCTAGACAGTTTCGGTCTAGTGGTAAAAAATTTGAGTAGGCAATTTAGTGACATAACCATTTCCATGTGAGAATGAGTCAAGGGGAATTGGTAATATGGTTGTGATCATATTATTCCCTAGTTTTTATGCACTAGATCTCAAGTCATGCATCAAAACATGATAAAATATATGAGGGTACAAAGTTGGCTTCTCAATCAGAATTCATTGTTTTCCCATACTTAGCCAAATTTGCATATGGTCAGAAAGAGCTGAGTAAGCATGTTGATAAGGTCAAATTTCACATTTGTGGAGGTGTCAAGACAAAATGATCATATGGATTTGTTTATTTTTTTACCTAGTTTATTTGTGTAAATTTTTATATCATGCAATGAAGTGCATCAAAAGATATGCTTATGCAAAGTTGGGATCCTAGGCAATTTGATTGTGTTTTTCCATACTTATCTAATTTTGTAATGTGGCAAGAAGAGTCAAGTGAGAATTTTTATGGTGTTATATCCTACATGTGTGAAGGTTTTAAGAGAAACTAATCATATGGGTTTATTTAGTTTTGATCCTAGTTATTTTGTGTTAAAATTTAGATCATATGATGAAGCACATCAAAAGATATGTTTGTTCAAAGTTGGCCTCCCAAGCATGTTTTTGACATAGTTGGATCTATGATAAATTTTTTTGAGAAGGCATTTTAATGGTGATATATCTCACACATGTGAAGGCCTTAATAATAGTGATTCACATGGTTGTATTCTCCTATGTGAGAAGATCATCTGATTCTACAATTTAAGATCATGCATCAAAGTGTCAAAGAAGTTATTAAGGTTAAATAATGGCTACTTAGGCATATTAAAAGGGTCCCCATAGTCATTTTTACACAAGTTAAAGCTCGATCAAGATCAATGGTGCACATTACTCCAAGAAGTTAGGAAGTAGTGAGATGAGGATAGGTGCATGATGTTTAACAACTAAGAAAAGGTATAGGATGAGTATCTAATGATGAGCAGGTGTTTATACAGATTGATCTAATGATGATCATTGATAGTTAAAGACTTGACTAATCTACAGAGATAGATAAAGCACATTGAGTCAACATTTCAATATTATATGAGATGAGGTCAAAGTGGATAAGGTTTAATGTTTGGAATTGGTGGACTATGTTTGAGTTGTTTGAGAATACAAAGAGGTGAGATAAGATTATTATGATCATTTAAGGATGTTGAATGGGATATAAGGAGTGGAAACATGTATTTTAAAGTATTTATGTGTTTTTGTTCTGCTAGAGGGTGTGCTAAATGGGTGAATAGGTCTTGATGAGACCTATAAGAGCTACAAGGGCATTATTAAAAGGTGTAACTGCTTAAGGGTGACCTATAAATGTTATGGCCAACCTATGAAGATTATATTAAGTAATGTATTCATGTGAGAGATGAATTAAGGGCTAAGGCATGACTAATGGCCAACCAAGGTATTGATTATCAAGATTGCTCTATGAATAGTGGAAATAAAGATGATGGTTTTTAGACTTGGAGTGAGAGACTAGGGAGAGTTTGGAGAGAGGATTGGTTGTGTGTTTTTTAGAGTGAAGGATGGGTAGAGTGATACGAGGATGAGTTGAAGAGTAGATCAGTTTGAGGACTATTTATATGACCTATAAGTCATAATTTTGTTGGTAGAATAGTGATCTTGCAGATTGAGTATGAGCAAAGGTAAAGAGTGATAATCAAAGTTCTATCATCAGGTTTTAAATACATTGGTTCAAAGTTGTATGTATTCATAGATGTTATTATGGTAGCTCAACATCTAAGGTGGTTGCATCCTTATTATAAGGTAAAAATTACTAAAAGTCTAGTTGTTATTTTAGCTTAGCTAGATATGTGTGGCAACACCTTGTGGGATTGATTTATGACTAAATAGGGATCATAGTTCTTTGATCATTTCTAGGTGGTCTAAATTGGTTCTTGTTATTATAGGATATAAGTTTAATTTTAGGTTCTAGTGGGTTTTATTCCTCAAGAGGGTTTCCCTGTATGTCATGTGTTATGTGATTGATCTTATTTTATCTCTCTTGGTTACTACTATGAATGATGTGTATGCTCCATGAATACTTATGGTAATTTATTGAGTGATTTTAAAGATCAAAATTAAATTTGGACTATTTGGTCTCACTAATTCACACCCCCTCTCAATGATTGTACCTCTAACATATGAAATAAACCATGCAAAGTTTAATAGGACAAATGGCCATCCAAATCATAAAACTTCATGAAATTTGGCATAGGTTTCTCCTTACTTGTTCAAGAACCTAACATTATCATTTAGCTCCTTTAGAATGTCCCATAGCTAACCTAGGATGAAAATGATGATCGAATTGAGGGAGGATAAATTGTAAACAAACCCCACAAAACCAAAGTTCAAAACCTTCCTCATCATCAATAAAATCCCCAAATTCCTCTATAGAGTGTCCAAAAACATGTGAGAATTTCAAATTTCCTACTCAAGTTCTCCATTCTATTCCATGCAGGCATGAATTCATCCTAAACCAAAAATGGCTTCCCTATAATATGAAATGGTCTTAGATTGAGCTTACATGATGACACATGCAATCTTATTTTGATCTCTTGTTTGCACATCTGCATACTTAGGTCCACAAAATCCTTTTGATCTGACATGCATTTCTATGTGGAATCCTCTTTTCATGCTATTTTCTTTAGACACATGTCTTTACCCCATGACTCTTTGAAATTTGATCGAACTCACTTTATTGGTCCTCTTGAGAATTTCATTGCTTTAACCTTCAACACTAGCCATTGATCATTGATTTACGGTCTCATGATTATGAAATTTGGCATTTTCACATGTAATTTATATCTTTTAATCCTTGACTTTATGTGCACCATCGATCTCCTTGGCATGATTAAATGTATGCCATTGATCCTCCTTTTACTTGATCAAGCATATAACATTGATCTAGTAAGTCACCATAATTTTGACACTTATCATCGATGCATTTAATCTTAGGATATGATGACCTTTTAATATTTTACTTTTTGGATATTTTTTTCATGATTGAACATGTACCATTTATCTATGATCCTAGTCTTCAACATTGATCATTGATCTTATTTTATACACAAGAACACACACTGTCAATCCACTCCAAGAAATTTTGATTCATTGACTACCTATGTTACATTGATCTAAAATATAATCACATGAGATTTTACCACTTAGAAGTTATACATTTAAGCTTATTATCCTTTTGAATATTTAAACCTAAACAGTTATTTCCTATAGTTTTAATTTGATGTCTTCTGCTCTAGCCTTATGGTTTATTTTGAACATATTTGCTTTCTTCAAACAAGATTTTCCAACCATGAAGTTATTTAATCTAGGAAATTTATCCTTTAGATGCAATTATATTCTCCATAAAACTTGTATATGTTCATTCATGGTGGAAGACTCACTCAACTGACTGGTTCTACATATCTAGAAGGGCAATGAAGGAGCAAAATAGTTTTAAACCTATCTTTTTGATTTTTAGTTATCACCTACTAATATTTAGTTATAAACTAACATAACTGACAAGGAATTACATATTATATGTTGAATAAGAAATTGGAACAAGTGGACACCTTTAAAAACTATACCATTTGCATATATGACTCTAAAATTACCCCTAACTCACTCAAAATAACATAAGGACTAAACTAGATCATGACCAAGGTTAAAAACATATGGTATGACATAAAATAGAACTATGAAACACCCTATGACATTATAATAAACCCCTATATAATATTTTGACTATAGGGGTTGACCCATTTTAACCTCTGGTCAAAATGGTCAACGTGTCTCTATAAGGCATGAAATCTTGAGATCCCAGAAATTCTAAGATGACCTTATCATTTTGAAACATATCAAAGGATGGATCCTTATATTGATCCTAGTTAATTAATGAGGGACAATGAAAGGATATGTTAATGGTGTAGATAGTGGTGTTAGTGAAAAGTTTTGTGGTAGAAATTTCTTTGTAGTGACTATAAATGGAACATGTCTCATTTTATTCATCAGAAAGAGGCTCCTCAGGGATCAAAATGACATCCAAAATAATATTATTTAAGTCATTATCAATAAGTTTGTAGATTAAACCAAGATATTGTATATTTTATTGAATTGTTAAAGGTTCAAGCCTACCTTACTCATGTCTCCCTAGTCCTTTTCCTTGATACTGCATACTTTGTGACATTTGTTGGATGTGGGGTTATCTCTTTATAGGAGATGTGAGGGCCTCATCTTCAGGGATAAGCCATGATTCATCTAATTCATTGATATATTATTTTTATAATAATCCTACACTAGAGAAGGTTGTTAGTTTAAATTGATAGCTGATAGGGTTGGTTTTTTGCATAGTCGAGGACCCATAGCTATATGGGGAAAGAGGTAAGTCACCTACATAAAAGGTTTTATTTTCATATTCCCCATACCCAGTGGATGTGATTTTTTGATGAGTGACATTAGGTAATTGATCATAAGTAGTCACAAGATCATTGGGGCATATATATTTAGTAGATATTGGGTTTAGAGTGGAGCTATCAGTGCTAGGATAGTAGTAAGAAGATGAGGATTTACCCATTTGGCAACTGTGAAAATGCTCTTTTTCCCTAGGAATGGTAAATTCCATGCCTAAATGTGAGAATTTTAGACATTGATGAAGGGTGGATGGGATTAATTATATCTCATGAATTTATGGGTGACCAAATAGTATATTATAGGGTAGATCTATATCCACAATGTGAAGCAGGGTTTGATGTATCATGGGTCCCATAGTAATGGGAATGTAGATGGAACTTACAGATGGAAATTTATTTCCATAATATGCTTTTATCATGATTAAATTAGGCCTTAAAGAAGATTTATAACACCCCAATTTATTTAATAAATCTAGATTACATAGGTTCAATGTAGACCCTCCATCTATGAGTACTCAAGGAATGTGATGATTGGATATGAAGACTTCTATGAATAATAAATAGTTATGATGGGGGCTAATGGGAGGCATGCCCTGGGAAATAAAGGTGATTTATTAAAAAGGGGATAAATGACCCACTAATGCCTATAATTGATTGGTGTCAATATATTTAGGGACCTTTAGGTTATTCAATACCTAATTGAGTATCTCTCGATGCATAGGGGATGTTTTGATAAGTTCCATTAATGAGATTTGAGTGGGTGTCTTATCAAGTTACCAAATTATATCATAGGATTTGTCAGAAGATACTGATATTTTCTTAGAGATATTACCCTTTTGAGATTTAGATGTAAATGGGTGACTTAGGAACTATGATTTTTTTATGTTTGGTAATAAACACATAATCAACCGTGGCCTAGTTAATTTTCAATATGGTGGGTGATGGTGAAGTAAGCTCATGGGGCTAAAATTTTTGATGGTATTGATGTATTGATATGTAATGGCATGATATTCAGTACAATTAGAAGAGGAGGCTTGACCTTGGTCACTTGGTGGCTTGTTATAACTCGGATCATGCTTAGGTAAGGGATCCTGATAAATGCTTAGATGTTGATTCTTAGATTGATTTGGATTACTCTCCCCTTATATTTCAATATCACCCTTTTCAATGAGGTCATAAATACAATGCTTTAATTACATACACCTCTTTTTTTCATGACCTTTGACTTTGTGATATTTTTAGAATTCATCCTCATGGTACTAATCAGGTTGAGGTTGAAAATCATCCAAAGGTCATATTTTAGGAAGAGTAATCATGTTAGAAATAATTAATTACTCAAGGAATATTTCAATGGGTAATCCAAGGTTGGTGAGACGTCTTTTTCCAATTTGAGGCTTTGGTTTGTCTTGTGGCACTTGAATAGAGGAGACATTCTAATGATATGTGGGATTCCTCTTTTACACTATTTGAACATGTTGTTTGGAAGATGTAACCCTATCTCCCACAACATTATAATTCTTTTTGAAGATTTTTAACTTTCCTAAAAAGGAATTATCTTGGTTTTGATTGTGTTCATTTTAGGAATATAATTTCATTATTCCCTTTTCAATAAGTGTTTTTCTATTTGCATCCCTTATTAAATAATTTCATCGAAAGTTTTGGCATATTAGAGTTTCAACTGATATTTTAGCTCAATATTAAGGTTATCAACAAATATTTTGGCTAGCTCCTTTTCTAGTACTATGCATCAATGTGGCTTGCTAAGCTTCTCCATCATTACAGGAAAAATGCCAAACTTTCCCCACTTCTCTATTTAGTGTTGTAGAGGTATATAATGGAGACATCATGTTCAATATTAAATGAAAAATGTCTTATAAATTATTTAGTTAACTCTCCAAAACTATATATAGACCCCTTTGGTAGATTCATGAACCATTCTGGGGCTGATCTAGTGAGACTTTTTGGAAAAATAATAGATAGGCATCATCATATACAAATTCATGAAAAGACACATAAAACTCTTGTACATGGTCATGACGATCACCTTTCCCTCTATATTTTTAAAATTTAGGTACTTTGAAGTGGGTTGGGAAAGGTATTTTTAAAATTCTCATATCCAAGGGAGAAGAGCAAAAATCTTTATACTTATATTTCACTACTTGTGAGTGTGGGTCAATTTATTGGAGAGTCTCCTTCATCACTTTCCATTCTTGTGAAAATTTTTGGTCCCTAATGGGATTAGATGTTTGGTTGTGACTATTATGGGACCTATTATAGTTGTGGATATTTTTATGGGGGGATGATGGCCATTGATTTTTTGTACAAAGTAGAATATTTATTTGTTATGTAAACTGATCTATTCGATCCTCGAGGATAGTTTGCCTCCTATTAGCCTCAAAATGATTATTTCAGAGAGGTAAAGGTCATTATTCTTCTTTAATTTCTTGGTACACAACTTCCTATTATTTTAGTACTTTTTTAGTGTGTGTATGTTGACATGGTGTATTAGGCTAGGTGGAGGGATGGACTAAGTGCTATAGGATATTACAATCAAAGTTTGAGGGTAGTGTGCCCCCTATTTCAATGGCTTAGGCTATAATTTGGTTATAGTTTTCATAGATGTATTGGTCAATTAGGTTCCTAACATCATCATTATAGAGGGGATTGAATTGGTCATATTCTCTTTTAGGAGTGTGAATATCACTATGTGTGTTGTCATGATCCCAGATTTGATCACTTAGATTCTTCAATAAATCATTTTCTTGGTTGGAAGCTTGTCCTATCCCAAGTTTTTAAGAATGGGTTTGGATCACCATATTGGATGAAGAGAGTGGAGGTGTGATAGGTGATGTGAAGGTTTTGAATACTAAATTGGTCTATAAATCAAATCTAATAGTGGTCAAAGAAAATGATTTAGAAATGTGGTGATCTTAGTGTAGTAGGAAATTTTGAGCAATATAGATTTGAGATAATGTAATTTATCTAAATCTACTCAAAACAACAAACTACCTAAGTAAGACTAGAGTCATTAAGATCAAATGTAACTAGATGAATGCACAATTCAAACTAGCATTTTAATCCTAAATCTAATTTCTCTAAACCATGATTAAATGGATATGAAAAAAAATGGGACTAGATTAAGATTATCATAGACTCATAATTTTGACATCATGTTGACATGATCATAGATGTTGATGATGGATTTAGGGAATTATATTATCATGGAGATTCTATATTTATTTAATAGTTGGTTTCAAGGGAGGATTGGGTTGTTTATATAGAATATGGAGGGAAGAATCAATGGTTGGGATTCAAAGTTAGATTTTGGATATCTATGGTGAAGGATTATACAAGGAATTTAAAATACCTTGGAAGCCTCTAAATTTAGAGGATTATAGAGAGGAAGGGTTATAATAGAGAGGATTTTAGAATTGGAAAATTCTATAATCATCTTAGGGGTCAATTAGGATTAGTTAGGGGATTAGATAGGGGTTAGGTGGGTGATTAGGGAATAGGGATGTAGAAGAGCCTAAGAGTAAGATTAGTAGGTGGGTAGATGGGCCATGGGAATTTAAAATTATTAAATAATGGATATGAAATATTAAGATAAGATTAATAAATGATTAGAGGAATTAATGAATAAGTGGGAAAGAATAAGGTTATTAAAATTAAGAGGAATGAAAAGGGGGTGTTATATAAATGATTAGGAAGGGGTGATTTTAGGATGGGATTATATGAGATAAATTAGATGAATAAAATTAATATCAACTAATAGTAATATTATTGATGTTAAATGATACATTTTGCCCCTCTCTGAAATGGCATTGTGAGTGGATGAAGTGGAAGATGTAATGATATTTAAAATAAAAACCATATATGAATGTTAGTATATGATGTTATGGGATATGATTCCCCCTCAAGGGGACATGAGGGGAAGAATGAGATGGATGTCCACTCAAAACAAGAAATGAGGTGTGGGATGCAATGGATGGATGAGGGGATGGGATGCCAAATGTGAGATAGAAGATGAAGAAGATGAATTCAACTTGAGAAATGAGATACAGATTAAGGATGACCCTAGAAAAGACACATGCATAGGGAGTAAAGATGATTATGTCATGGTTTTTGACACATACCAATGAGGAATAGATTGTAACATGAAGATGATAAGATTAAAAGGTCACAATATTTATACATATCCCAAGTAAGGAAACATTGAAGGGATAACTATAGGATAGGAGAGATAATGATTTGATAATATTAATAATGAGTGAAACTCAAAGTTAAAGTCAAATGATATGATGAATGAGATGAAAAATTAGAATGATGTGATCGAGTAACCAAGAGACTGTATTGTGCCAACTCTATGAGCCATAATATGATGATAAAGTTATGGTTCGTGTCATGCCCCAAGTGAGAGATGGAACCATAAACTTTAAAGGATAAATTGTTGAATCATTGATAATGGATGAAAAATAAATAAAATATAAATGTTTTGACTTATCGGTCCCAATTTATAGGTGCATGCAATTGATGAAAACTATTAGGGAGATGATTGTGAGGATGGTGATTGATCAATACAGCAATTGAAGAATGATTGATATTATAGCTCAAGGATTTTGATTGATGAAGGATATGAGGATGATTTAATATAATATAAATGTGATAATAAATGATGAGGAAATAAGTGATAATTTCCAAGCTATCCTTGGGCACCAAAAATTGGCCAAGTGCTACCTACATAGTTTGAAAAGACCTCAGGCCAATGTAGTTCTGACTAGAGGATAGAAGATGATGATGAGGGAGTAGAAGATGATGATGATGATGATTAGAATAAAATTTTAGTGATTATAGGATGTAACTTAAATGATTATATGAGGATTATGAGGATAAAATATTGGATTTTAGTTAAATGGGTCACCAAAATATAGCCTAAATTTTGGATTCTCTCTATATTACTATTTTTAGTAATAAAAACCCAAAGTCAAAAAACATCAAATAGAGAGGATAAAAGGATAATAATATTGAAATAATGATAATTATTAGCATCATTTTACCTCTTGTATCTCCTCTCTAAGATTTCCAAATGGAATTGTGATGCAAAATAGTTGGATGTTGGATTGCTTGACTTATGCTTGATAATGGCTTCCAATGGACTTTTGGGCTTGAGAATGGCTTTGAAAATGGTTATATGGATTCTAGAGAGATAGTTATGAAAAATAGAAAGATGGATTCAATTTTTTCATGTTAGTTTCATTGAGGGAGTTGGATTAGTTATATAGGAAATGGAGGGAAGAATCAATGCCTCAAATTTAATTTTGAGCCATTGAGATCAATGGCTAGGATATTTCTAAGGAATTTAAAATTACTTAGAAATCTCTAGAATATAGAATTATAGAGGAAAATGGGATAAATTTGAGGATATTTCTATAATTATCCAATTCTAGAAATATCTATTAGGGTTTAAGGGTGTAGGGTGGTAGATGGGTAGGTAAATAATTGTATTTTTAAATTAGCAAGTGACTTAATGAGTAGGTTAGTAGGTAAATAGGTTTAGTTAGTATATTAATGAAGGGGATTAATTGGTTATTAGGTAGGGTAAGTTTTTTGGGATGTTGTAAATATGGAATATGATATTAGTTAATTAGCTAGGAAATATAGTTATAGGTTAAATTAGCATAATTAGTGTAATTGTCAAGGTGAGTGGATTAAGGTGCATACAAATATATCAACCAAAAAATTTAGAAACAAAATACATATTTTTTATGGGACTCATCTATCCTCTCAAATTAAAGCTACATTATTACACTTATGATTCATTCCAAGTTATTTTCTATAATATTATTGCACTAGAATGGCTACTAGTACTCAATCTAGATCCCAAGAAGACACATGAAGACATTGATTTATAACAAAAAGTACCATACAAGGAATTTAACACAACTATCTCAATTCCTAATGAAAAAATACAATCAAGGAAAATCAATTCAAGGTCATAAATATAGGGATAAAATCAAGCTAAATTGAATAAACCAATTTTTAATAAGTGGTAACCACTTAAGTTTAACAGTGTCAAATATTGACAACATGGTACTCTACATACATTATTGGACACAAATTTAAAAAATATACCTCATAACTATTATCACCATCCTCATCATCTTGAGAAAGTAAAAGGTAAACCATTTTTCATTTATTATCGTGTTAATGGACATTGAGATAATGATTGTTATTTATTACAACAAAATATTACTAAAATTATGGATAAAGGGGTTATTGCATTTGGAAAAATTTACACTTGGTCAGTAAGATCCCCTTATCTATATAATTATACTCATTTTATGAATAATGAGATATCCCAAAGTTTTCCTACAAAGGAACCAATGACCTCTCAAAAATTTGATGGTGAAATTTCTAGGAGAAGATATTCTTCTAGTTCACATTCTCCCATAACCTATCTATCCCAAGACATTCCGATTATGGAATAAATGGTCACTTGAGATATAATTATAAAATAACCTAGAGAAACCATAATTTTTAATGATAAGGCACAACATAATGTAGGCACAATTACATTTCCCACCAAAAAAGTATGGGTACCAAAAGTGAATCAATAATATACAGATCATGGAATAGTACAAGTCAATAATATCTTACAATAAAATCAATAAAATTAACCCTCTTATAGTGTTCACATGAAGGTTCATCAACTATATTCATAGGATTACAATAAATTAATAGTCACTAGTGGGTGAGTAAATCATTTTTGACATCAAATATAATTAATAGTGCCATGAACAATCTCATTGAGTACAATATTATGATACACATGATATTTATATCAATTTACAAAGTTTAATAATCAAACCACATTTAATAAAAGATAGTACATAAACACAAATTCAAATAATGTGATATCCATTAACCATTACATTTATAAAAAACATATAATATCAAATAAATAGAAATTAAATGTGTAAATTAGAACCATATGAGATAGTACTAATCCATAAACCCATCTAACACAAAACTCATTTAATAGAAACCAATAAACTCATTAGATATAATCATAAAAATAATTTATAATACAATAAACTCAATTAAAAATTAGGGCAACATCTCTTGATGTAATAAAATCATCACTATTACTGTACCTACTAGCTCTAGAGATATAAACTCTACTATCTCTTATGCCCTCACAATTGATATCATTGTCTTCTCACATGATCCTATAGAAATCCTAATTACATCATATTTTGTGTGTGATATATATATAAAGCATTGTAGTGAGCTATAATATCCCTTGATATATCACCACAACTTATAGGAGTATGAATTAGTCATCTATCTACCTCTGCCTACAAATCATCCTAATAAAATACATTAAAGGTTATAATAGTAATGAAAATAAGGTCAAAATGGGGTACATGTACACCCACAATGTGGTCTACTATCCCAATCATTCCATTACCAACTATATCAATAGGAATGTCCCATGTCAACGTATGAATATACACATCTAACACAGTATCATAGTACTTATATTCATCATAAAAACTAAAACTACACAAGATATTGTCAACTTCTAAATAAGGAGTGAAATTCAAAAATTAATACACAAGTATACATATATACTTACATGCATCTGTAATAGAAACTATAACTTGAACTAGAGATGGGTATGGGGTAAGATCACATACTCTTCCACCTCCTATTTCTCCTCTAAATCATCTAGTTCCTCATTCTCCTCCTACATAAGTTTCAGGCATGCAAAATAGATCTACTATAGTAGGAAAAAGGATAATCCACCTTGTGTTTATCCACCATTGAATACAATGGCTAGTACATCACACATCATCCACATCAACAACCATAATATAAGGACATATATCCCCCATAGTTAAAGGATATAGATAGTTAACACTAAGCCTTGGCCTATCACCTACATGATGGGTAAACCTCTTGGTCCATGTCCAAGGGTATGATTCCAGAGGTACTTCCTATAGGATACCAAACTACTATGTAACCCTATTGAACTAAAACCACACTAAGAAATTAGTCATGGAGCCATACATTAAAATAAATATGTCATAAATTATATTACATCCTTAGCCTAGCTACCATAGCCTCAAATGGCCTACAAACAAGCCCAACAAATGTGATCATATATGATATCACATGATACTCCATAGTGATCAATCCCTACTACTTCTCTAACAGCCAACACTTTGAAAAAATATGTGGGTATACCCAACCACCATTAGTTCCTATGATTATCTAAATTATAATAATATGTTTGTATTCCCAAATGAGTAGTAAAGTCCGAACACCATGGCCTCCAACATGGGAATTTTAGTTAAACTTGTAAAACTATCTATATAAGTGGGTAACCATAGTGTTCCCACAAAAATATCTCATACCCCTCTCCTTAGTGGCACAAAAGGCAATCATACATATGATAATAGATGGAAAAAACACCATTGTCAACAATAAAAAAGAAGCAAGAAAACAACATATGAATTTTTACAAATGTGTGACATATGATGCGATGATGTCTCTAAGCAACAACATGGAATCATTTTAATTATAGTGACCACCTTGGTCTGACCAATCATATATCTATGTACATGATGCACATATCCATATCCCACTATGGCTTGTACTATGATCCCCTAAAAAATTATTGACAATCTCACAATCCACCACACATCCTCCAAAGTCACAATCATCTCCCTTGTAGGGATAAAAAATGTGAAAGTATCAAAAATTTCACCTCTCTACTAAGTATTTCATGAGATGGATATCATACGAGATTTAATTTAAGTAGGAAACATGGCCAAGGCTAACCTATATATAATCTACTAGTTAGCATCATCCAAACTATGCTCACTAACAATCTCCATGTGATATCTATAATAGAACTCTTTGGCATGAATATATATTTGAAAACACACATAATTGAATCCACGTCAGTTACAATCAAATAAAATAAAAATAAATGCGTAAATATATTAAGTAAAATTAATTCAAACCCTAAGGTGGAATCTAACCAAATACAATCATTTTCATCAAGCATTACTATCACAAGTGGTTTATTCCATTATAACTCAAGATAGTTTCATCAAAGGTATGATTATACTAACTTCAAAAGATCAGTATCATCACTCTAAAACAACTAAATTTAAAAAGATAAGAATTTCATTTTTTTAAATAAAAAAATATCCAAAAGGTAATTTTTTATTTACATACTAGATCCTTGGGCTACTTATCATGTAGCATAGTTTCCACGCACTCAAAATGGCTAGGTAGTTGATCTCAATGGCTCAAAATTTTAACAAATTAGAACTAAAAATCATTATCAACACTTTGTAAATGATTTAAAAATTTATATAAACTCAACCTATTTCTGTGGGTTGACTTTTCAACTATGTAGTATGCCAAAATTAGTTTCCAAATTAATACCTACGAACCTTTTATGCTTGATATCTCAAAAACTTGTATCAAAATCACTCCATGTCATTTATATCAAAACACACATAACAAATTCTTCCACATGGTAATATTTTCATGATTACAAGTGATATTTCAAAATATGCCAATTTTTTGAATACTCTCATTTTACAAAGATGTTACTATATTTTTACAAAATGGGGGAAACCATGAATTCTACATACACAATATTACATTTGGTAATCATTTTATACTATCCAACAAATAAAACTATCAAAATATACTATTTATTTATGCCTCTTTGAGGTCAATCCATACTAAATTCAAACTACAAAGATACAAATAAAAAATTAACTATTTTAATTAAAAATTTCAAGAGCTAATCAGATTTAGAAACTTTTTCAAATTATCAAACTTATATAATTATTTTTGTAATTTTATATGATGTACTTTACAAGTCACATCCCTCACATTGAAATGAGGTCATACATTGGGTGTTTATAGAAATTAAGTTCACACATGAATAATATTTATCATATTCCAAACACTCGATTCATATAATTAGAGTTTATAACATTATACATGATTAATATTATTAGAGTTTGGCACATTACACATGATTCACAATGATTCAAATATCATATGGTTTAGTTACATGATAGATAATTGAACATAAATACAGATTATGAGGGAAAATGCCATGCATATGCACTCATTTTAAAATGACTTTAATATAAATTCATCACTTGGGTGCATATGCACATAATTTATAAGAACAATAATTATAGGTTTTTACATAAAAATATATATGATATATAAGTTTTGAGATTCAACATATAGATGCATAACATTATATATTAGTTGGTAAAAATTCATGGTCAATGATATTGATTCATGCACATCTACACACTTTTAGATTCATGAGGAATGATACTAATTCATGCACATATATACACACTTTCATATTTATGGGACATGATATTGGCTCATGTACACACACAAAAAACACAATCTACAATTGAATGGAAAAAGGTTATCATTACACTTCACACTGCTCAAATTTTTCATCATGGGGAATGAAAATTTTTATTCTATTTTGATCATGTATTTTTTATACATTGGGAAAATATGAGAAAACTTGAGTGAAACCTTACAATTAAACTTGTAGTCATGATGGTGACATGAACACTATTCATTTATTTTTTATCATGCATGGAGTGAGCTTGAGTGAACTTGAGATAAAATATAAAAATTGAACATATAAACCATATGTAGGGGTTGATTTATTTTTATTTATGTGTTAATTTTGATAAATTCTTAACACATCATTCTTTAACCTAATTTTGAGTTTTCATTTTTCATCTTGGAACTAATCTTCAAATACCTACGTAGAAGCTTGTCCATTTAATTGTCTAGGAAATAAATAAGACTACAAGTCCATTTTTATTCTCCATAATGACTAGGTTGTTGAAAGTAAAACTATAGAGAGAGGGGTGAATTATTTATATTAAAACAATACTTTAATTTCACTTAACATTCATGAAGCATTAATTCACATACATATACTAATTAGTGCATACATAGGCATCTATGAAAAAAAACACCATAAGGACATGGAATATATATGGGAACACCTATAGGGAAAAAAACCATTGATGTAAAATTTGGACTAATATCCTATAAGAAATGAATCAAAATTTTAGTGAGGCACCAACCCATTACTTAGTCAAGCACCAACTCAACTAGTGTGTTTAGTAAGATTCAACCTACAAGAAGGATCCAAGCCCCTAGGCAACCAAGCACCAACTCAGAAACCTTTATTCTCTAATCACCCTCAGACACCTATTGTTTTCTCAACTGAATATGATCTCCTCTATTTAATCTTCTCACACCTTTTCTCTCTCAAATAGTCTATTAGGCCTTCTTGCTTAATTATCCCTTTACTTGGCAGAATTAGGTCAAATGACCTTGATCAACACATAAAAAACCATAGTTAGATACTCATGACATATTAAATTCAGTTTTATGATGTTATTCAAAATATTAACCTATTATCTAAAACACTATGTCCTTCGATCAATAGCTCAATATCTCAACTAGTAAATTTAGGCTTATTAGGCCTTGACTTTATACTTAATTCTTTCTCATACCTATTTTTGTCAGTCAAGGACCTCACCATACTTGGATTATGATTAAAATAGATCACTACACACATTTCATAAGTGAATTTTTTTTTTGGAGAGTTGTTAGTGATGTCATGGAGATGTTCTGGTGAGTGGATGAAGTGCTTTGAAAGCCTAAGTGATAATGACAAAGTGTGCAATGTGCTTATTCTAATAAGACTTGGTTGATCCTTAGATTTTGATTAGTTTATGATGTTTAGGGATGAGTTTAAATTATTTATAATTTGAAATAAGTCCCATAAGAAGTGTTCTATGCTTTGAGATCTTATGTGCATGAGTAGTATTCATCTGGTTCTTCATTGTGTTCATCTAGACATTTTGGGTCTAGTGGCAAAAAATCTGAGTAGGCAATTTGATGACATCACCATCACCATGTTGAATGATTTAGGGGGATTTTTTCATGTGTTTGTGATCACATTAGTCCCTAGTTATTGTGTGTTACATCTCAGGTCATGTGACTAAGTGCATCAAAATATATGTAAGTGCAAAGTTGGGCTCCCAAAATTTTTGATAGTATTTTATCATACTTAGCCAAATTTGCATGAGGTAAGAAATAACCAAGTAAGAATTTTGATGGTATCATATATCACAAATTTAGACATTTTATGAGAAGTTGATCATATGGGTTTGTTTAGTTTTGTTCCTAGTTATTATGTCCAAATTTTAGGTCATACAATATAACATGACAAAAGATATGCATCTATAAAGTTAAGATCCCAAGCATTTTGAAAATGTTTTCTATGTTCAATTAGAGATAAATAATTAGTTTATTAAAATCATATCTCACATGTATGGACATTTCAAGAGAATTTGATCATATGGGTTTATTCAATTATGAGCCTAGTTTATTTGTATTAAATTTTAGATCATACAATGAAGTGCATTAAAATATATGCATGAGAAAAGTTGGCCTTCTAGGTAGTTCCAAGAATAGCTATCTCTATGGAAGAAAATTTCAAGTGAGCATGTTGATTATGACATATCTCGCACATGTGTGGGTTTTAAGAGTATATTGTTATATATATGGATTCTCCTATGTAAGGAGATCATATGGTCCAAATTTTAGATCATGCATCTAAGCACAAAAGAAGTTATTAAGGTTAAAATATGGTTACTCAAGTAGATAATCAAGGTTACCATAGTCATTTTTGATAGAGGTAAATTTAGAGAAAGTCTCAAGGAGATCAATGGAGTGTGTTTGCTCCAAGAAGTTAGGAAGAAATAAGATAAGGACAAGTTTTCATTATTTAACATTGAACAGAGATAAAGATCGAGATTATTATAAAGACCTACGATGAGTAAGAGATCATAAAAATATAGATAAATGGTGTGTATTAAATTCAAGAGGTCAAAGTGATGAATGTTTATCATTGTTAAAAATTGAGCTACGTATAGGAAATTGATGGTGTATGATGAGTCAACATTACAAGATTGCACAAGATGAGGTCAAAATGACCGAGGTTTAACATTTGAGCATTAGCACCTATGAATTAAATTTTAGACAAGATAAATGGTTTTAAATTGATCTAAGTACCAAGGACATGAGATGTGAGTAAAGTGGTCAAAGTTTAACTATGACTATTGGCATTTGAATATTTGAATTTAACAAAGGGAAAAACTAGTCTATAGGATTTGGACTATAACTTTTGATCTATAATGAATTTACTAGTGCTATAAAAATAAAATATGAAGAGGAATAAATGGAACATAAATTTAACCTTGTTTTAATTTTTGAGTGTTTGTAAAGTCAAATTTATTAAGTTCCAAATTTGACTGTGTTTGATTATGTTTTACAAGTGACTCAAGAAGAATGTTTGAGCTTTTAATAATTTTGTTTTGATGTCTCATGATGACTTAACTATTTAGGATTGTTTTAGACTCCATAAGGATTATCTATGTGCATTTTTAAGGTTTGAATAATTGTATTTAGTATGAAAAATGGTTTAGAAGTTGAATGTGAGTTCATTTATGGTGAATGTGTACACAAAATGTTGTTTGAGCAAATTGTGCTTGCACAATAAAGTGAAATGATGACTGTAAGCATTTGAGGATGACTAAGGGGTCATCTAGTGTGGACCTGTACATTTAGAAGTAGTCATATGTTCTTTTTTTCTTGATGATGGGTTAAATGGGTGAATATGTCTCTATGTGACTTATAAGGGTTATAAGGGCCTTATTAAAAGGTGTAACTACTTAAAGATGACCCATAGATGTTATGTCCAACCTATAAAGATTTTTTTAACTATGTATTCATGTGAGAGATGTATTAATGGTAAATACATGCCTAGTGGTCGACCAAGATGTTGAACATCATGATTTCTCTATAAATAATGGAACGAAAGATGATGGTTTCTAGACTTTGTGTGTGAGATGAAGGAGATGTTTGAGAGAGGCTTGTGTGTGTAAATTATGGATATAATGAGGGGTAGAGTGCCATGAGGATGAGTTGAATATTATAATAAATTGAGGACTATTTTTATGACATATAGGTCATAATTATATTGGTAGAATAGTGCTCTTTTAGATTGAGTGTGAGCGAAGGTGAAGAGTGATAAGAAAAGGTCCATCATCAAGTATTGTAGACATTAGTTCAGAGGTGGATGTATTCATAGGTATTATTTTAGTAGCTTATAATCTAGGTTGGTTGAAACATCCTTGCAAGGTGAAACTTGATAAAAGTTTGTTTGTTATTACAACTTAGCTAGACAGGTGTTGTATCACCTTGTGGGATTGTAGTCTAACTAAATATGGATTGTAGTTCCTCAATCAATTGTAGCTAGTCTAAATTAGATCTTGTTATTATAATATAGTATTCCAATTATAATTTCCAATGGGTTTTCTTCCCCAAGAGGGTTTCCCATGTATGTCATGTGTTATGTGATTGATCTTGCATTGTCTCTCTTACTCATTTCTTAGAATGTTATGTGTGCCTCATGAATGTATGTATTAACTAATTAAGAGTTTTGTAAGTATTATAACTGAAGTTTTAATATTTGGTCTCACTAATTCATTCACCCTTAGTGATTTTACCTCTAAAAATTGGTATCAAAGTAAGTCCTTTGGTAAAGGCTTGACATCTTGAAGGTGATCCAAGGTACAATATGGGTAATCATCAAGGACATTTTTATACTAAGCAGCATCAATGTTCAATAGATCTAATTATGCTTTTTGGAGTAAAAGGATGAGGACATACATTGTGTCCTTAGGGTTTGATGTATGGTAATTTGTTGTGGATAGTTATGTTGCTCCCACTACTCCTCTGTCTAGTGTTGCAAATAAGAAACTATTTGAGAACAATTCTAAGGCAATGAATGCTATCACTTTTGGTCTTTTAGAGACTAAATACACAAAGGTAATCCATTTTAATTTTTATATAGATATATGGGATAAAATTAAGATCATTTTTTAAGGAGATTCAAATGTTAAGCTTACTAAGTTGTAGACTCATAGAAGGCAATTTGAAAGTCTCAAGATGAAGGAAGAAGATTCTATGTCATCCCTTCTGTAGAGAGTTAATGAGATTGTGAACATCATTAGAGGTCTTGAAGAGAATATTGAAGAGGATATTGTAGTTTAAAAGGCATTAAGGTATTTATCTCTTGAGTTTTCTCCAAAATTATTTACTATAGAAGAGAGGCATGATCTTACTCTGTTGAAGATGGATTAATTGCATGGCACCCTTATTGAATATGAGATGAGAGTAAATGATGATATACCATCAAAGAAGGAAGATGCATTCAAGATAGAGATGAATCCTAAGAAGAAGCTACAAGGTAATAAATCTAAAGAGGATGACATACCTAACATTGATGAGTATAAACTAATTGCTTTGATTACTAGGAGATTGAACATAAGCTCATGGAAGTATAAGGGTAAATTACCCTTAAAATATTTCAATTATGGAGAGATAGGGAATTTTTATAGTAATTGCCCTCATAAACATGAGAATAATGGTGATGAATAGCATGGTGAAGGTCAAGATGAAGAAAATAAGGCATACATGAAGAAATGATTCAAAAATTTCAACAACAAAAATAAGTCCTTCAAAAACAAGAAGAGTCTTTACAACAAAGAAGATTGTAGCTCATCAAATGAAAGTGGAGATAGTGACTTACAATATGATCATGAAAATGATGGTCTTACTAAAGATGAAGTTTTATCCATAGCTGAGGAAGGAAGTTACTCACATTATAAGGTGTCTTCTTGGAGTGATTCAAATGATGATGAAGATGAGGTGGATTGTGAGACTGTATTGATGAATGATTTTAAAGAACTAAAGAATAATAAAAATATCAATAAGAAAATTAAATCTAAACTCAAGGACTATGATGATTAATTCATTGTGCATGAGGCAATATTGAATGAAGACACCAAGGAGTATGAAGATATGATCAAGCATCTTAGTTGTCAATTAGAAATTCTATCTATAAGCCTAAAAGCTAAAGAAAATGAATGTTCAAGATATGTTTCTGAAAATGAGTCTTTAAAATATGAGCTAGAAAAGATAGCTAGTAAGGTGAAGACATTTATGATACTTGAAAAGAACTCACGTGATCTTGGAAATATTTTGAGTGGTCAAAACCATGCTAGTGATAGAACTGGTCTTGGATATGAAGAAGAACAAAAGAATGTGATTCAAGACAAGATGAAGACTAATGTGAACAAGGACAATCATCATAAAAGGAATGAAGGTAATGGCATAATGAATATAAATTAGATTAGATAGCCAAATTTCATGAGGTATGAAAGATTAAATTGTTACTATTACACATGTAATCAATTTAGTCACAGGGCTAGAAAAAGTAAGAGATCTATTATAAATGAGTTTTAATGGGACTATGATGGGGCTCATCAGTTAAAAGGAGTAACGAAAATTAAGTGCTTAATTATTTTGGTGGGAAAATTTTCAAATCATTATCCACATAAGATTAGACAAGGTGATTCCTCTTCAAAAATGGGAGGTTATTTTGTTTGTCATGACAAAGGACATATTGTAAGTTTCTATCCAAACATGGTAAGATAAACTATGTTTCTATCAAAGAGTATGGTGTTATAAAATTTTGAACAAAGAGGTCACATTGCTATATTCCATAAACAAAGTCCATCAAGTCAAAATGAGTTCAATCAGGTTCTTAAAGTGCAAGGTAGAAGGAAAGTTAACACATGGAAGCCAAAGGTGACAAGTGTGAGTCATGATAAGATTGCAGGTCCAAGTAATTTGTTTGTTATTTTGGAGAATGCTTTAAAAATTGAAGAGTACCAAGAGGTCTCATTGTTTATTCATGTTCAGAATGAAAAGATCAAGCTCAAGGAGAAGACCAAAATACTGATTGAGGCTAGTCCAGAGGTATATATGGATCCAAGTGAACATCCTATTATTACTGAGCATGTAGCATGTAAATAAAATCAATTGTTTGTGCCTAATGATGAGGTTCTAAACTATAAGGTGGATTATTTAGATGAAGAGGTATGTCATGGATCTTTGTTATTTCCATGTATTGTCAATCCAATTCTAAAAGCAAAGGATAATTTTGTAGTAGTTTAGCATGTTGATTCTCTTAAGCCTAAGAAGAAGAAGAATAAGAACTATAAGTATCAGATGAACAAGGAGGAGAAGGAATATGAGGAGTTATGGGCAACTCCTAGTTTTACACCATGGTAGAGAATTGTGGTTTAGAGGGTGTCTCTACCTATGATTCTTAGGAGACATATTTTATTGTGGAATTTTTTTTTGTGTGCTCAAGATGATAATTCCAATCAAAAAAGGTCTTTGGTTAAGGGGGAGCAACAAGTTCATGAGTTTGCTTCATTGGTTTATGAAGGAGTTATAATATAGAGTCAGAATGGGTGGTTCCAGGTGGCTTAATGAGATTGATGCAAATGTTAAGAAGATTTTGATGCTCATAAAGGTCTATACACTTAATTTTGATGTGCTTCAAGTGCTTTTTATGGTCTAAAGGTATGTTTGTGCTAATTGAAGACTTTTGAATGCTCTCAATTTTCTCAGTTTTTGGCTTAAGGGAAAGCAAACCTAAAATGGGTTATAGGAAATCTATGTTTCCAATGGTGTGGAAGACCAAATCTTGGTCCAAAAGTGTGTAATGGTTGTTTCCAGGTGTGTAAGAAGTTTTAGAAGTGTGCATTATCTAGAAGGAGGTTTGTTGACTTTGTTTGTTTTGAGATTCTAGGGTTTTGGGCTATACTAAAAAAGTGGTTTGCCTTATTATTTGAGATATGAGGCTTATTAATAAGTTGAATGGGATAAATTGGTTATCAAATCAAGTTTATAGAGAATTGAAGGTTTGTGGTTCTCAAGATATTCAAGTTTTTATCATGTTGGAAGCCTAATTGGGTCATTAGTTTATGAAGGAAGTTTGTTGTACAAGATGTTCTTGGTGATGAAACTTAGTGTGATTTTGGGGGCATATGGGAGTGATATATAAATGAAGTTTTAGGTCTTGAAGATGTGTTTACTAAAAATTATGGGATTTTCAAGTTCTAGGTAGGGCTACAAGGAGGTTAGACACGCCTAGTGTGAAAAAGATTGCCTTTTTTATCAAATTATCTAAAAGAGTAAGGCATGAGTATTTCAAGGTCATTTCTTAATTTTTTTTAAGAGCATGTTTCCTATTTTGTGAGTGGCATGAAGTTCTATTGGTGGTCCTTATGATAGCTTGAGAGAGAAGGCTTGTAAGTATGTGTGGTGATTCTTCTTAATGTGTGGAGATCTGAAGATGCTCAAGATGTGAAATGGATCATAAATATTAGGGGGAGTCCCTCTTAGATATTTCTTAGTGAGTTACATCAGATTTTAGTTTTTTGTGTGTTCTTTCTTCATTACTTGCAGTGCTTGGCTAAATAGAGTGATGGCATGGAGCAAGAGGATGTTGTCAAGGAAAGAAGAGGTCGGCTCAAGGTAAGGGGGAGTTTGTATCATATTTTTAAGGTGGTCTTATCCTATTGTTGGTATTTTTAGGTCCTCAAGATTAGATTGTGCCCACTTTGTCATTATGTCAATGGGGGAGAAAGTTCCTACTGTGAGAGTGCTTAGAGAGAGAAGGTGAGTTGTATATTATTATATATGATGGTTGTTGGCATCAATGATAAATGGGGATATTATTGAAGATTTATCAGTGATGTCATGGAGATATTCTAGTGAGTGGATGAAGTGCTTTAATAGCCTAAGTGACCATGATTAAGTGTGTAATGTGCTTGTTCTAAGAAGTCTTGGTTGATCCTCAGAGTTTTCTTGGTTTGAGATGTTTAGGGATGAATTTTAAGTATTGATCATGTGAAATAGGTACCATAATAAGTTTTTTATGTTTTTATATCTTGTGTGCATAATTTTTATTCATTCACTTCTTCATTATGTTTATCTATACATTTTGGGTCTAGTGGTAGAAAATCTGAGTAGGTGATTTGATACATCACTATTACCATGTGTGGATGAGTCAGGGGGTGTTGGTCATATGGTTGTGATCACATCAATCCTTAGTTTTGATGTGTTAAATCTACAATCATGCACCTAAGCACATCAAAATTTATGAAAGTGTAAAGTTGGGTTCCCTAACATTTTGATAGTGTTTTCCCATACTTAGCTAAATTTGTATAAGGTAAGAAATAGCCAAGTAAGAATTTTGATGATAGAATATCTCACACATGTGGATGTTTTAGGAGAATTTGATAATATTGGTTTGTTAAATTTTGTGCCTAGTTCTTATGTGTCAAATTTTAGGTCATGAAATTTATCATGACAAAAGATATGCATGTGCAAATTTGGGCTCCCAAGCATTTTGATAGTGTTTTCTATGTTCAAATAACGCTAAGTAAGCATATTTTTTGACATCATATCTCATATGTATGGAAATTTAAAGATAAGGTGATCATATGGGTTTGTTAAGTTTTGAACTTAGTTTATTTACACTAAATTTTAGATCATGTAATGAAATGTGTTAAAAGATATGTATGAGCAAAGTTGATCTTCTAAATAGTTCTAGACATAGTTGGCTCTGTGGAAGAAAATTTAAAGTGAGCATGTTGATGATGGTATATATAACATGTGTGGGTTCCAAGAATATATTATTACATGGATGGATTATCATATGTAAGGAGATCACATTTTCCAAATTTAAGATCATGCATCTAAGCATCGAAGAAGTTATTAAGGTTCAAAAATGGCTACTCAAGTAGATAAGCAAGGTTCCCATAGTCATTTTTGATAGAGGTAAAGGTCAAGCAAGTCTCATTGAGATCGATGGAGTGTGTTTGCTCTAAGAAGTTTGTAAGCAATGAGATGAGGAAAAGTGTTCATTATTTAATGTTGAATAGAGATAAAGATAGAGCTTCTTTTGAGGATATACAGTGAGTGGGAGATCATACAGATAGAGATTAATGGTGTATATTAAATTCAAGGGGTTAAAGTGATATTTGTTTAGAATTGTTAAATATTGAGCTATGTACAAGAGATTGATAGTGCACAATGAGTCAATTTTCAAATTGAACAAGATGAGGTTAAAGGGATTGAGTTTAGCATTTGACATTGACGCCTATGAATTAAAGTTCAAAAAAGATCAATGGTTTGAAATTGATTCGAGTAGTGAGGACATGAGATGCAAGAAAAGTGGTCGAATTTTAACTATGACCATTAGCATTTGAATATTTGAATTTAATAAAGGGATAAACTAGTCTGTAGGATTTAGACTATAACTTTTGATCCAAAATGAATTTACTCGTGCTATAAAAATGAAAGATGATGAGGACTCCATGGCACATCCATTGAACCTAGTTTAAAGGTCTGAGTTTTTTTACAATCAAAGTTATTAATCTCCAAATTTAATTGTGTGTTCAACTATGTTCTTCAAGTGACCTGAGAAGGATGTTTAAGCTTGTGTTGATGTTGCTTTGATGTCTCATGATGACTCAGCTATTTAGGAATATTGTAGACAACATAAGGATGATCTATGTACATTTTTAAGGTTTGACCAATTGTATACAATATGATAAATGGCTTAGAATTTTATTGTGAGTTCATTCATGGTGACTATGTGCACATAATGTTATTTGAGAAAATTGTACTTACATAGAAGAGTGTAATGATGACTGTAAGCATTTGAGGATGACTATGGGGTCATGTAGTGTGGACCTATACATTTAAAAGTGTATTTATGTTCTTTTTTTGCTTGATGATGTAATAAATGGGTGAATAGGTCTCCATGAGACTTATAATAGTTATAAGGGCCTTATTAAAAGTTATAACTACTTAATGATGACCCATAGATTCTATGGCCTACCTATGAAGATTGTTTTGAGATGTGTCCTTGTGTGGGAGATTTATTAAGGGTTAAGACATGCTTAATGGCTGACCAAGGTATTGATTATCATGATTGCTCTACAAAAGTGGAGCCAAAGATGATAGTTTCTAGACTTTGTGTGTGAGATGAAGGAGAGATTTGAGAGAGGCTTGTGTGTGTGAATTATGGAGTAAATGATAGGTAAAGTGATGAGTTGAATTATAAAAATAGATCAAGGACTATTTTTATGACCATAATTATATTGGTAGAATAGTGCTCTTGTAGATTGAGTGTGAGTGAAGGTGAAGAGTGATAAGTAGAGGTCTATCATCAAGTGTTGTAGATATCAGTTCAGAGGTGGATGTGTTCATAGGTGTTATTTTAGAAGCTCAACATCTAAGGTAGTTGAATCCTCCTTTCAAGGTGAAACTTGATAAATATATAGTTGTTTTTGTAGCTTAGCTAGATAAGTGTTGTAGCACCTTGTGGGATTATAGTCTCACTAAATAGGAATTGTAGTTCCTTGATCAATTGTAACACCTTATTAATCTCTAATTTTGATTGTGTGTATTTGAATATGTTCACTAAATAATATAGTATCACTAAATAGGGAATGTAGTTCCTTGTTATTATAAGATAGTAGTCCAATTTTAGGCTCTAATAGGTTTTCTCACCCAAGAGGGTTTCCCATGTATGGCATGTGTTATGTGATTGATCTTGCATTGTCTCTCTTGCTCATTACTATGAATGTTGTGTGTACCTAATAAATGTATGTATGTATTGATTAATTTTTTTGAAAGGATTAGAATTGAATTTTTAATATCTGGGCTCAATGATTCACCCACCTGCCCTTGGTGGTTTTACCTCTAAAAAATAATACATAAGTTAGTCATAGTCCATAATGACCAAATCCACCATTAGACCTAATGGAGACCTAATTCAATTAGGAATATCCTATTCACATGTTACCAAATTGACCCTTAGAATAACTTCTTGTCTTATCCAATGGATTAAACACTTCATACATTATTATAATAGACCATTGATAAGTTCAACTTGGGTCCCCAACTCCATTTGGCCTATTTAACAAATTTGAACCATAGACACAACTTTGCCACATAAACCATGCATAAAATAATATATATAGGATCTTTATTACTTAAAATAATTCATAATAATATTTGGTATTCACTCCATAGACCAAAAGGCCTAAGTAACACTTCTACAAAAAGATTATTTAGAAACATTAAACACTGTCAACACAATCAAAATCATTTGACTCTCCAAGCTTGAAAAGGGACTTAAAATGAATAAAAATACATTAAAATAATCTTATAAGTCCTTTATAACATATTAAATATAATTTTATCCTTAAAATTTGTGTAAAATGATTTAGAAATAACATTTTCACACACACACACACACACACACACACACACACACACACACACACACACACACACACACACACACACACACACACACACACACACACACACACACACACACACACACACACACACACACACACACACACACACAAGTTGCCTATAACACCAAAAACACAGTCAAGAAAATCAACTCTTAGAACACCTATGGGAATACTTATATGATCTTCCAATGGGTTTTTGTGAAATTTTATCATCATTATATCATATATGAAAATATATATTTCATGTTCATATATCAATATTGGTCTTACAGACTAATTTCATAACTTCACTCTACACAAACTTCACTATGTTAGACAAACTAGTTTGATGACAAAGTTTTGCATAGGTGTAGGCATAATCAACACTTATCTAACATGGGGATAGGGTATATAGGTATTTAATAATTAACCAATTCATTATAATCCATTCCTAGTCCTATACAACCAATCCCTATTTTCATTCTCATTCTCACCTAGTTTTCTCACTATTCTGCTCATTAGCCCTATTTAGTGATAGGCTAACTTCCATGACTGGTTTAGCACATATTTGGTCTAAAACCTAATTATAAAATTTTATGGGAATAAAATAAGAGTCTTACACATAATTATCCATTTATTTTCATTCTTGGACTTGGTCAACCCTACCTGCTACATCAAAAACCCTAGAAATAAGTGGTTGCCTATAGCTTCTACTCACTGTCATGACAAACCAAACCCATTTGAGGAAGCCTTGAAGAGTAATTTACATGTTAAAAAAATAAAATTAGGTTAAAAGGACAATTTTTATACATAAATTATTATATATTTTCTATCAAGTCATTGTAAGGGTTTTGAGAGGGTTTTGACTAGTTTCACTCTTAGCAATCATTCATAAAGGATTACTATTCATATTCAAAACCAACTATAACAAAATAAATATAGGGACACTACACAAATTTCATGAATTTATCATTATTTAATTAATATGTTTCACATGCAAATCATCATGAGAAACTTCTTCTCGAGTCTATAACACCCCATTTTGTGCACACAGTCAACCTTACTACCAAATTTCTTGCTTTCTCCTATAGGCTATGACTTAAAAATTTGTAAACATGATTTAAAAAGTTCCTAAAACCTATTTTAATTATTTAAATAGATATTATACCTTTTAAAATTAACTTGAACCCTCATTAGGCCATTATAGCTCACTTTGTACACTAGGCCTTATACTACTAATCATACTTAGGCTACAATTATGTCTTGAAACCACTTGAACTATCTTAAAAAACTCATCCATATGTCATAAAACATCATTAAATGTTTTAAAACTGAAAAAATTCCTTATAAAAGTCTCATATAGTTTATCTTAATAAGACACCAAGCTTGTATCTTCTCACTAGGTCACTTCATGCAGGAGCTAAGCTTCAAACTTGACCTTTGATCTCATCTAAAGATTGATTTGCCTCTTGACCATGCTCAAGAAAATTATAACACTTAATCATGCCTATAATGATCCACAACACAAATATTTACCATTATTCATGCATACATCTTCTTCATAGAGCTAGACCAGGCTACTCAATAGACCTAGTGCTTAGAGTTTGGACATAAACAAGCTAGTTCTTAAATATGTCATTTTTTAAACATGAAAATTCCATTCTCAAAATACTATATGATATTTTTCACATTACAACTTTTTACCAAGACCTCATATAGAATACAAGAACTTGTTGACCCATGTGTTTAACTTGTATGCTCCTTAGTACTTAGATCTTAATAAAGATGCTTCCCTTGTATCTTGAACATGATATTGACATGCAATCAAACCTAAAAAATAATATTAGGTTTCCTTAAAATTTTATCTCAATATAGAAATAAAAATTCTTTGTCATAAAATTTTTACCAATCATGACATCAACTCTAAATTTTAACATTAAGGAAATTAAACTTAACTTTGACATAAATGACAACATTAATGCCTTAATACCAACACAAGGAACATTCCTTAATAATATCCTTCTTTTTCATTGATGTAAAACCTTATTAATCATAGGAGATCATTCTCTTTCCTTCAAGCTAGATCTTATTCAATATTTTATCTTTGAAATAAGAACTTTCTTCCCCTTTGACATTAATGACAAAGGTTCACCTTCTTGGTAGTTATTTGATCCTTGGACCTAGGGAAACATAAATTTTCTTTCAAATTAACTCATCAATCCTTTCTACTAGAAAATTTGGCACAAACCAAGCTCACATACTTACTTATGAGACATGATTGACTCTCTTTGTATTCATGAAAATTCAAGACATTTTCAAAACTATGACTTGGTTTGATCAAGTCATCATATAAACTTTTTGTGACTTATCTCTTGTGATCACACTTATAGTAGACTTATTTGATTAAAAATTGAATCTTAAGGTCTATTAAGACCACAAAACTCCCCCTATGACCAATCATATTTCATGTTTCTTGCTTTCTAGCTGAGTGTCTCCATGAATCTTAATGGAGTCACCTCTACTCTAGAGAAATAGAACAACATAAGTTCAGAAGATTCCCAAATCTCCATGTCATTCTAGGAATAAAATTACTTTATGATCCTTTAATGCTTGATAGGTCCTTATATATTGCCAATCTGACTTAAACTTAGAAAACTCTAGCACCAAAGGTGAAATAAAGCATTCCAATGCAAAAATATATGATGCATATGGTTTTTAATTCTCAAATAGTTTTTTAAATAGATTAAAAACTCAAAAGGACACTAGAATCAGATGTTTCAATGCCTTCCTTTATGCCTTTCTATTGATGGTAGATATGAGACAAAAAAAGGAACATAGAACTCAACAACAAATTTCAATGCCTCCTATCAAAATGTGATGCCAAGGTAAAGGTAGAATGGGATGCCACTTTGTAGATCTGACACCACTTATAGAAAATGGTAAGTTTTCAATGCCAACCTAGGATTTTAGCACTTTGCAATAGATAGAAGTTTTAGAAGAGGGTAAAAAAATAGTATCTCTTTCACTTCCATGCAATATAAAAACTCAATATAACCTATTGAAATGCCATAGGTTAGATTTCCAATGCAGTATCTAGATTTCCAATGTATAAATGTATATTTCTAATAACTTTTCTTAGATCATATCAAAACGACAAAAAAGACTTACAACACCTTTGTTATTCAAGAGATTCTAACAAGACACCAAATGAATCCAAGCAAGATCTCAATGCCAAACAAAAATATGATACCAAGCTTAAAATAATAGAACAAAGCAAAAGTACCCTCTTTCTTTGGTAGATTTTTAATGCCTTTCTACTTGAGCAATTTTAATAATGATTTAAAAAAAACTTAGATTTGAAAGAAATATCCTTATAAATTTAATACATTAGAATGAAAATGCTAAAATGGAGAGATATAAACTGAAATCAAATGAACCCAAGATTAGAAATGAAAACTTGAAAGAAAAACTAGGCAATCCTTAGATCTAGATCAGCTCTGATAACATATTAGAATGAGCTACAATAATGTTGATCCAAATGAGTGCACTAAATTAAGATGCAATATAATATGCATATTGTTGTAGACAATACAGATGAAACAAATGTATCTATAAGAATTAAATCAAAGAGAAAATAGTAGTACCAAGTCACAAATGCTCCAAATAGTCCACACAATACTGCATTAGAAATATGAAAGGAGAGAGGTGCATATATAGGTTGGAGAGGTAAAGATACCACACATTTTAGTGAATGTGGTACTAATATTTCCAATTAACCAACATGAATTCAAGATACCTAAGTAAGTTAATAAAACCTTGTAGGCAAAACCCAATGGGAAAAAGGCCTACACCAACATTAATCTAATAGTTTATATCATATTACGGTTACAAAACCAAATTAGGGTAAAATAATAGCACAATAATGAAAATAAAATAAGTAGATCCAAAATAATAATGGACAAAATAATAAAATAATTATAAATAAGATTGATCCACTTCAAAGGGGAAACCTTCACAACCATTTAAGAATAACATAATTTATAATATAATCCTCAATTAATAATCACTACCTCCTATAAATCCTATTTAGGCTATGGTTACTCCATAAGTAGACCCTAATAACAAATTGAGAACATAGATAAATGTGAAAAGATAAGATAAGAGGTTATGTAGGCCACATATTAGCCACACATATCCATAGCCATGTTATAGGTTGAGGGTAAAACATGCCCCACCCCTTTAAAAAAAATATTTCCCTCAACGTTGAATAACTCTGGATGCTACTACAAGAGTTTTTCATCCTTTCATGTTGCATCCTCACTAGTCATATTCTTCCACTTGATCAAATAATCCTTAATAACCCTTATTTGTAACCTTTTAGTGTGTGTCTAAAGGATATATTCAAGTTACAAAATGAATCTACATTCCTCATCTAGCTCTAGTAACTCAATCTAGATATATATTTATTATTTAAATACATTCTTTAAGTAAGAAACATGAAATCATGGATGTATGCATATAGATTGAGGTAGCACCACATTATATACACATAATATTTTAAACTTTGATCAAATATTGATATTTTAAATATTGCAAAAACCCATCGAGACTTAATCTCTCTGAGTGCACACCTTAAAGGGTGTACCTAGAAAGGGGTGGGTAGAATTTAGTGCTTCACAAGATTATTATCCCTTATTACCACATTATTACCAATCCAACCAATGCTTAAAACCAATTCCTAAGCTATTAATCTTCCCTTGCACACTCTTCTAGCCTTTTCCCCCTTTCTATCCCTCTTTTCATCACCTTGATCCCCTTTTGCCAGTTGACTATACAAGGTCACCTGGGTTGACCTTGTATAGCTTTTAGCCTCTAATTACTATATAGGGTCTACTGGGTTGACCATATACTATTTTTAGGTATTTTCACTTGAGAGATTTATTATCCCTTTAGCTGACCTCTTGAGACCTAGTGATTTATCTCCCAAAAACATACAGTGTTAACTAGGTCAACCTTATACAACTGACATATTTGAAAGGATTTAGAGTAAGATTCGCCTATAAACATGTTTTTATTTTCTTGGGAATCTAGTGTTTAGATCCTAAATAATAAGGGCCTAGAATAATAGGAAAAATCTAGTTTAATGGGGAAAAATATATATTTTTAACATGTAATTTTGTAAGAGGAAAAATAATAAACTTATCTTAAACCAAGATAAAACAACTAATTTTAGATCTGGTAATTGAAAAAGACAACTGAGACACTATCAGGAATCTAACCCTAGCTTCCATTTTTTGATTATACAAGAGTGTCATAATAAGACACCCTAGTGTCTGGTGCTATAGTCCCTCCCTGACACTATTGTCCTTAGGGTCTAATCTTTCTAGGTTTTGTTTCTCAGGTCAGTGTGAGCTTGTGTACCAAATTTTAAGTTCTAGAAGTTAATAAAGATCATTATAGGTTCATTTTAGTCTTCAATACCTATATCCATCTACACACATGCAAAAAATGAATACATCAAAAGGAAAAGGGGAAAACTTGGGTTAGGAGAAGAATGATCACATGATCTAAAACCCATATTGTCATGATTGTTGCCTATATTAACCCTCAAGCTAAGGTCTCAAATCAGATGTAGTTCTACCTTAGGTAATGTGTATAATTAATGCACATGATATATGCAAGAATGAATTTTGACTATGCCCTTCCTTGATCAAGCATGCAAGTCTATGTGTGTTATAGAGAAGTTGAGCTATACTATTGACTAATTTTTATTCTATCTAATGTTCCCAAGTAATAAGTGATAGATATAAAATTCCTTGTGTAGTATTTTATATAGGAGACTCATTATTTAAAATTTGGGAGCTTTATTTGAATTTGGCCAACATTAGAAAACTTAGTAACAAAGTAAAGAAAAGGGGAAAGACCCATCTAATAGAAGAAACTAATTGTTTAGGCTCAAATTGACTTTAGAAAGGGGCAATGGAAACTAGACACCCTAGGTTTTAGTGATGTAGTCCAATCTTAGCACTCTTATCCTATAGTCTAGGGAATAAAGGGGATGGAATAAGAATGGGAAACTTGACCTGGATAAGCTAGAATGACCATTTAAAAGGCTTAAGGTGACTAGGAATGGGTAAAAAGGTGATTCAAACTAAAGAGCAGACCCAAATGGATAAAATGAAATATATGGCCAATTGTGAACAAAGCTCATATTCTTCAGTTGGATTCTCTTGTGAAAGGACTATGAAAAGATATGATATGTGTGGTGTCTTAACTAATTTAGGGTTTATACATTTTCCCCATTTTAATCTAGTGATGAAATGAAATAAAGTACTAGAGTAAAAGAAAGAAAGAAGATGCATACATAAACTTACCTCTATGGAGATAAATGTGCTGAAAAAAGGGTCCCACTTCTTGGCCAGGGAAGTGGATGGAGAACTGATTAGTGCTTGGAGAAAGAAGGAATCCTTGAAATGGATTCCCCTTGTAATAAATCTGAATAGTGCCTAGAGAAAGAAGGAATCCCTAAAATGGATGCCTCCTATATTAAATATAAACAAAAATGAGAAATGCTTGAAGGTCCAAAACTAATGTCTACCCTCTATCACACATAAACCCATGTAATCTATAATGTGTGTATAGAAAATGTATGCTATGAAGAGCAAGATCTATCATGCCCCCACTCTGAATAATCTGAACTAGAACTAAGAAGTGCTCAAAGGTCCAAAACTAATGTCTACCCTCTATCTCACACAAACTCTAGGGTCTGAGTAATGTTATGGACCAACCATTGTAGACAATTATATAGTCCAACTTGGTTATAATCTAGGTATGCCTGGGTATAATCTAAAAACTTTGGTAAATGCGTAAGAAGAAAATGGCATATCTTGCCATTCTAATTTGCATAATCCTTGATGATGAAGAACATGAACATCTGTGTCATGCCCCCAAATCTAGTATATGAGTGATGTATATGTATAGTCTAGTAATTTGTATAATCACATGTCAAATGAGTTATCATGTCATATCCCATGTGCAAAAATTGGAGATCAAAACAATGTGCTTTGTCCTATGCCTATAATATGCTATCTAGTCTATAACTATGTCATGTTATACGAAGCTATGTGTGTGAGACATGTAATGATGTACATGCCCCCAAATATGATATCTAGTTTTAATTTATATCAAAATCACTATGAATCTATATGATCTAAACTGCTATGTATCCAAGTAATCTATGTATTTGTAAACTAAAGGTATGCCCCTCTAAATGTCTTGAATAACATTGAATGACCCATGTAATTTGAATCATTGTATATCTTTACCAATCTGAATTGAATCTAATAATTTTGATTATTGGAGGTGTAAGAACCATGCTAAGTGACCCATGTAGTTTGAATTACTATATATTTCAATTGATCTGAGGTGAATTTGATAATTCTGACTGCTAGAGGTGTAAGAACCATGGTGTATCCAACTATGAGATTGGATAGGTGTGATGGGTAAGTGTATAAATAAGAATAATAGGAATGATGCCTTCCTTTTGGGGAGAGGGATAAAAAATTTAATAGAGGAGGTTGAGCCAAAAGTGATGACTAGTGGCTTAATGCTAGGAACAAGGTTGGTATAGTTTGGATTGATTTGAGAAGTTGATTGATTATTTATAGTAAGTTATTTGAAAGTTGAACAAGCTTTGATTGGTGAGGACCGAGTTGTATAAAATTTGAACAAGTTGTTATTGGTGAGGACCAAGTTGTATGTTTAGGTATGAAATAGGTATAGAGATGCATTTATTATAGTAGGAAAATGATATAATATGAGATCTAGGTTTACTAGATATCAAAGGTATTATCATCACAATTTTGTGGAATAAAATAGTTTATAAAATAGAGATATGGGGTTCAAGTTATGGAAAAAATAGTATTTTGCTTTGAATCAAAAATCATTTGATATAGGAAAATTTGGATTGATTCATGATTCATTTTTGCATTGACTAATTTGAGATTTGGAGCTCTAGAGTAGGAGATATGCCAAGGAGATGAGTACCTATCATGACCTAGTTTGAGTAATTGGCAACCTAGATTGATGTTTGTGGGGAGGTTACCCTGGTAAGTAGCTAAGACATGTGATTTAGGCTTATATAGAAGCCTATTTTTGATGATTTTAATTTTTTTTAAAGTTTTTTAGAAAAATTTTACTACGTTCAACACTCCTGTTCTTCTTCTAGTGTTGTTTTCTAAGCTCCAATGCTATTGTCTAGGTTACAATGCTCTTGTCTAGTGTTGTTGTCTTATACTTAGTGTTATTATCTTGGATGCTAGCTATTTTGGGTTAATGTTTAGTTTAGTCTATCATTTTACTTGGTTATTATTTTGGCATGGTTGACTGATATACATGTTATTTTCTAGTGTTTTATAAGGTGATTTATAGATGAGGGAGTTCCATAGAGGATAGGTGATGGAGACTCTGAGATTGTTACCTTTATCATCTGATAAGAGGGTTGTGATGGATAGGGTAGGGTTAGGTCATATGTGTGACCTAGGCACTATGTAGTGGGATAGGCATTTGATTACCACCTTATGTGAGAGGGAAATGCAAACCCCTGTACTTTCTATCTTCTTACTAGAGAGATGACTATTACTTTGGATAATGTGTACCATATTTTGCATTTGTTAGTTAGTGGATGGTATGTGACTTTATAAGATGATATGGGTGTAGATGCCATTAATCATGCATCCTTGTATTTTGTTCATGTGCGCTTAGGCATACATAGGAGAGGAAGTGATAGTGATGTACTATTGTTAGTTATTATTTTATCAAGTGTTCCACATCTATAGAAGTGGTTGGTAGTGTTATTGGCTTCTTTTATTGCAGTGGATGAGAGTGGTGTATCAATTTACATTAAAATAAGATGAAAATTGATCTAACCAATTTTCTAATACATCAACATTGATTTTGCCTTCAAATGTAGGGATATCAAAATTCACCTGAACCTTGAAGGGTGTTGGGGCACTGAAAGGATGTGGGCATGTGGATGAGGAGCTAGAATTTCCCATTGATATTTGTTGGAGAATTTGATCAAATTTTTATAGCATTTGTGAATATTACTATTGGAGAGATTCATTCATCATTTCCTTAAAAGGATCAGATGTCTCAGTGTTGTCCACCATTTTAAGTCATTTAGAGTGAATAGGTGGATAGTCTGTTGGTTCTATTTTCCACCCAAGCTTCTTATAATCTGACCTCATCCTCGGGATCATACACTCTAAAGACAAACCACTCTGATACCACTGATCCAAAACTTGAAAAGCTTTGGTTGAAAGATAATTCAAGAAACAATAACAAGATAATTCAAGAAAAAATAACAAGACAATTCAAATAATGTTATCTTTGAGAAGAGATGTTTTATTGATCAAATTTGCAGACTCAAACATATGCTTATCTCTGAGAAGAGATGTCTGATTTCCATTTTGGGTTACATATTCATTTATACATGTTTTTAATGTGTGGGGAGGATGTGTAAGGTCTCAAATATTGAGGAAGATAAAATTGGTTTGACTTCCATGATTTACAACAATATAGAATTCGAGGAATTACTATTTTTAGAAACTTACTATTTTTAGACTGTACTACTAAAATTGAAATTTTGGGAACTTCCATTAGGTTTTATAGGGGTAAAACTTAATTTATAAGATTTAAATTCCATCTCACCATGTTCTCCTCATTTTTATCTTTCCAACAGTTCAAACAGTGGGTCAATTGGAGCTACGGTGTAAAAGTTATGGCTCCCGGAAGTTTTGTCATCAATTAAAGTGGAACCGTCACCTAAATTGTCACCCAGATCAATTTTATAAGGTGAGATAAAGATGATGGAGTTCCATAGAGGATAGGTGATGGAGACTCTGATATTGTTACCTTTATCATCTGATAAGAGGGTTGTGATGGATAGGGTAGGGCTAGGTCATGTGTGTGACCTAGGCACTGTGTAGTGGGATAGGCATTTGATTACCACCTTATGTGAGAGGGGAATGCAAACCCCCATACTTTCTATCTTATTACTAGAGAGATAAATATTAATTTGGATAATGTGTACCATATTTTGTATTTTTGAGTTACTGGATGGTATGTGAATTTATAGGATGATATGGGTGTAGATGCCATTAATCATGCATCCTTATATTTTGTTGGTGTGCCCTTAGGCATACATAAGAGATGAAGTGATAGCAATGTACTATTGTCAATTATTATTTGATCAAGTGTTCCACATCTACATAAGTGGTTGGTAGTGTTTTTGGCTTCTTTTGTTGTATTGGATGGGAGTGGTGTATTGATTGTATATAGGATGCATAGGATTATATGCAATGTAGAGGTGTATGGACTGTGTTCTCATGGGGTATGACTATGCTTTCCCACTTATACATAGATCTATATATGGTTACCCAAGAGGCATTTAGTGTTGGTTTAAGTGTAGCTAATTTATTTTAGTATTGGGCATATGAGTACATAATAGTTGTGTATCCATTGGGATTATAGAGAGAGGTGGGCACCTCCACAACTATATGGGGAATGGTGGATGAGTTTATTAGCTATCAGGTCTCTTGGGATGGATCACTATAGATGAGTTTTATATAGATTGGTGGATTAGGATATCATATAGAGGCCCTATAGTGGATTTTATAAGTGGCTTGAGGATGGAGTTTAGTTGTGTTATATTAGGGTTAGTTGTTGGTTACATGATCGTTGGCCTAGAGTGTATGAGCACTTTCAGTATGAGCATGTGACTAGGTAGTTTAGGGTTCCATAAGATGTGCCCCTAGTAGTGTGGGTATGGGTAATGAGTGTATAAGTAATGGTGAGAGTAAGAGCTCATGATAGGCCTACTAAGGCTGAGTTATCATGATTACCTTTGGATGCATGAGATGTAGATATAGATATTCTTGATATAGATGATGTTGGATGCATAGAGGCATTTACCACACAGTGGGAAAGGCATCAGTGGGCTTTGTTATATCCTATTTGTGGAGGGGATGCCCTTGAGTATGAATACCTATCTCCAATCTAGATGATGGGAGGTAAGTATCATTTATATTTGAGTTATGTACAAGTTTGATTTTGCACATGTTCTATCTTTTTTTGAAAATGTATTTCTAACGTAGTGTTATAATTTTTGTGTGCAAGTAGAGTGAAAGGTGCTTAGGATGAAGCATAGGCTAGGGTAGGATATGGATATGATGGGTTTTGGGAGACCATCCTTGATTCTATACCTTGTGAGCTCACACATCATATTCCTGATGATGTTGTGGAGGAGGGTTTGATAGAGTGAGAGATAGTTACAACTAACATTTATGCCCATTTATTTAACATGGATACTATAGCTATAGATGAATATGTTAAGGTAGTGGGAGAGAGATGAGTTGAGGGCTAAGTGAAATAGGCATAGGATACCTCCTAATTATGGATTAGTGAGTACATAGATTATGGATTAGTACATAGATTTACATAGGCAGTATATGTATTTTCATGAGGAACATGGCTAGTTACTAGAGTGAGATAGTTGATATAAGAGTCTTTCAGGAGCTTGAGGAGGTGCGTGGATGTCAAGCATGAGATTGTATTATGGGACTAGTACTAGAGGAGAGAGTGAGATTGGAAGTGAGGGTATGATACCCGTTCATGATTGATTATATTTGATATAGTTTATATGTATTTGAAAACTTTGTTATATATATATATATATGATACTAGTTTTTGGATTTAACTCATGCATAGTATGTTACAGGATTTGAAATATATTGTTCAATTTAGTGCAATTTATTGATTAAAAGTAGTTGATCTGGTATTGATGTTGAAGTTTGTCTATGTTTGGTAAAATGGTACTTGGGATATGTGAGTTGATTATTTAATAAGTTTGGTAAGATAGAATTTGGGATGCGATTTGATTGTTCATGATATGTTTGGATGTGTTGTTTTAGGTTTTATTTGTGATTATATGTGAGCAAAAATTTGTTGGTTTTGTAATTTTTAAAACCAATTTGGTAGAGTGAATTGGTTTTGGAATTGGAAAAAGTAGGATATTGGTAAGGTCTAAATTTAGATATGTTGGTTTAGCTAGGGATGGCTATTTGGAATCAGGAATGTTAGTTGTTAGTATGGAGGGGTGTAAGATAGCACTATGTGTGTATTACCTCCCTGAGAGTGGTTCAAGAATACAAAGGTTAGATAGACATTTGGATCCATCATTTCACTACTAAATGAAGCATATGAACTAAAACTAGTATGACTATATGTTTTATTATTCTATGTTGTATCACTATTTGAACCTTATCAACCAACTGGACAAGTGCCTATACTACTCATGTTGAGTAGGAATGTGTTTTGTATCTGATACTATTTATTATATGCTAACTATAGCTATGTGTGAAGATTCTACAAAATTTAACTTTATTGATCATGGAGTTGAAACTATGTGCTATGAAGAAGGCTCATCTATCTAAAAATGAATACCCTATGGCCTCTACTATGATGTATATGACTAAGCAATATATTAAGATGGAGTTGAAACCTATGATGAGGGCTTATTTAATCTTAATCATAATGTGTTGTTACATGAGATAAGACCCATAAAATATGCCTATAGTGAATATTTCTCATGAGCAATAATCTATGGTGTGGGCTCATTTAATCTTAATCGTAGTGGATTGCTACATGAGATAGGACCCAAAAAATCTACCTATAGTGAATATTTCTCATGAGTAGGACTCTACTATAGTGCCTATGACTCTATTGGATATGTATATGGAACTACACTATCTATTCCTTGGAAAATGGTGTTATATGTAGGTTGTTCTCACTATACTAGTTTCTAAACCTTTTAAAGTAGTGGAATAGGAGATATCATATGAGATTATATCCTAAACCTTGCATTAAAATCATGATGAATGATCGATGATTCCTATAAAGGAATGTCTTGGGATGACTTAGTCATGGAGGAATGGGGTCTAAGGTTCCATGATGGAGGATATCTCAGTGCCCCCTATGTGAATGCTATGATGTCATTATTGGCACATCTAGTAATGTAATCCCTGAGTCCATAACAATCATCATCTTTGTGTCCATAGATATGATGATAGTTATAAAAAGGCCAATGTGGATCTTGTAAATGAGTAGAAGGAAATGTGATTAACCTCCTATCTAGTAGTGTTAATAATGTGGTAGATGGGTTATCTTGATCTAAATCAAACTATAGTGGTTCCTTGTTCTTCTCTATAGTACATACTATAGGTTATGCTCTAAAAACTAGCTCTTTATTCTTGATTGGTTGAATTTTTAGTTTTGGTCTCCTATCTTTTTTAGGACATGGTAGATGTTGAGTGGTAGGAGATGTAGATGAAGATGTTATTGTGAAATCTAGAGTGATCTGATTAATTAAATCTACCTCAATCAATTCCAATTTTTTTTTCCAAAGATAAAAATGTATAGCACAAGTGTCTAAAAGAAGACTCTATCTAATATAGTAGATGCTCAAGTAGAGGTTGGCAAATCCCCTTAATAAATATATGTTGAATCTCTAGATCTATTGGTTTGTATACTAGTCTTAACATGTGAGCCTTGAATCTTAAGATATACTTACTAACTAGCTCTAAATAATTTTGATGTAGTGTGTCAAGTTTTTCATATGTAACATGAGGGCCATGTTTACGATGTAATATTTAAGAAATGCCTCCTCTAAGTCATCATAAGTATGAAATGAACCAATAGGGATTAGATGAAAGAAATAATTATATGCTTCGAGCTTTCATGAGATGGCAAAGCCTTCTGAAAGGCTTGAAGATGTAAAAATGGATCTTCAATTCCATCAAATTAAGGTAATGATGGTATTTGGAAATGCTTAGGGTAATGAAGCTTTTATGAATGTCTTTAGAACAGGGTTACCATGTAGATCATTGGCATCCATCCAAGACTTGTAAGCTTTATTTTCCAAGGTAAAGAGATGTACTTGGTGTTGTAATTCACCGACTAAATGCATCAAAGAGATGATCTCCTAGGATGGTACAATTAGCATCTTGAAGTGGTTCATTTAATGATTGAATTTGATTGTTTTAACCATGGGAATGCTACATTTAGCAATTGGATCATAAAGAGGGGTGTGCGCACATGAACCTTGGGAGTAATGGTAACTTGGACCTTATTAGAGGGATGTGGGATACCATACTTTATAGGTAAAGAGTGAGAAATGGGTTCTACTGTAGTGAGGGATGGCTTGGGAGATTCATTGGTATCTTTATGTTTTAGTGAATCACATTCTAATTGAGTAGAAGACATGTTACTAGCATTAACTTGTGCATTATTTGAAATAGAATCATTCATATAAGTAGAAATAACATTTGTAAGTGCATTATGTTTGAGAGGAGGAGTGAGAGAAGAGTTAGAAACATGATATGAATATTCTTCTTCATTATGTGCATAATTATCATCATCATTATCATATATGTAATATTTTTTATAATCACTCTCATTTTCATATTCATTGGCATGCTCACTATCATATTCATTGTCACTTCCAACATTGCTAGGGAGATGTGTAAGAGAAGAATTTAATTCTTTTCTAATATGTAATAAATTACCATTTGAAATTGGAATATCATGTGCATCTATGTTATACATGGATGAAAGACATGCATTATTTTCATGTGCAATATGAGATGTAAGAGAGAGTGATTTTTCATTTGAACATTATTTTGATAAAGTAGAGTTAAGAACATGAGATGTATCATTTGAACTACACGTTGGTAATTTGATTCTATTACATTTATATTGTTGTAATTAGAACATCAAAGTACAGAGAGAGAGAGAGAGAGAGAGAGAGAGAGAGAGAGGAGAGAGAGAGAGAGAGAGAGAGAGAGAGAGAGAGAGAGAGAGAGAGAGAGAGAGAGAGAGAGAGAGAGAGAGAGAGAGAGAGAGATCAACTTCACATGGAAGCAAATTATCACCAATAAGAGGTTTCACTTGGAAGTAAATGACTAATTTGTTCCTTTGGTGCATTGCGCATATGAGAAGGAGGTGAGAAGTATCTTTTCCATTTATCAAAATTATTTTCTCTAGAATAAGGAATAAAAGAAATGGGCTTTAGAGAAAAATATTCATCTATCTGTGCTTCACCCTCATCATTACATATATCATTATATCCTTCATTATAATAATAGTCATTATATTCACTATAAATGAAATCATTTTCTACATTCTTAGCTAATGTGCAATATTGTAAATTTGTCCAATCATTGTCATAATTATAAGAAAATTTTAAAAATTTATCTATGGGATGAGAATGAGAAATTGCCTTTGTAGCCATTTTATTTCTTTCACCAAAGAGAATTTTAAATAGTACTATGAAGCAAATACATGCACACATAACTATTATCATCAAAATTTTGAAATTATTTTTGATAATCCAAATAATTTGCAAAAAATTCAAATTATTTTTCTGAAAATTATAAGATTGGAAAACTTGAGGTTTGAGGACATAGTTTGGAAATCTAGGGTTTTTAGCTAGGGTTTTAGAATTTTAGAAAATTATGTAATAATTTTAACTTTTAAAAATAATTTTGAATAGGAATAATGCACAAAAATTTATACAAAAATCATAATTTGGAAATTAAAATTTTGCATAAGAAAACTACTAATTTTGAAATTATTTTTGACAAAGTAATCAATTTACAAAAATTCCAAAATAGTTTTCTAAAATTTGCAAGGAAGGCTTGAGGTTTAAGGATCTAGTTTTGAAATCTAGGGGTTTTAGCTAGGGTTTTATAAATTTTGAAAATTATACAATAATTTTAAATTATAAAAATAAATTTTGGATAGGAATAATACATAAAAATTTATACAAAAATCAAATTTTGGAAATTAAATTTTTGCACAAAAATATGAAGGAAAACCCCTAAGTGTAGCTAGGGTTCTAGGTTTGTTAGAATTAAGTTGGGTTCACTAAATGTTTTTATTTATTTTTGGAATATAGTGTTTATATCCTAAATAATAAGAGTTTGGAATAATAGGAAAACTCTATTTTAATGGGTAAAAATATAAATTTTAAACATGTAATTTTATAATAGGAAGAATAATAACTTATCTTAAAATCGAGCTGAAAAGAATGATTCTAGAGCTAGTAATTGAAAAGTAGGACTGAGACACTATCAAGAATATGACCTTGGATTCTATTTTTTGATTGGATAGGAGTGCCAGAATAGGACACCCTAGTGTCTGGTGCTATATCCCCTTCATAATTCTATCATCCTCAAGATCTAAGCTTTCTAAGTTTTGTTTGTCAGATTAGTGTGAACCTATTTACCAAATTTCAGGGGCTAGAAATTAATAGAGCTCACTATAGGTTCATTTTAGTCTTCAATACTTATATCCATATACACAAATGAAAATAATTAATACATCAAAATTAAAAGGGTGAAAAACTAGGTTAGGGGAAGAATGATTGCACAATCTAGAACCCCTATTGCCCTGACTATTGCCTACATTAACCTTCAAGCTAGGGTCTCAGATCAAATATAATTCTTACTTAGGGAACATGCATAATAAATACACATGATAGATGTAATAATTAATTTTGTCTAAGCCCTTCCTTGATCAAGCATGCAAGTCTATGTGTGATGCAGAGAAGCTGAGCTATAATATTGACTGATTTTTATTATGTCGAATGTGCCAAAGTAGTAAGTGATAGATATAAAATGCCTTGTGTAGTCCTTTATATAGGAGACTCATTATTTCAAAATTGGGAGCTTTATTTGAATTTGGACAACATTATAAAACTTAGGAATAAAGAAAATAAAAGGGGTAAGACCCATCCAAATAAAGAAACTTATCATTTAGGCTCAAATTGGCTTTGGATAGAAGCACTAAAAAATAGACACCCTGGGTTTCAGTGCTATAGTCCAATCCTAACACTCATGTACTAAAGGATAGGGACTAGGGGGGATGGAATGAGCATGGGAAACCTAACCTATCTAAGGTGAAATGACCATTGGAAAGCTCAAGGTGATTGGGAATGGGTAAAAAGGTGACTCAAGCCTAGAACCAAACCCAAATGGATAAAATGAAAGACATGACAAATGTGAACAAAGATCATATTCTCCAGTCATAGTTTCCTATGAAAATACCATGAAAATACATGATATGTGTGGTTGATTGACCAATTTAGGGTGTATACAAAATATAATATCATTTTTTCATTATTTCAATACATAATCAAGTGTTATTATTCATTCATGCTTCTTTACAATTTGCTCTTCCACCATTCTACTTGAGGAGTCTTAGCTTAGGGTTTCTACTTAGAGAATTTATTATTGTGGATAAGTCTTGTATGATTTAGCCTTTCTTATTTATCCTTAAAAACCATAAAAACCTCTTGCAAATCCATTTTGGCCAAGGGAGAGATTGACTCTTGATGGGTTCACATGCAGGGAAGTATATTCTAACTCTATTCTCCTCTATTTTAGTAGATAAAAGTAGCATAAATATTAGATCAAATACTATTAATCTTCATACTCCATGTATTAGGGTATTACTCATAATTATACTAATTGAGATTCACTTATACATAATTTTGATTGCTTTACTAACCCCTCATATTGTGCCAAAAGCTTTGTGGTGCACTATATTAGATTTACTTTCTTATTTATTAGAATAGAGTGAACATTAAACCTAAGAATATTTTAGGGTTTTTTCATGATTATGTTAAAATATATACTTTGTAACCCTTCCTATCATGGTGTAATTTGATAAGTGATCCCCTAACTAGGTATAGTGGACCCCCATATTGGTCATGCCCACACTTAACAAATGTATTCATAATCTAAAGTGTAGGTATGCTCTATCTTCTTCAAACTAGGATTGATTTATAGACATGATGAATTTATGATTGAATATATTCTAGTGAACCTAACATGAACTAACCCTTGAAGGATTTGTTTACCTTATTTCATTTCTTTCATCATTATTTTTATCATATATTTTCCATATTGGATCAGCTTTGTTGATCTAGTATCTAACTTTTGTGCACATGATTTCAATTATAGGCTACTAGATCGACCCTATCGACTTAGTATAATTATTTAGATTTTTAAACATCTAGTCTAGATTACTAGGTCAACCCAATCGACCCTGTATATTTTTAGGCACTCAATAATAGGTTTTTGTAAAGCTTGATCGACCCAGTCAACTTAGTTAGAATAATTTGAGATCATATATGAAGGTTCTTGAACAAAATATTCATTCTTTGCATCTCTGATCCACCAAGGTTTTTTTTTGTCTTTATCTCTTTTTTTATAGTCTTTCATTTTAGAGTTTGTAGTCTTCAAAACTACCCCTGCATAGTCAATTGGATCAACCTTACCGACTCAATTTTATGTTTTGTATGTTATATGGATAATTGGGTCGACTATGTCGACTCTATTCATTTTTAGACCTTATTTCTATAGTATAAGTTTTACCATGTTCTATATTTTATACATAAACTATTGACTATATCAACATTGTACCTTATTTCAAAGTTGGAATTAACCTTATATACTAGTAATTAGTTCAAACTTTATTTTCTTGTTTACATGCTTATAATAGATCACATAGCTTAATTAGGTTATTTTCAATTAATCATTTAGTTTAAATATTTTATATTTTATGCACACATGGCCAAATCAAAAAATCTAAACAAGTATTTTAACATTTGTATACCTAAGGCCAACCTACTTGTATTTCATCACCAAGGGGGAAGCTGACTTGATACTCTAGTCAAGTATAAAACATGGTTAATGGTATATTATATCTAAGTACATGATACCTTTATTGTTATGGTGTGTGAAGTGAGGGGGCAGGCCCCAATACCAATCCTATATCATTGCCACTATAGTCCATTTTAGCCTAAACTACCTAAGACCATCCTTAAATTGCCATTATAGTTCCTTACTTATAGCCAACTTCCCATCACATTTAAAATCATATCTTAATAATATAATTAACATTCAAGTTGACCAATTAGTTATCTCTTTACTTTTAAAGTTGATTTCTTATTCTTTAATTAATTTTATTTTGTATTTCAAAAACTTGCATTAGCTAGCATTGGTACAAGGTTTTGTGATTTGTGCTTCAACTAGATTGGCTAGCATTAATCCAATTGATTGTTTGTTTGCTTTCAGCTATTTCTTTTCAAATTAATTTCAAAAGTTATCTTGTTTCATTTCATAACTTATTATAGGCTTCTTAAATTTCCATATCTACTATATTAGGTTGACTTAGTTGACCATGTATCTTTTTCTAGCCCCTATTCACTATGCTAGATCAACCTAGTTGACCCTATACTATTTGCAGACCTTGTTTCCTCCTTTACCAATTTTTTTTCACTATACTAGATCGACCTAGTTGACCTTGTACTATTTTTAGAATTGATTTTTTCCTTTACCAATTTTTTTTCACTATACTCGATTGACCTAATTGACCCTGTACTATTTACAGACCCTATTTTCAATGCTTGGTCGACCCAGTTGACCCTGTACTACTTTCTACTTTCCCTATTTTTCAATATAGTTTCTATTTCTCCTTTGCATTTTGTTCATCTCTCTTCAGTCATAATGAAGTCTCCTATCATAATCTTCTTGGATAACTTAAATCTATTTAGATACTATATGAGATGTTCATTTCTCCCTCTTTTTTCCTCCCAAGAGCACCATAACTACAATATGGTGCAAATAACACCTCAAAATGAATTTAATGGATCTAATCCTTTTTATACTTACCAATAATCTTCTTATCTTAAAAATATTCAAACTGATGTGGGAGAAAATTATACAAGTTTACTTAACAATCCCACTTGTAATCCTTCTTTTAGCAGTCCTCTCCCTAACACCAATTTGGGGAGTGATCCTACTAACACCCACCCACCTCCTGATACAACTAAGATTTTTAGCCCAATTTATCTAACAAATGAACATAATGCAAAATTATAACACCAACCAAATGATGCAACTTCAACAACATTTGATCAATATGGACTATGTATCCTTAAGCTAATCCCAATTTCATTCCTCCACCTCTTCAGGATGCCTCAAGTAATATTATTCCTCAATCTATAATTAATAACAAGATGCTTTATACCATTCAAAATGAGCCTTTATCTCCTTTCATTGTGTCCATTGATATTTGTAACATATCTCCAACTATCAAGTATGATGGGACTAAAGACCCTACCTCATTTCTCAAAGCCTTTGGCAACCTTTACAAGGAGTGGATCCAAACTAATACCTTTGACATAACTAATATATTAGTGAAAACCTTCACTAAGTGATGTATTAGAATGGTATAATCAACTTCCCCAACATTCTATTTGGCAACTTAAAGATTTGGTCAATCCTTTAGTTAAAGAGTTTTAACAAAATAATCTTCTTGAAAATTAGCTTAGCCACTTCATCAATGCTAAGTAATCTCCCATTGAATTAACTCATGAATTTATCAAAAGATGGAAATCATTGGCCTATAAAGTTAACCATAACATAACTGATGATAACTTATTCAAACTCTTTATCACCACTTTGACTTCCACTCTCCAATATAAGGTTTGAACCTTCACTCCCTAAACATTTAATGAAGCTCCTGATCAAGCTAAAGTTAATACTTTCTCATGAAGAAATTCAAACATAATCATAAATTTTTTAAAATATATTTATAAACATCTAATGCTATCACTAATAATACTCCACAAACCAAACTAAGAGTTTCCAAAACTGATATTCCTTCACCTTCTCATACACCTCTTTCAGTTCAACAAATTAAACAATTTTTTCTACCCTTAAAACCTTTCATCTATCCTAATGCTCGTCCTAAGTGGTATGAACCCAATATATTTTTTTTGTTCCATGCTAACATTGGGCATTCTCATGAATATTGTAGAGGTCTCACTAAATTTGTTGTCTCTTATATGCTTGGTGATTCATTCAATCATAAAGCTATGATAAATATTCATTGTCAAGAATACACTACTACTTTTTAAAAATGAAAAAATTCTAAAGCTTATTAAAATAACCAAAAATATATTTCAAATAATCACCCAAATACTAATGTGTTTATGCCATTGACACCTATTATGACCAATATTTTAACAATTTTCAATATTTCAACACTACTAAGGTTAATTATTATCATAAGTTGACTCACAAAGATCCCATTACCAAGCCTAAGAAGCCTTCTTTGGAGGAATAAAATTTTAAAGACATTACCACTACTAATGTTGCTTTAAAATCTCAAGAGGAACCTTATCCTCCTTTTGACCCTCTAACCACATCTATTCCTCTAAAGTCTATTTTTCCTTGTAAACCTCATACTAGTTCTTCTAAGTCTCATTGGAACTCAACTCTATGCCTTGAAAGATTCCACTTATGGAGTTAGTTCATACTTATCCCTATCATTGTAAGTTCCTTATGCAATAACTCTAAGAAATTAAATATCCATCTTCCATAGATGAAGAACCAAATTTTATTGAATCTCAACCTACCAATGTAATTACCGTTGAAACTATATGTCCTTATTTCAAGCTCTATATTGAATTACTTTAAGAAGACATGATCAATGGTGAAATTATCTTTCATGCTGATGATCCACCACTTTTCATCAAAGTAGCCACTAATACCATTCTTATTTAGAAATTTCTAGCTGATGAAGGTTCTAGTATTAATGTATCATCTTTATGGCTCATCCAACAACTCGATTATAATAAGGATCATCTCAAGCAAACCCATCTTAATTGTTGTGGTTTTGATAAGACTAATCAAAATCCACTTGGTTATATTTGGGTTCGATTAACCATTAGACCTAATATTGTTCAAACCAAGCTTATGGTCCTTGATATTCCTTTATCTTACAACATACTCCTTGGTCATCCATAGACTCATCGAATGAAGGCCATTTCTTATTATGATATTAAATGTATTAAATTATTTTATAATGGAAAATAGTATAAGCATGAAGCTAATCCTAACCCTTAGAGCATTCAACTTCCTAATCCTAAATCACAATATCATATCCCTATCATTCTTAATATCAATAGTGCTCCTTTACCTAAGTTTATCAACATGAATCCTAATTTAAAATTTACTCTTATAGATTTTGATGATGATGAGCCCAACGATTTACAACGTACTTGAAAAAATACCAAGTTACCTCCTTACATTTTTCAATGGCTTCATCCTTCTCTCTTACCTAGGGATTGTACTATTACTCTTATTGATGAAATTACTAATTTTCCCCCTACATGCAATTCTCATGAGTCTTATTTACCTAAATATGACTTCAATTGTAATGATTTTGGAGTGGCCAATTTATTTCAAGACCTTCTCATCATGTCTCCTCATGCATTCAATAATATCAGGATTTCAACCTCTAAAACTCCACCTGACTCTCAAACGTGTAAAATTTCTCCAACATATAATGATAACTATATAAAAAACCAAGATAAATCCAAATATTTGGATGTCTAGCATTATCAAAATACCTTATCCCAAATTCATGCTTTTAATTAGGATTTTCATACCATTTCTATGGATCATACCTTAGATCTTGAGGGTCATGTGCCTCCTAACAATTCTCCTCTTATCAATACTCCTTGGGTGGTAGAGAAAATTATACCTTCTGAACCTTTATAAATTTATACATCTCCTTCACTACATATATATCCAATAATTACATCTAATCCTTCTCCTATTATTAAACCCACTTGATATTCCAACCCCTTTTGACCCATCTACTTCTACTCTTGAAATTACACTAGATGCCAAGGCAACCAATGTTAGTCAGATACAATCTAAGTATGACCACCATGGTAATAAAATTATAGATCTTGAAGTAGATTTTAAGTATTATGTTCCTCTTCCTACCTTGCCTAGTGATGAAGATATTCTTGAGTTAGTTTATGCCCGAGAACCTCATCGTCCTTGACAACATTATAAACTTGTAAATTTTAAGACTAAAACTCCTTACTTCAACAAATTTATTGCTAGCATTAACCCTAAAACAAATCCAATTTCTGCCTTACCTAACGCACCATAAAAAATTTAAGATGAAAATGTCATGCTTATTGGATAAACCACTCACATCAAATATGTTACTCCATCTTATCCTTAACTATTTACTATTTCTCATGAATTCTCACCTATTGAACATGATAATTTTAGTTTATTTTTTGACAAATATTGTGAGGCTTTCACTTGGTCCTATGAGGACATGCCTAGGATTGACCCTAGCATTATGGTGCATAACAACATTACATATCCTAATGCCAATCTTGTGTATCAAAAGTAAAGAAAATTTCCACCTAATGTTTCCAATTTATGTCATAAGGAAATCATCAAATTACTTGATGCTAAATTTATCAAACCAGTGGATTATTTTGAATGGGTTTACAACATTTATCCCATTTAAAAGAAACTCACTATATTCATTTGTATTTGTATTGATTTTCATAATCTTAATCTTATTTTTTCTAAGGACAAATTCCCTTTACCTTAAATATATGCCATTGTTGATTCCACAGCTAGTTATGAAATGTTTTCTTATGGACAATTTCTTAGGATACAATCAGATTCATATTGCCCCCAAGGATGAACATAAGACTACTTTCACCATGGAATGAGGCACTTATTTCTATGTGAAAATGCCATTTGGCCTCAAAAATGTTGGAGCCACTTACCAATGAGTGATTACTCACATCTTTCATGATCTCATTCACAAAATTGTTGAAACTTATGTATATGATCTCATTGCTAAATCTAAAAATCACAAGAATCATCTTTTTGATCTTACTATCATCTTTGACTATATACTTAAATATAAAGTTAGACTTAATCCTTATAAATGTGTCTTTGGAATCACATCTAGAATTTTTTTAGGATTCTTAATTTCTCTCCATAACATTGATGTTGACCCTACCAAAATTAGTGATATCATCAACATGCCCATTCCTCATTCTATTCCTCGCATTTGTACTTATTTAGGCAAACTTGGGGCAATTAGATGATTCATCTCCAAAGTGGCATATCTAACTCACTCTGATAATTCCCTTCTCAAGAAAGGTATTGATTTAGAATAGATGGATCCAAGTCAAAAATCTTTTTATAATATAAAAGATTCATTGTTCATCCACCTACACTTCATCCTCTTTCTAATAAAAAACCTTTGATTCTATATACTTCTTCCACACCTATTTTAGTTGGGGCAATGCTTTCCTAACAAGATGATATGGGAAGATAGTATGATATATACTATATTATCCAAGGCCTCATTGATTATGAAACATGTTATACCAAAATTGAGCATGATTTCCTCACCATCTATTTCACAGTCAAAAATATTTGTGACTATATGATTTACCAAACTACTTATGTCATTGTTCGTTCTGAAGCCCTTCATAATTTCTTCTCCAAAGCATTTATTCCTAGAGATAGAATTAGTAAATGGATGGTCTTCTTTATGGAATTTGATGTTTGCATCATCACTCAAAAAACTATCAAAGGGAAAATCATAGCTGATCAACTTGCCATAGCTCCTATACCAGCCACTTCTTCTCTTAAAGTTAATCTTCTAGATGAAAATATCTTTTACATCTAAGGTCTTAATCAAGATATTTTTCTCAAAGATTATTTTCATATATTTACCATTGATATTAAAGCCAATAATCTTGATGACTCTACTACTCCCTCTAGTATAACTAAACTAAAAGTAGTTATCAAAGAGCTTCCTGAAATTAATGTTAACTTGCATGAGGATACTTGGAACCTTCACTTTGATGGTGATAAATTCCTTCAAGGAGCTAGGGTGGGTTACATTATCATAAGTCCTCTTGGAAAGATCACTCATTTATCTTTTATCTTCATCTTTGATGTCACTAATAATATTGTCAAGTATGAAGCTCTCATTTTAGGCATGAAAGCTACTATTGACTTAGACATTCAACACCTTCATACTGTAGGTGACTCTAAACTTATTTTCACCAAGTTAGTGGTGATTATCAATGCAAAAGTGAGAACATAATCAAACATCATCAAATTGCAACCACTCTTGCTAAGGATTTCATCTCTTTCACTATTGAGCCTATTCTTAGAGATCAAAATTCCATTATTGATTCTCTTGCCTCTTCAGCATCTCTATTTCATACAGATAAATTATTTTTTAACCCTAATTTTCTTATCCAAATAAGAAAATATCTATCCTCTACTCAACCACTGTATTCACTTATCTATCAAATTGAGGTTGTTACCATTTGACAAAGCCCATGTTACCAAGACATCATCCAATTCCTATAACATCAAATTTATCCTCCTAATTTATACTCTCATGAAAAGACAGGCATTCATAAACAAGCTTTCAAATATGTATTTATACATAACATCTTTTATTATCACAATACTAAAGGTACCTTACTTTGTTGTGTTATAAAAGATGGTGTCCCTCCTCTTCTTGAATAAGCACATGGGGGTATTTATGGTGGTCACTATAGTATACATAATACAACACACAAATGCCTATATATAGGTTAGTTTTATCTTACTCTTGAAAAGGATGCAATTGAATATGCTAAAAAGTGCAATCCTTGTCAGCTTCACAATGATCTAAACCATTCACCTCTAACTAAAATTCAAACCATCAAATATCCTTGGCCATTTTCCACATGGGTATTTGATCTCATTAGTAAACAACCTCACTTCCAAGATGGGCATGCTTTTATCATCACCGCTACCAAATATTTTACCAAGTGGGTAGAATCAATGCCCCTTGTTAATGTCATCAATCCTACCATTTCCAAATTTATTCTTAATCAAATCATCTTATGATTTTGTGTTCTCCATACCATCATTTTAGATAATGGTGGTAACTTCAAAAATAAACATGTCTAACAACTTTTCAATAAATTCAAGACCAATCACAAATTTTGCATGCCTTATCATCCAAACACAATGGCCAAGCTGAGGCCACTAATAAAATTATCAACAAAATTCTTCAATTAAAACCTATATGGATTGACATCTTCATATTTACCTTATACTTTGGGCCTATCAGACTAACATATGCACTACCACTGGGGCAACTCCATTCTCACTAGTCTATGGTTTTGAGTCAATTCTTCTTTTAAAAGTTGAGATTCCCTCTCTTTGTATATCTCTTCATGGTATTATTCCCAATGAAGAATTACATGAATCCTATCTTCATGCCCTTGATCTACTCGATGAACATCATCTTTTTGATTTATAACATAACCACCAATACAAGGCTCACATTACCAAACAACATAACAAACATGTTAAAGTCTACACATTTAATGTTGGTGATCTTGTCCTTAAATTAGACTACACTCATGATAAAGAAGGTAAATACACCCAAAAATGTTGGGGCCCATATTTATTCAAAGATATTCTTGGTCTAAGCACATACCACCTTCAAACTAATGAAGGCAATATTTTCAAAGAGCCCACCAACACATAATTTATCAAAAAGTACTTTGCCTAAACATTCCCTTCTTGTCATGATTTCTATCTACATCTGTCTAACACTTTTTGTAGGTTACTTACATGGGTATTTACCTTTGTACCAAGTTCCTTCCTTTCATAAACCTTTAGTCCTCCCTTTTGGTCTTTTGGTTTCTTGATATACCATAGTCTTATTTATCTTCTTGTATTTTCTTTTTTGACACCCCTTTAGTTTTTCTTTTGTGAGTTTATTTGTAAGACCATGGATAGAACCCGACATTCCTCAAAAAATTACCATCTTTTACTTATTTTTCTCCCTTATTATTTTTCATTTACTTTTCCATACCCCTTGGGTTTTTCCTTTGTGAGTTACTTTGTAATATTGTGGATAAGAACTGACATTCCTCACAAAATTACCATATTTTTTATTACCTCACTTTATCTTTCACTTGATTTTTAGTACCATCATGGGTTAATATTTTATGAAGTTTCAGTGTAATACCATAGATAGGACCTGACCCTCATAAAATTACCATTTTTTATGTTTTTATATCATCCTTGCTCTCCAAATTTAGCTTTTACTTCTTTTATTAGATGTAATTTGCACAAATAATCTATGTTAGCATGTTTTCCTCCATCTCCCTCATTCTTATGATAAGGAATCACACTTTACTATCATTATATCCCTTTTTGCCTTTATCACATTTTTTGCGATTTTAAGTAATTAAAATTCTTGATCTCCCCTTTCATTTCACTCCACATTGGATAAAACAAGGAAAAATTCAATATAGCACTTTTATTTCATCCAAATTTATGAGACTCTTAGATCCTATGTTCTTTGAAGTTCTCTCTCTTATCAACCTTATCCCAAGTATTCAAATGAAATTCATATTTAGCACCCATGTTTGGTTTTCCAAATATGTGTGGAGGAAGAATATAAAAATACATCAATAAAGTTAAAATCTAAATCATTTGAAACAAAATTCAATGATATCTAAAAGGCAGCATACAAATCTCAAAAGTCAGTATTCACACCAAAATATGTGATTACAAGCACATCTCATATCTGTAATCAAAGATAAAAATCCATAGTTGGCCTCACATAGAGCTGAGGTCCTTTGGGGTGTAGTGGGCTAGTAGATTAGAATAAAGGAAATTAATAAACTCTATGGTGTGACCTACTTTCTCATACAAGTAACCAATATTTGTAGTAGACTGATGACTCTATGAGGGGTCCTGAGGAATGGGGAACATGTTGTGGGAAGGTAGGTCCATTTTAATTTTCATGCATATAACCTTCATGGGATTATCTATATATTTCATTTGATGACCTAAGACTTGTGTGGTGAAGAGAAGTTATTCAGAGTCCTTAAGGTTGAACATCCTCTTGTTTTTGACAAACCTAATTTGAGTGTCTTGAACTTGATAAAGATTTCCTCTACCTTGGTTTTTCCTTTATTCTCCCCTCCACCCATTTCACTTTCCCCCTTGATAGATAAATTGTGATTCCAAATCTATTTTCCATTCTTATTTAATTACTTCTTCATCTCTTAAAAACATGATAGCACTACTTTGTTTCAATTTTATCTATCCTTAGAGAAAAACATGTTTGAGCAACTATGGATTACTTCTTTATTTTTTACCATGATTTTAAATTTATACACTTATCTTCCTTTCATTTTACCATTTTTCATTATTGTACTATATTTTTATTATGAACACCTAATTTTTACCCTTTTTCTATTTTTGAGTGAGGTTGCCTTGTTACTTTTCACTCATCAATGTTATTTTCCCTTTTATGCATCTTTTTCCATTGTTGAGTGAGATAAGGATTGTTACTTCTCACTCATCAATGTCATTTTAACATTTTCTTTCTTCTCTTACCATTGATTTGTTTTATTACCATATTGTTTAACATGTATCCTTGGTTTGACTTGGTGAGTTTGCCTTTCTTACTTAAGGTTTACTTGTTTGAGTTTTTTAGTCTTTAGTAGCCTTGGATTTTTAGTTACTAAATTTACTTATTTTTTGACTTGGTCATTTAGTCTAACATATCACTTGTCACCCTAACTTGTCAAATTTTATAAGTAGGTCTCATCCTCATAGCACTAGTTATCTTGGCTTTCTTGCATTTGTTTATTTTTCCTCTTTACTTTTGTATTGTTGGGTTTGTCAAAAGTAGTCTCTACACCCTACACAATCAAAAGTGATAACATAATAGACAACCATCCAGTGATAAAGGTAAGTCAATATATGCATTACATTTGCTTTTTAGTTAATTTTCCTTTTATTCATTTACTTTCAACTATTTTTGTTTTAGAATACTGTAATTTTTTTAGCATCAACATTGTGTGTTACTATGTTCTTTCTTAAAGCACCATCCCTTGTTGCACCTTAGTGACACATGATAATCTTTGAGTCGGGCATATGTATACTCACAATATTTTCAACTTTTATTAAATATTAACTCTTTACATCTTGTAGTAACCCATCGATACTCAATATTTCTTAGTGCATACCTTAAAAGGTACAAAGGGAAAGGGGTGGGCATGTCTTTGGTGCTTCACAAGATTTTTATCCCTTATTACCAAATTATTACCAATCCAACCAGATCTTAAAACCATTCCCTAAGCTATTACTCCCTTGCACACTCTTCTATCCTTTTTGCCCTTTTCATCCCTCTTTTCATCACCTTGATCGCCTTTCACCATTTGACTGTACTAGGTCGACTGGGTCAACTTTATATAGTTTTCAACCTGTAATTACTATACAGGGTCAACTAGGTCAACTTTGTACTATTTTTAGGTATTTTCACTTGAGAGCTTTGTTATCCCTTTAGCTAACCTAGCTTAAGACCTAGTGGATTATCTTCCAAAAACTTATAGGGTCTACTAGGTTGACCCCATATAACCAACATAATCGAAAGGATTTAGGGTGAGATCTACCTATAAATACAAGATAATTTCTTCATTTTTTCAATATGCAATCAAGAGTTATTATTCTCTCATGCTTAATTACAATATATTCTTCCACCATTCTACTTGAGGAATCTTAGCTTAAGGTTTCTACTTGAAGAATATAGTCTTGTGGATAAGTCTTGTCTGCTTTGGCCTTTCTCAATTATCATTAAAAACAAAAAAAAACCTCTTTTGAATCCCCTTTGGCTAGGGGAGATATTGAGTCTCAATGGGTTCACATTCAAGTAAGTATATTCTAACTTTATTCTCCTCTCTTTTAGTAGATATAAGTAGCATAAGTATTGGCTCAAATAATATTACTCTTCATATTCCATATATTAGGGTATTACTCATACTTAGCTTAATTTAAATTCTCTTATACATGTTTTATTTAGTTTATTAACCCCTCATATTATGCCATAAGCTTTACTATGTACTAGATTAGTTTTAATTTATTATTTATTAGAATAAAGTGAACATTAAACCTAGGAATATTTTAGGGTTATTGCATGATTGTGTTAGTTTATAGGCTTTGGAACCCTTCCTAGCATGGTGTATTGTGACAAGTGATCCCCTAACTAGGTCTAACAGATCCCCATATTGGTCATGCCCCTGCTTAACAAATGTATTCCCCATCAGAAGTGTAGGTATGCTCTATCTTCTTCGAGTCAAGATTTATTTATAGACATGATGCATTTTTTATTACATACAAACCTTATATGTGACTATTTTATTTTCAAGATTTGATAAGAACCATAATACTTAGGATAAATTTATTATCATTTTATTATTTCTTCAAGATATTTTTTTTATATGGTTATAGGTGCATAAAGACCCACTCACCCACTTCAAAATGCCTCTTTCTGTGATGTTAATATGCTTTCTAATTTATTTGGTTCTATGACATTTCTAAATTATCTCTTGAATTAACTAATATCTTCTAATAATTTTGATAGTGTTCCTCAAAAACTCAAATCATTAGATGTACACTCAATGATAAGGTGATGGATGGGGAATAACAACCATACAATGCCATAAATTGAGATATTTTGGATGAGGTATGGAAGGAAGTGTTATTCCACCATTTTACTAGTGGTATCCAATGATCCCATCTCTCCTATTTATTAGATGAAAAAAATGGAGATAACTCTCTAGGCATTTGATGACCATCTCTATTTTCCCATCAGATTGAGGATGATATGAAGAGATATGATCCAAATGAGCAACCAAACATGATAATAAATCAACCAAAACATTATTTATAAATATAGTATCATGATAACTTCCTATGATCTTGGAGATATCATTTATATTTTTAAATTTATCCCTAAAATCATCTGCTACTATACTAGTACATATAGCTGAGACAACACACAAAAAAAGGAATATTTTATGAGCCTATCCACTATTATCATGATGAATTTTTTACACTTTGACCTAGGAAAAAATGTTATGATAACCATGAAAACCTCCTCTCACCTCTGGTTAGGAATAAAAAATGGTTTCAGAATACTATGGGTCTTAATTGTCTCATCCTTGTCTTGTTGACCACCATCCATTCTACCAATTATATATATATATATATATATATATATATATATATATATATATATCCCCCTTGAGTCCTTTCTAAAAAGAAATATTACTTGATTCTATGATATTAAAAAAATAAACTCCCCTTATTAGAAAAGCATGAAGCTCTATAAGGATCTTGTTTTTTATGGTAGAATTCTTACACAAGTACAATATATATTTATATAATAAGGCATTACCTTTCCACTCAATGTTTTTTGAGACACTATTATCCTATTAGAGATGTTGAATAAGAAACTTATGCTATTGGAGATGTTGAATAAGAAACTATGTATCAATGTTGTTTTCCCATTACTATATTGTATCGTCTAACTAATCTACTTGTCATATGGGAATTATGTATAACAATGCCTCTATAGATTCAAACATTCTAGATAGTTCATATATGACTACATTATCATTTCCTTTTTTAAATGCAATTTCAAATTCATAACCCAAAACTTTGGTCAATAAGTTTTTTATAACATTTGGATAACATCTATTCTAAGAAGTATTTTAGACTATCATGTTATTTTTTCACTCTAATGTGTCTAGACATCAAATAAGTTCTCCATTTCTAATTCCATGAAGAATATACATCATCTTCTTTACAGAGATAGCTTTTATAAAATTATTACCCTTGAGATGATGACTCTTAATATTTTTTAGGGTTTTTATAAATTTCCTTTCTATCATGGCCTTGATATTGTTAGTATATAATTTTACACCTTCATGTGACACAAAATGACCCAAGTAATCCACCCCTTGTACTCGAGAATCATAATTGGAAGGCTTGGTGTAAAGGTGATGTTGTTGTAGAATTATCAAAACATGATTTGCATGTTTTAATTATTATTCCCATGTCTTACTATATACTAGTATGTCATCAATAAATACCAAGAAAATTTTCAAAAATAAAATTCCAAAAGATAATGTTCATCAAACTTTGGAATGTATATGGTTCATTTTTTAGACCAAAATACACTACAAATAATAATAACAGATTTCATAAGTTTTGAAATATATCTTATGTATATCCTAATATTTGACTGAATATGATGTTAATTGAATAAAGAACAAGTTTTGTAAAGTAGACAACATCATGCATTTTATTTATCAAATCATAAGTTACTGGAATAGGGAACTTATATTTGATAGTGTACTTGTTGATTTATCTATAATTTAGGCAAATACTCCATGCATCATCCTTATGATAAACCATTACCATAGGGGATGAATATGCACTTTGGATATGCATAATAACACTAGCATCTAATATTTCTTGTATAATATTTTCAATCTCACTCTTCTAGACATATGGGTACATATATGGTCTAATGTTTGGTGGTTGAATACTTGATATGAATCAAATGACATGTTTATGTTCCTTTTGTGGTGGTATTCATTTTAGTATTACTCTAAAAATAATTTTTTTTTATCAATAATATTTTTTAGATCAAGATGTGTAATAATCTATGTTGGTTTTACTTCTAAGAAAGATAATTGTGATACAAACCTATCTACCTCATTCATGATAAATTTATGAATTTGATGAGTGTAGATACTAAAATATGGTATTAAACACTTAGAAAATTAATTTTTGATCTATATTATCCCTACATGACTTGTTCATAAATATATGACACTTATTATCCATTCTCTCACACCCATATGCCTTCAACAGGCCTGATTCTCTATAGTTTCTATCAATCACCAACAAGAACTCCCCCTGATTGTGCCAAATTAGTCAATTATGATACTAAGATATCTCTATATCATCAGATCAATATTCATATCTCATGGAAAAAACCTTTAGTCTTAGATAATACCATAATTTAGGCATTGTCCAAGCTTAATGGTTTCATCCCCATCCAAGTATTGGTCACATTTAAAATTTAGGTCATTCCTATGAGTTAACTTGTATGTTTAAAATGTCAATGGAATGATAACATATCCAAATATTCTCATATAAATAAAAAATAAGTGTAAGATTATTACCCATATAGAAAGCACGTATCAAGCATAATCAAACACTTACACATTAAAATGTACTTCCCTATTCTTTCTAATTCTACCATCAGTCCTAAGGAGCAAGTCCTAACCAAGTCTAAAGTACCTAAAATCCAAGTCAAAGTTGTCATTTTTCAATTACTTAAAGGTAGGTTACAAGTTACATACATTCAAGGATAACTATTTAACACATTCACGTAATGGGGAAAACTACATGCAATTCTAATTCCCTCTTTTGAGTATTAGATATATAGGTAATAATCAACATTCAATGGGGAGAGGTGGTGTTATCTCAACCCACATACCCTTTTTATGGGCCTAAACCTAGTGTCAATAGTGTACATCAAGTTTCAAGAGATGGAGATAAATTTTTGGGTATTGTGTGCATAATCAGAGCTCAAGATTGCATATAGAGACATAAAAGTAGACTTAGTGGTTTATATGAGAATTGAAGAGAAATATTTACATGGAATAAATCATTAGGTTTAAAACATAACATTAGATGGTAGTGAGCATAGGCTGATAATAGTGTTCAATCAATTCCAATACTTTAGTTATTGATCTAAGTGATACATGCTACACTTTCTTGGCTTTCTTTCTACTTGCCTTCAGTATCAGACCTACATAGTTTAGTAAATTGATAAGTATCTTTTCACTCTTAGTAATTTTCATGATTAGTAAGTGTATGTGTAAAATTAGTTTCAAACTTTTATATTCATATTTTAACTTAATTTTAATATTTCATATAATTTGAATAATACATTAGTTTCTATCAAATTAAGGTTCATAAATAAAAATAGGGTAAAAGATATTGGTGATCCTATATATTCTCTTGGACATATCTAAAACCTAGTCTTCCCTTAGGATTTCATCCTTATTTCTATGTTTTTCATATTTATGTCATAGAGTTTGATTTTAAACTTGATTAGTGAATATTTTCTAGCTTCATAAGCTTTAATCTAATGTTTTTTCTCATTTTCCCTAGAGTTTTATGCTTGTTCTTTTATTAGGGCTTCCTCTATTAAGGCTATCCCTTGTTTGGTTAATATTTAATCCAAAATAACTCTATTTTTCAAAATATTCAAATCTTTTTCTAGTCATACTTAGTGGATAAAAACCTACTTTTATTTGTCAAAATACAATATGAAAATTTCAAAATTTGTAATTTACTATTTTTATTAAATTCCACATAGAGAGTGATTGGTGTACCTATTTTTAAATTAATTTATGGGTTTAGTTTATATACTAATTTTTATTAAAAAAATCTTTTTGTTTCCTAAAATTATTCATGGCTTTATTTTAATGGGTTGGTTCTTTGTGTTCACATGATATGATGACTATAATGGATATTCAGTGTATATTTTATAATTCAAGAAAACATCATCATCATCATCATCATCATCATCATCATCATCATTATTATTATTATTATAAACTTGTAAAATGAAAGATATTTTATAATAATGTAATTAAATGAGTAAAATTAATTTACAATAAAATTGAGGATACAATTAATGATGATACATCTCCTATGAATGGAGTCTTAAGTAATTTCATATGTGCCTTCTTTGGTCCTACCTCAAGGTTGTGATAGCTACAATCCATATATTAATGAAGTCAATAATATCACTATCCAAAGAATTAGAGTGATTCATACTATATTAAAAAATTTAGGTTATCATAATGTTCCTCCTCATCCCCCTCCACCTCCCATGAATCCTCTTGAAGTTCATTATATGTTTATTGAATCTAAACAACATGGTGGGGACAACATAAGGGTTTTATTAGATTACCATACCCATTCTTCCATAGTAAATATATGCACATAATATGATGAATACATATGTTACATCATAAACATTTATTATTACATGATCCCTTAGGTATTATTTTAGATTTGTAGGATAAGGTGTTATAGTTAGAGCAATCTGATTAGAGAGCTAGTCATTAAATGAATTCACATGCTTTGTTGCATAATCCTTTATCACATGATATTTATAATTATCCTTTACCTATAATAATTTTTGAACCTAACATTACGTTATATGATGGTAAGGGTGATCTAGAACAAAACCTTAGAGCCTTTCATGCAACATGTTTTGACTATGCATCTAATGAAAATTTATTAACCAAGTTGTTTCTACATAGTCTTGGAGGTTATGTTTTGAAATGACTCTATGATATCCCCTTACAATAAATTTATGAATTTAATCCTTTGGATGATAATTTTTTTATCATATTTTTTAATTAACAATAGTGAAAAATTATCATATGCCTAAACTATAAATCTTAAGTAACGAACCAATGAACCTACCATCGATTATGTGCTTCATTGTAGGACCATGTTCTCTAAGATGACCATCCATTTTTACATAAATGAGTTGCAAGATATATTTAAATTAATTTTTCATTTTAATTTTCATGAGTCTATTATGTTTAATAGGTTCAAATTATTCAATGAATTATGCCATATATTTAGATATCAAGAGGTTAAGCTCATGTATTTAAACAAGTGAAAGTATGAAGATAATGCTCTAACTACATCAATTAAAAAATTTCAAAGCAAACCAAGCTAAAAAGTCCAATAAAATAATAATAATAATCAAGAAAAATAATTACTGTAATATCATTGCCTACCACATGACTTGTTTTATCCACTATACCAAGGAGGAAGTTTTTTTATGTGATTACCTCAACATCCTCATATACTATTACCAAAGTTACTAGAGTGTAGCCTTATATGTATCCCTCCACCAAGTGAGAAATAATGTATATTGTGAATATTTTTAGATGCAAGGGGTGTTATACAAACAAATGTTTTAAACTAATGCATAATATTCAATATTTTATTGATGAAAAAATTATTAAGCTTAACAAATCTATAAATGAGTTAGGATCATAAAATAGTGGAAATGCATAGTTGAAAATATTTTTTGACCCCTTTCCAAATCATGTGGCTACTAAAAGTGAGCCTAATCATGAGGTGTATATGATGAGTGAATATTATATGCATCTAGAACCTACTCAACCTATGATCATTAATATGTCTAATGCAACCATTTAATATCAAATTATTATTATCATGTAGTCCATAAAGTCATTCCAAAATAAAATAAAAGATTTAATTTTATGAGTTACATCAATTAAAAATACATTTTCACATTCACAAAATCCTAAATATATTAATTTAAATTGAATATATGAATCTCCATCCACAACTCATGTGAGTCAACATATCTTATTTCAAGTATGGGTTAAGAAGAAAGAATAATATCCACCTAAGGAACAAATAAAATTGAATAAGTATACCAATAATTGAGGTGAATATTAAGGCATATGCTTCAACACAAGTTTATAAGTTTTCCTCCCATGCATATTATAATGAGATCTACATATTATTGTGCCTATCATAAAATGCATGGACATCATACAAGTAAATATTTGGATTTAAAAGATAGAATACAAGAACTTATTGATAAGTGTGACCTTACATTGGGTACAATTATCAAATCACCACTAGATGCAAGCACACCTTTTATAGTTAAGAAACCTACTCAAAACATGATTACATATTTTAAAGAAAAGTTACAAAATGAACACTTGTTAAAAGAATGGTTACATAAGGAATAATTAAAAAATAAATAGTATAACAAGAAAAGTTACAACAATAAATGTTACAAAAAGAGAAATTACCAAAATAAATATTTCAAATAGAATCGCAGGATAAACAAGAAAATTTACTTATGAAAGAGGTTCTTAAGAAGTAAGATTAAATTATTGATGCAATATAAAACCTTCCCATTATAATTGGTGATACAGTAAGGAATTCAATGGGGATTATGTATATATTTTGTAGGTTCTCCATGAGAACATCCCCTAGATTGTTTATTTGGTTAGAATTTCATTTTGTAAAAATTTCCAAATCATAAAAACATTTGAATATTTAAAAAATTAAAAATAAGGACCTAAGAATGACATGATTGCTATTTTACATTATTTATATATGTCATTTATCACATGTTTGGTAGATTACATATCCTTTTTCATATGCACATGCATTTCATAGGATACATGATTGGCATGTAGGACATACATATACACATGATAAATGGATACAAATATGCCATATTTTTATATACCTAGGGGACATACAAATATTGGGGAAACTTATTCCACACATTGTATAGATGAAAATTATATATTTATATGGCCTTTTCCATTTATCATGTCAAGATATATTTAATCTTAAATATGTATTTATATTACTCATATTCTATATAGTTCTACTTGGATATGTTACTTTACTGTGTTGTGCCATTAACATACTTAGATAGCGTAGACTAGCTTACTTTTTTAATGCTTCACTGATGTTTTTTAATCTTTCATAATAGGATATTGATTTTTTTCTTATTGTTTGTGGTGCTTGGCCTTGTGTGTGAAATAATATATCTATCCCTTATTTTCAACATTCATTTCCCATTGATTGTGGATCTTGGCCTTATATGTGCAACATTTATTTTCAATTATATATGATATTTTATTATCCCTTTTATATGTCCTTTGGCCTTCGTGTGTGAAATTGAATGTTATTGCAAGTGCTTATATTGTGTGCATCATAGCCATGACATTATTTATTGATCTTACTAAGTTAAATATTTTTTAAGGTTCCATGATCCTTATCACACACCTCCCTATTTATTTTTGGGGCCATGATACATACCATGCACCTTTACTACACAATATTATTTAATTATTCTAGTAATTATGGTTACTAATACATGCTTCATTTATATATAAACATTGACATCACACTTTTATGCCTTGAATTACATATGTTCCATAAATGTTTTGATGTTATATTCACTATTATGATGACATATTATCCACATGTTAATGTGATTTTACATGATTACATATTTATATATAACATGATATATTTGAATCTTTATTTGAGATGCATGAATTGTAGGTATTATGTCCCAACATACCCTCATTTAAATTTTTAAATAGGGACCTACTTTATCAAATAACTTTCCTTCTATTGGGATATGTTAGGTAACCCAAAATTGCTTCCTGGAAATTAAACTGACATAATGACACTTCTATTAGTACAAACCAAAGCTATGTTTAGGCTTGTCTTTAGTTACATCTCTAGCCCTTGGTTTATTTTGTGCATGTCTATCTAAGTCTTTTATGATTCTAACAATTCATGAAGTTTACTTATTTAATTTGAAATCATGATGGGTTTTTTTAGACTAACGAACTTACATGTTTGTCAAAGTTTTATTTCTTCATGTTTTATCTTGTACAGATGGTTATTTACTTAGAATTATTTATAATTTTCACCTGGACCTTTATTGAGTCACCAGAGCTTACCACATGGTTTTCACTCACTCTCTCAGAGCCCCAAAGGCAAGCAAAGTGTAATTTATAATTAAACATTATTAAAAATGTCTATCCCACTAGATCATGAATTTTTAGACACTTATAAATCTCTAAAGGGATTCCCAAGTGAGTGAGAATTCAAGATCATGCTAAGTATCATGATCTCACTCACCCAATGAGTGGTAGGTATAAGTTTAGCATACAAAAATCCCAAGGCTGATAGATAACCATCCACGTGTCATAATATTTCTCACTTGATGACTAACAAATTTAATTTTAGAGTGAGACACTCTCAAGGCTAGTGTGTTAGGATGTGAAGTCATTATTCACTATTATTATTCATGTGATGAGATGGTAGTGTGAGTTGGTAGTGATTGTACTTATGAGGTAGCACCTTGTTGATGTGGCATGGTCCACATGGAATATTTTATTGATTAAAATATTAGGAGATATAAATGGGATTCCATATCATTATGGGTGACCTTTAGAAGCATGTGGGGAACAAGCATCTTCACCCATGTGCCTGTGGGGTGTAATTGGTTTGTGGGATCCTTGATTGGATTCAAAAAGATGATTGAAGCATATTTTTGAATCTTGTGTGTGCACATGGGTTATAGTGAAATTAAATACTATGATTTACTAGAGTCACATGTGAATTAGGGACAACACATTTGAGTCACATGGAGATGGGATCCTCAAGTCAAAAGTGGGATCATCTTTTGACCAAACATGTGAGGGGGACAATGTTTCATATTCATGAATATTGAGGCCACATGGAGGGTGTCACATTTTATTCTCTCTCTTATTTTTCATCCATGATTCTCTTCTCTCATTTATATTCTATTTATGTATGACACTACCTTAGATATGTATCGAGTCGAAGCTTGATAAAATAAGCTTGTATTTTAGTTTGCTAAAAAGATTTACATAAGCTTATATGCTTGAGAGAAAGCATTATAAGAGGAGCGTGTTGTGAGGGAACTTTGTTGGAGAGGCTATTGATTTTGAAGTTAATATAAGACTAAAATTTCCATTTGCCCCATGGTTTTCATTTCACCTTGAAACGTTTCCACATAACTACTTGACTAATGTGTTATTTTTGTTATTTATTTTAGAAGCTTATTTATTTTTGCATTGAATTACTTACACTAGTTGGATATTATTTCTAACATATAGTATCAGAATTAGGATCTTTAAAAAAATCCTATGTTGAGTGTTTTCTATTGATTTAGGAAGCTTTGTGCAAGTGAGAACTACTACAATGATAGGAGTAGTAACCAGGTTCGAAGTAGAGAAGTTTGATGGCAAGAATTTTTCCCTATGGATGATGAAGGTGGAGGATATCTTGGTGCAGAATGACTAAGCTCTATCCTTAAAGGGTATTTCAAACAAACCCAATATTATGATAGATAAATATTGGAATAAAATGGATAGAAAGGTAGTTTTTACCATCCGTCTATGTCTTATAGATTCTGTGCTCTTCAATGTTGTTGAGGAGAATACTATAGAAGATTTGTAGGAGAAATTAAACAAGTTATACCAGATAAAGCCATCTATAAACAAATTTTTCATAAATAAGCAATTTTATATCTTGAGGATGAAGGATAATTCATCCATTATTGATCATATGAATAAATTTAACACCATAGTCAACAAGCTAGTCTCCATCAGTGTGAAGATGGAGGATGAAGACAAGGTAATCACTTTTTATGCTCACTTCTTGATAGATGGGATAATCTTGTGATGACCATTAGTAATTCATCATCAATAATTATTAAGTTTGATGATATATTTGAATTTTTTCTTGGAGAGGAGATGAGAAGAAAGTATTATGGTACATCCTCAAGTAATGAAGCATTGATTGTGAGAAGGAGATCTAGTGAGAGGATAAATCAAGTTAGATCATCATCCATATTAAGGTATAAAGGATGCAATCATAAGGGAAAATGATATCATTATAGAAAGATAGAGCACATAAAGAAGAACTGTTGGTAACTAAAGAAGGAAAATAAGGATGGAAATTAAAAACCACTTTCAGTTGAAGCCAACACAACATATTCAAAGGAAGCAAGCACATAAGAAGAATTCTACCTCAATAACAATATATCACTTTCCAATACCTGGGTGTTGGACTTAGGAGCATAATTCCACATCTTAATAAAGATATTGGTTTGTGCAATACCAACCATATAATGGAGGGTCTATTTACTTGGGTGATGATCACCCTTTGGATATTGTGGGAAGAGGGGATGTAAGGATCAATCTAGATGATGGTAAATTAAAAATATTGACGAATGGGTGTTATGTTCCTAATTTAAAGAAGAATATGATGTCCATTAAGGTGATGTATGAGATGGGGTATTCATGTACCTTTGGCAATGGTAAATTTAGAATTACCAAAGGATATCTAGTGGTAGAGAATGGAGAATCTTATAGCTCCTTGTATCAATTGTGTAGAGATTTAGTGACAACTACTGCAACAATAACAACAACTATAAAAAATACTTGAGATATTGCGATGCTATGGTAGCAACACCTTGGACACATGAGTGAGAAAGGAATAAATAGATTTCATGACCAAGGTATGCTATGCAGGATTAAGTCTTGTGATTTCAACTTCTATCAGCACTGTAGCTTTGGTAAATATAAGAGGGTAAAGTTTATTACAAGTGTAGGTAAAAGTTATGATTTTATACAACTTATCCATATAGATATTTTTAGACATATCCCTAATTAATTTATAAATGGTATAACTTACTTTAGTTCATTTATAGGTTATTATTATAGAAGAGTATGGGTGTATTTTTAGAGAAAGAAATTATAAGCTTTGGAAAAATTTAAATAATTCAAGGCATGGGTAGAGAAAAGTTTGGGAAAACCCATTGTATGTCTTAGGTCAGATAATAAACAAGAATATTGCTCTAGGAATTTGATAAATTTTGTAAATATGAAGGGGTTAAAAATCAAAAGACTATCCCTTATACTCCAAAACATAATGGTGTAGCTGAGTGAATGAACCACATTATCATGAAGCATGTAAGAATCATGTTGAGTGCATCAAAGCTGGTAAATGGATTTTGGGCATAAGATGTTAGTACAACTATGTACCTTATTAACAAATATCATACATTTGCATTGGATGGAAGGACTCTAGAGGAGACTTGGCATGGTAGGCTAGTTGATTAATCTGATTTATATATTTTTGGTTGTGAAACATTTGTCCATGTGCCTAAATAAATAAGGTACAAGCTAGATTGAAATCTAAGAAATGTACTTTTATTAGATAAGAAGATACAATGAAGGGGTATAGATTGTGGGATCTTACTAACCAAAAGATAATTGTTAGCAGAGATGTCATGTTTAATGAAAAAATCATGAAAGGGAAGGAGGTAAAATAGACACCTAAAGTTATACCAATCGAAGTAGTCAAGAAATAAGAAGATGAAAAGAAGCAAGTTGATGCTTCGAAGTAACAAGTAAAGCACCAAGTATAACATCCACAAGTTAGAAGGTCCAATTATACCAAGAAGGTTCTAGATAGGTATACTCCTAAATTTAATTCATTTTTTGCTTTGTTTACTGATATGAGTGAACCTAGTTTATTTTAGGAAGCTAGAAAATCTCAGAATGCAAAGAAATGGAGGAAAGCCATGGAGGAGGAAATGAGACCACTCCATAATAATGAAACATGGGAGCTTATGGATCTCCCACCTAGAAGAAAGAGTATTGGTAATAAGTGGGTATATATGATAAATAATAATAGTGATGGGATGTCATAACAATACAAATCTCAGTTAGTGGAAAAAGGATATGTGTAGAATGTAGATATTGATTTTAATGCAATTTTCACTCTTATTGTGAAAATGAATACTACCATAGTGTTACTTGAATTTATAGTTTCTCAAATTAAGATATTCACATCCATCTTGAATGTAATGGTAGATGTGGTGGATAAATTTTTGATATAGCCATTAAAGTAGTTATTCATTGGTGCATGTGTGGAGTTATGCCATTATGCCCTTAGGTGTTCGTACAAAGGGTGTGAGCTACTGATGTTAACCAGCCATAAATTTGTAGAAGATCACATCTATTTCCCCTTGGATTTTGAATTTATTTTTGGTGGATGACTATTATCTAAAGGATATCTTACTAATTTGATGTTCAAGCTTCTTTCCCAGACTTAATATTTTTTAGTCTCTCTTTGTTGACTTCTCTAGCTATACACATGGCTTTTCTTACACACTCCTAGTGCACACAATGATTGGTATATGTAATTCACAAATGTAATTTACTAAGGTCATATATAAAAAAATATATATAAAACAAATACACATATAAAACTTAGCAAAATAGGGAAATCCTAATCTACATGGTGTTACTCAGCACCCACGTAGTTTGTGGAGTGAGATCAATAGTTATTAGTAGTAGGGATTAAGCCTACAACAATTTACTCACCCTATAAATATGGTTCCCTATAAATATCTTAAAAATACCATTATTTTATACATTAATTCATGTATAATGTAAGGTCCTTTCCATCTTATTTATAATTCTCTTGAGAAGGCTCTGAATCGACTATCATACAACACTAGTTGATCTTTGTGAAATTCCTTGTGTCATAAGTTCCTATCATGCCATGATTTTTGACTTTTTTTATGCACTTATTATGCCTATGTTTCTCTTCATCTACACTCATACATCCTATTTAGTTATAGGAGTTGATTAGTGAGAGATTCTAACTCTCCTAAGCACATAACCATAGTGATGTGCATGATGGTTACTAAATACTCCATTAGCATGACTGCTTCCAGACCATACACCAAATGAAATGGTGTAAATCCTATAACCCTTTTATAATTTATGTTATATGCCTATAAGATCAAATTAATGTGATCTTCCTAGTCATCTTGCTTAACATCATATATTTTTGTGAGCATTTTCTCTAGTACCTTATTGGAGGCTTCAGCCTGGACATTTGCCTATAGATGATAGGTAATGCTTTTGTGATGGGAAATCATGAATTATTTAGTCAAGACCTTGATAATATTATTGAGGAAGTGTTTTCCTCTCTCGCTAACTAGTTTGATCAAACATCTGAACCTAGTAATGATGTTTTCATACAAAAATTTGTTGCATCTTTTGCACTACATTTAGGTGTGGCAGTAGCTTCAACCCATTTAGTGAAATAGTCTATCATAATAAAAATATAGCTAGCCTTTTTATGTTTTATTAGAGGGTTTATTGGTCTTATAAAGTCAATTCCCCACTATTAAAATGGATACTTGTTTAGGAGTGGTTGTAATGGCATCTCATCTTTCTAGACTAGGTTTCTGAAATGTTGGGAGACATCACAATGCTACACAACTCTATGTGCATCCTAACTCAAATTTAGCCACCACAGTCTGCTCTATGGAATCTTTCTTATTATAGCCTCTCCTTTGAAATTTCCTTATGTGAATCCTTAATTAGCTTACTCTAAGAGTTGAGTGCATTCATGTTTGAAGGTAAAATTGTCCTTTAATGATAGTGGGTGGTAGTGCTCTAGTCACAAACTACATTTTTTCCTATTCTTGAAAGTACATTGGAAAAATTCCTTACTCAAGGAAGTTAGTAATAGATTAAATTTTTTTAGGAATCATAGTGACATGGAAGAGGTGTACATTAGGTGAGTGTTCTTGTAGTTCTTCTAGATCTTCACCATTTATAATTCAACTGAGGTGGTCAGCTCCCACATTTTTTTATCTAGTTTTACATTTATTCAGAATTACAATTCCTAAAATAACATCAGCCAATGAGATATTAGTCCTCCTAGCATTGGTTTATTGACCAAGTAGTGCAGAGCTTGATGGTCCATGAAAACTTCAAATGGTGTCACCAGAAGATAGTGCCAAAAATTTTATAGTGCAAATATAATGGCCAATGATTCTCATTCCATGGTTGTGTAATTTTTCTCTACATCAAATAATTTTTGGCTATAAAAGTGAATGGGATGGTCAAGCACACCATCTTTGGGATATGCAAGTACTGCACCAACTATGATGCCTGAAGCATCTACATGTACATGAAAAGGCTTAGTCTATTCTAGGAAAAAAAGTATAGGCATAGTGACTAGTCATTGTTTGAGCTCAATGAAATCTACTTAGCATTCATATGTCCATACAAACTTATCATTATTGCACAATAAAGTTTCTAGTGGAGATGATATCACTACATAGCCTTTGATAAATTATTAGTAGCATCTTGTATGTCTAAAAAAGGAATGCACTTCAATGAATCTAATAGGTGGTGGCATACTCAATATTAATATGATTTTAGCTTGAACCACCAAAATTTCATCATTGTAAACAATATGTCCAATTAAAACACCAAAAGGTGAAAAAAATAGACATTTCTTCAAATTTAAATCGATGCATAAATATTGTCATTATTCTAACATCAAACACAACTTAGACAAATACTCTTTAAATAGGGAGAAGAATTCCCAATCATCTAAATAAAATTCTAAGAAATCATGGATGAAATCTTTGAATGTTGTGGCTAATACACATGAGAATACCATAGGTGCATTATTCAAACCAAATGGCATGACTTTGTATGTAAAAGAACCCCACTCTATTTCAAAAGTCATTTTGGCTCTATCCTCCTCTGTGATCAAAATATGATGGTATCCACTAAACCCATATGTAAATGAATATACTTCATGGACTATGATAGAATTTATAACTTCATTTATAAATGGTATGGGGAATGGATCATTTATGCAAGCATCATTAAAAATGTAGTAGTTTCCACATACCTATATTTCTCTTATTTTCTTGGGTTATACTACCATTGGACTTACCTAGTTAGCTTTTCCCACTAGATATATTATCCATGTATCTTGTATCATATCCAATTCTACTTTTACTTTTAGTTTCATATTGGGGTTGAGTTGTATGGTCACTTATAGATTGGAAATGAACACTCTTTCAATTTAATATACATCTCACCAAGAGATGGATTAACTCCTTGAACCTCTGAGAACTTAGTGGGGAATACATCTTAGTAGTCCCTTAGAAGTTATAGGGTGATCTAGGGTGATCTATGTTTTTCTCTAAAATATAAGTCATCAAATTATAGATTGATCATTGGCACAATGTAGAGCTCATTGAGAGATTTTCAATGCAATTTTAATGGGTTGATTTTGATCCCATATGTGCAAGATATCATAGTCTCTAGATTAAACAGGGCAAAAAGGTGACATAGGGTGATGTGGCATAATTTTAGCATGCCAAATGGACCAATTATGTGATGGACACATGAAAATGAGTTAGTGCAAAAAAAAATGGTTTTGGTTTTTATACTTCATCTTTAACCAGTGAAAAAGGTTAGCTATAGGGATTGTAGCTAATGGAGTCTACTTTTGTCTTAGAGGAGGAACCTAACATTGATGGTGTTAGTGGAGCATCAATCTAGTATCAAAAAGTGTCGAATTGAGAGTGGTCCACATGGTGGGTCCTCAAGCCACCACATGGCTTGACACCACTATAATATTCCATGGTCAAATTTTATTAATAGTCACCTATTTACTATATTCATATAATTATTTATCATGCTCGAAGACCATCAAATGTTCCATGCCAAACAAACATTCCAATTTACCATATAAACCACTTAACATGTACTAAACCCATACCAAGCCCAAACAACATGCCAAGTTTTCCATGTTCAATGCCAAGACCAAATCATAATCCAAATGCTAATGTATTCACATTATTCCCAACGTGGACTATGCCATTTTAAGGCATTAAAAAACCACAAACTTCATGGTATTTTAACACCAAATTTGCACCCACTTTACCAATGTGGGATAATTGGTTAGGATTAATACCAAATTCCATGCCATAAGATTTGAACCTAGGAATTTTTGGTATAATAATAATGTTCCCACCCCTACACCTTTGGACCAAAGTACTATATAATGTTCTCAAACTTGTAATTAAAGACATGTTATTTCATGTAGACAAGGCATGCATAAGGGTGTTTAGAGACTTAGGGAGAATTTTAAGTGCCTCAAACTTCATATTTGGTTTGAGAGTATTCTTTTGATAGAATTTAAGCATGAGATGAATATTTGAGAGACTTCTAAATAAATTCTAAGATATTTTTAAATTATTAAATAGGAGTGATACCCATTAGAGCAAATCTAGAGACATAGGCCATTGTGCCAAACTCTATTATCAAATCATGTTTGGTATTTATATCAATTTGTCTCTATTTTCAATTTTAAATTTCATTCCATGTGAAAACATTAAATTACACAATATTTTAAAATATCAATTTTTATTAAATCATGAATTTAAGGTTATGATCCATTATAACTGTGTTTTCTACAATTCACAACACTTGTTTATTGTCGATTACAGATAAAAATTTTGGTATCAGAGCAAAATTTGTATTTAACCATGTGGATTGCTAATGTATTTTGACAAGGTCAATATATAGATAGGGTGAAGGAGAGTTGGCCAAGTACAATCTAGAGGTTGGGACAAGATGTAGTGAAAAAATGGGAGATATATTTGAGTCTGAACAAGCTTTTTGATAGGCCTTCTTGGAAATGAAGGATATGGTTGATGAGCTTTACCATGAAAGATGAAGGAAAATGGAACATGATGAAGGTGGTAAAATTTTTAGAAACCTTCCTCCTCTTTGAATGATGGTAAAGATAAAAAAAAATCATTGAATCTCTTCCTTCACTAAAGCTAAATATTAAGTTTGAATTGCCAATGTTTAATGGTGAAATTAATGTAGAGAAGCTGGATAACTAGATAAATAAAATTGAAGTATATTGTAAGGTCCATAAAATTATATATGGTGAGGATAAAACTCACTTGTCTACTCTTCAAATGGGAGGCATAGCTCTCATCTAGTGGGAGAGTAAGTTGAAGGAAAATGAGTTTAACATAGGTAATTCAATTTCCACTTAGAGTGAATTTGTTGATGAAATCAGAAAGCAATTTTATCCTTTAGGCTATTTGTAACAAGATATGATGGATTGGAAATATTTTAGACAAACTAAAGGCCAAAGTGTACAATAATATACATTTGAATTTAATAAAAAGGCTTTACTTTTGAATATTCATCTTTATACATAGGAAACACTTCTTAAGTACATAGGTGGGTTGCATAGTTATTTGAAACACATGATTCTTGTCCTCAATCCTGATAATTTAGATGAAGCATGTGTTAAATCCATTCCCTTGGAGGCTATAGGAAAACAAACAAAAGAATCTTTTCCTAAATTTAAAAGTAAGCAATCAGAGGTTAAACATTCTAAAGGGCAAAGTTTTGGAAAGGGTAAACAAAAATCCATTGTTATTGTTCTTAAAGAAGAGAGTAAGCCATTTTGAAATCATTGAAAAAAAAAATCATGATGAATCTAAGTGTTGGAAATTGTATCCTGAGTTAATACCTAATATTTGTAGGAAGAAGAATAAGAAAAATAATATTATGGTTTAGGATCTGGGTTCAGATTTAAGAGATGAAACTAAGATCACAACCATGAGTATGCAGAATTGTTCTTCTCTTTCTATTTCTAGCACTAAGTCATCTAATGATGCTTCCTCTATAAAACAAAAATATGTGCATGATGATAAGAAATGAAATGATTTATTCCACATTAGGTTTATTTCAAAACATACTAAGATTGACACTCTATTTGATAGTGGATCATAGGAAAATTTGATTTATGAGGAGATTGTTAAAAAGTTAGGCTTGCAAATAAATCCCCATATAAAACCCTATCCACTTGATTGGGTATGTGATGATGCAAAGATGAAAGTAACCAAGACTTAAAGATTGAAATTTTTCATCACATCTAAGTTCATAGATGAAGTTGATCTGGATGTAGTCCCTTTAGACATATGTGGGATTGTTTTAGGAAACCCTTATCTTAATTATAGAAAATAAATCTTTTATAGGGAAGAGAATAAGTACTTCATTATTAAGGATGGCATTAAATATATAGTCATAGAACATCACATTAAGATGAGTCTTTCCTTGATTATAATAGGGAAATGGAAAAAAATAATCAATTCCAGTAAGACTTTTTATCTCATGTTGATTAAGTCTAAAGCCCAAGATGAAGATTTGAGAGACTTCTAAAGAAATTGTAAGCTATTTTGTGATAATTTAATAGGAAAAATACCCATTGGAGTGGATTCATAGACGTAGGTCATTGTGCCAAACTCTATTATCAAATCATGTTTGGTATTTTTGTCAATTTGTATCTATTTGCACTTTTAAATTTCATTCCATGTGAAAACATTAAATTCTATAATCTTTAAATTTTTTTATTTTATTAAATCATGAATTTAAGGTTATGATCTATTACAAGTGTGTTTTCCACAATTTATGACACTTGTTTATTGTTGATTATAGATCATAGGGATTTTGAAATCTCAGTCTCTATCTAATAGTCACCTACACTTGCCAGTTTTTGAACCTCCTCTATTTCAATGTTAGCGACGTGTTTCTTGAGAGGCTATTGATATATATTATTTTTTTCATCATCTACTAATTCATAGATCTTCTTTTGCCATTCCTTCTCTTGGATCTAGATGCTATGAAGCTTGTGTTCTTTAGTTAGTACTATGCCAATGTTCTTAAGTGGTTCTATAAGTCACTCAAGTCCAAATAAATAATTCAAATCTAAATCTACATTAGAATCAAAGTCTTCATCACCATCTACCTCATCCTAGATTCAATGATAGGGCTATGTCAAATCTTGTTCTTCAATCCTAACAGATTTATACCTTTGGAGTGAAGAATGAAGATCAAAATATATGTTTTTCTATGCATTTGATTATATTGTGGTGCTCATATCTTCTGTGCACCCATGGCATAGAAATTACTTGAGTTTCTAAAGTTTGTTATGGACTAATAGATTTTCATCTTCAAATTTTTTTTATATGAAGTCACTTTGCACCTGTGCCCAATGTCTAGTTTCTCTCATACACTCCTAGTGCATGTATCATGTTATAAGTAGTGGAGCTAGTGTGTAGTGAAAAATATGAACCCAATTCTTAGGTGCCACATGTTCTACATTTCAAACTTCAACACATTTATGTACATGAATATCAGGGCACTCTCCTTGAAAAATTGGCCAGTTAATATAGATGAATTATGGGAGCTAAATCTATTGATCATGAGTTCATAAGTGTCATCCTACTCCAGCTAATTACCCTAATGAGTTACCCACCAAGTTATAACAATTCCCTTCAAAGAATAGTTTAGTACACTAACCCACTAATTAATAGTCAAAATATGGACTTGAACTCATAGAATAAAATCATTGATGTCCTCCATTACGTAATATATAGGTAGTTGATGTTCATGCGAAAAGATAATCCTCATGGGCCTAAGCTCATGGTCACTATAGGCCTAGTTAAAGAGATGTGTATTTGAATCATCACTGGTAAAAGAAGATACTTCCCAAGGCATTGTGCCTTCCCTTGTTGGTTGTATATAATCTTGCTTGTGATCATCAACTTGGTGTAGGAAATCAAATTTTAAGTGAGTGGGTGATTTTAAAGATATGAAGGCATGATCTTCACTGATGAACTAATTTACAATCAGCTATGCAACTTCTTATTTTGGTCTCCATTATTTTTCTACATTTAATTGCTAGGTAAGCATTGACTACACTTGGGGTTTGGCTTGTTGGTATAGGAAGTTGCAGTGTTTCATGCAGAGCATTGGGTTCTCCTCCATATTGACCTTAATCCAATGATTCATTATGAAACATGTGGAGATTCTAGTTTAGCAAGAATCATATATAATTTATGTGCTCTGTTGAGGGGAATGACCATAACCTGATCACCTTGATGTGCCTCAAGCTAGTTGAGTATTGTATTGATAGTCATCTAACCATCATATGCCCATTTCTTTCTTATCAGGGTAGGGTAGTGCATTTCCATAGTATTTATGTCTGTGACCTCAAAGTCTCCTCACAAATACAAATCTATGACTTTGATCTCAACATCCTCTAATTGGCCAATAAGCTCAACTTTCTCATAGTCCACCAAACTCAAAATTTATAGGCTATAGCTGAGGGCTAGTCATCCAATAGCTTCCCATGTGGATCTAAGAATCATATTTATTGTGATAGTAAAATCAAATACAACATTTGGAATTTTTTATCTTTTAAATTCAATATCAATCCATGCATCCACATCCCATGTTTTATTCATCTTGATGTACCAGACCAACTTTTCTATCTTTTTCTAGCCATGTTATGCACATTCCAAAAGATTATGTAATAGGTTCATGATGTCCTATGATATGTCTTCATTATGTAAAGTAATCAAAAGTTTTAGTAAATCCATTAGCACAGTGATAACTCCATCTTATCATATGATGTGCATAATTTGATAATATATTTTTGCATTAATGGTTGCAACATCACCATTAGTAGTTTCCTATTGTTGAATGTTTTTCAAAACTATACAGATCCATTCATAAGACTATTTTCTATGGCTAGATATGGGTATTTGTCTTATCTAAAATTTTTGATACCCTAATCCTTAGGCATATGAAGTAGAATGAGTCATTTTTATACATGTTATTTCCATCTCACATTTAGAAAGACATTTTCTTTAGGTTTTGCACTTACCATGTTTACATTTTAGATAGCTTTGTCCTTCTTCTACTTTTCTAAAATAGGATAATCTTCTATATTATGCTAATCAAAGACTCTAAAATATACACAATATGAATGTCTCTATAGATTCATTGGGTAATTTCTTTGAACATGATTATAATCTTCACATAGATAACATTACAAAGGAGGTTGTTGATAGTTGTTTCCTCGGTCACCTTGGTATCCTCCTTTATATCCACCACAACCTCTTACCCTATTAGATTGATATCCTCCTTGGTATACTCCTTGTGGCTATGTAGAATTCCATTGCTGATACTATTGATTATTATCTCCCATACCAAACTATTTTTTCATAGCTAACAGAGTCCAATTTAATTATTACAGTTATATTATGGGTGAACTCCAAGATGTTGGATACTAATATTGAGGTGATGGGGGTGTCTAACTTGGTGAAGAAAGAGTCCATCTAGCCAGACCATGAGGCTAGTACTATGGTGAACTTAGAATCCATTATGGAACTATTTGGGTTGCACAATTCTTATCAACCTTTGGGCCTAGAATTATTTACTTCATTAAGGAAATTTTTTGCACTATGATGGCAAACACATTTTTGGAGATTACCTCTTTAAGTTTCTCTAGAGTTATAGAATTCTTCTCATCATAGGTATTTGATTTACAAAATTTATAGTATAAATTCTAAGGAATTTTGATATATTGTTTTAGTAGATGGAATTGTGTTGTGGCATTCCCTACTACTCAGAAAAGTCTTCAAAAAAATTTATTTACTTTAGGATAATCATTATGATGGTGTCCTTATTTTCCACACTCTTTACACCATAGGTTCATTTTAGGATTTTTTATTTCATGATATTACTCCATATTTTTCATGAAAGCCTACAATGTATTTTCAAATTTGGAGTTAGATATAGGAGTTTCACCATAGTCTTTGATTTTTTCAACATGTAATACAACAACTCTAGCATATACTTTTGTTTCATATTGAGTTTGCACAGTGACAAACCAAATATTGCCTCGTAATCCTTAAATAAACCATGTTACTTTATATTTATCTATTAAAGTAAACTCTACTTTGTTCATTACATCTAAAAATATACGATCATAGTTGTAGATTGACTCTCCTAACTTCTTCTTGATCTCCTTTAAGTCTTGTATTGTCTGGCTAGTGCATTTCTTAATCTTAATTTTGTGATTAGCCACTCCTGGACATATTTTAGACTTGCATTTTGGAGATCTCTTTTGTATATTAATTCTAACACTCTCTTATATAGATACCCTACTAATTTTCATTTTTATAAGTTTTCTTAGTGAGACCCTTAACTTACAACTTCATTTTTCAAGTTAATAGGTATTGTTTAGGGTATGTAGACCCATCATAAATGGTGAATTTTAAGAATCCTCCTGACTAGTTCAACATAGTGATTGGTATAGATGGAGTCTTCTACATAGTTGTTATTTGAGGTGACTATGACCTAGATGTTCCTTCGTATATACTACTCTATGCACTAAATAAATTTTCATGCACACTCTGCTTGTCTGTAATTCCTTGTTATTGTTGTTTAACTTCACCTAATCTTATATAATTCAAATCCTTTATTATTTACTTTGTTTGGATTTCCATTCCCCAATGGTCCATGTGCCCTAAAAATGATTTTTTCCAAATCTTCTCCCCTTACTCAACTAGCTAAAAACTTCTACTAGTATATATAAGATTGGGATGCAAAGACACATACACTTTTAGTGAATAATCCTTTCTAATGACTTATTTCTCTATTGTAGTTGAGCCTATAATTAACCTATGAATAAGTTATATTTATTTTTTTAATTCTTCTTCTTTTATCATTACCCTTTTTTATAGTTGTGTATTATTTATATCTTCCATTCTTTCTACTCCTAAACTACTTTCATGTTCTTCCTTGTACATCTCTTCTTCTACTCTCTCTTCATCTTCTCATTCTGTTTGTTAACATCCATCATCATTCTCCTTCTTTAGAATTTTTTCATCATCTTTCTCATCACTTATACACACTCATTCATAAAATACTATGATACTATTCTTAATTTTATTCATATTTATTTAGGTATCCATCTATTTATTCCATCTATTCTATTGTCATAGTTCCCTTTCTAAATCTAGATTTTTCTTCTTGCTCTTCTTCCATCACATATCCATTTTGGATTTAGGCTCAAGCTCTATTCACTCATATATTCATAATTCACAATCATGCACACACATCCCCATACACATGAATTAACTAATCCATATTAGCTGGAGTAGGCATCATGGCCTTTTCCACTACCAACATCTTCAACAGGAGAGGTAGTCACTATAAAAATTTCCCTCTAATGGTCATATGTAGCCTTAAATGCTATATAAATTTGTACTATGAACTCATTACTATATTCATTTATAGTGGTTTCAACCCAGTAATCTATTGCTCTTGTCTAATTAGTTTCCAATTTCACTAACTGGTATATCTTTTCTTTAGTCCAAGTAAAGGTTTCTCCCACTCTAGGATGGAAGTAGTAGTACTTGAGTCTTGTCACCAATTAGCTATAAATTTGAGTATTTCACACCAAAAAATTTCATATATTTCACCGTATATATGTTCCTAAATGATTTCAATCATAGTGAGGCCCATCCTTTTGGATTCTTCTTCTATGAAGTGCCATATTTTTTAGTCTAACTAGGTTTCAATATCTCATTATCCCAATAACCATCTTAGCATAGTTCTCCCTAAGAGTTTTTTCATGTTCATCATACCATAGTTAGAAAATGTTCCTAGTTCAAAAAAACATACTAAGGATGAGGATAGATAAGTTATAATAATTTGTGTAGGAATGAAGAATGAATTCATAGTTAATAGAAGTATAACAAAGACAAATGATGTGAACTCATGAAGAACCAGACTAACCAAAGAGTTATTTAGATGTACACAAGATTTAGATTACTTTTAAGATAGATTAAACCTTAGAATTAAACATGATAACACAAAACAAAGATAAACACAAGAAATTCAATACGTAACCATGAACTAGATAACATTTATTAATCTCAGTAGAGGGGTCATCAAATTATTCATACAGGAATACATATTTATATTCTCTTCAATTCATAACTATTCATATTCTTATTCATACATTGGTTCTAAATTGAGAAGACCATTCATCTTCTATCCTCTCATAAGCTGAGGGAATAGGACAAAATACATTAGCTAACAACTTCATATATAATGCATGAATATCCAAAGGAATATCATGTATAACTTTCTTATTGGATTTTTTTCTCCTAATAATTTTCTTTATTACAAGATTAGGAGTGAGAAATGGGATGCCATATCATGATCGGTGACCTTTGGAAGCATGTGGGGAACAAATATCTTCACCCATGTGCCTGTGGGGTACAATTTATTTGTGGGCTCCTTGGTTGGAGTCAAAAATATGATTGAAGCATCTTTTGACTCTTATGTGTGCACATGGTCTATAGGGACATTGACCACTATGCTTGATTGGATTCATAAGTGAAGTAGGGACATCATCTTTGAGTCACATAGATGTGGGATCCTTAATTCAAAAGTGGGAGCATTTTTTAACCAAGCACATGTGAGGGGGATAATGTTTCTTATTCATGTATAGTGAGGCCACATGGAGGGTGGCACATCTTAATCTCTATACTCTTTTTCATCCATGATTATCTTCTCTCCTTTATATTCTATTTATGTATGACACTCTCTTATGTATATATTGAGTTGAAGCTTGATAAAATAAGACTGTATTTTAGTTTGCTAATAATCTTTGCATAAGCTTGTATGCTTGAGAGAAAACATTTTAAGAGGAGTGTGTTGTGAGGAAACTTTGTTGGATAGGTTGTTGATTTTGAATTTAATATAAGACTACAATTTTGATTTTCCCCATGGTTTTTCCTTGCACCTTACAAGGTTCCCACATAATTACTTGAGTAATGTGTTATTTATGTTATTTTTATAGTAGCTTGTTTATTTATACATTTAATTACTTGCGCTAGTTGGATATTATTCCTAACACAATGGACTAGCGACAACAATTCATGTATCATGATCTCATAGAACTATAGGTATCAAAGTAATTTGATAAGTTTTTAAGTACCTAAATTAGGTGAAGCATCAACATATATCCATTTGTCATCATCTCCCTCACCTAGAGATTGCATAGTGATAAAAGGGAATAAACATCACCAAGACTAGTAAAGTGGTGAAAACCCTCCATGTGCCATGATATCACACGATTGAGGCTATAAAGTAACCATTTAGTAAATAAAAAACCTAGGTATTAGTAATGCAAAGTTATTTAGGGAAGTGGAATGTTGCCAATTGTTAAATAGAGGTGATAAATCACATAGATCAAAAGTAAGGGAATGTACCTAGCATCAAAGATTGCAAAAGGTGATGATACTTCACTAGGTAAATTCAAAATACAAAATAGAAGAAAGAAAATAAATTCAAGGCCATTGGTTTTATTAATATGCACAAATTGGAAAATTAAGTATATTTAATTTAATAGATGTGAAGAATATAAAATTAATATATGCAATCAAATAAGTCAATTAAAAATACATTTCCATCTAAGGAATAACTACTAGTGCAAATTCAAGCTCTCTGGTGACCAAAAAATTCCATAGTTTCATAAAACTAGAGATCTTAAGCATGAAACAATGGCTTCCACTTCACAACTTCTATTGCCCTCCTCTACATATTCCATTATAAGACTTAAGAAATATATGGACATAAGGTTTGATGAATTTGGACTCAACCATGAATTCAACCATTATTTTACTATATGGGAAGAGTTTTAAGTAGTAAAACCCTATCGTCCTAGAGATTAACTCTCAACTTTTATATGAAGATACATGGACTTGGTGGAAACAAAATTAGTAGGCCTGCATGATGATGTGGAAAAACCTAAAATAATACTTGTATTGACTTGTTATTTGATTTATTTATGAATTCCCATATTTATAGAAAAATCTTGCATTTCTAGCTATGTATCACCTTGATGACATATATTAGTAGACATAATTTTGAAAGATACTATAGGTTTCCCCCTCTTAAAATGACATATAATCAAGCCCTAGTTAATTCATGGATGTATGCGAATAATGCAACCATTAAGTTGTATGAATGGGCTAGTAACCCTAGTACTTTCATAAGCAGGGGCCTTATTTCTATTATTGCCATTTCCATCTATAAGCCTAGAATTTGAATTTCTATGGCTTTCCTAAACCCAAATTATGGATTCCACAACATAACCTACATTAATTATGTTTGGATTCCCTTGTTGGAAACCATCCTCACTTCTACCAAGGTCATAGCTATTGGAGAGATCCTTAGTGAAAATTTGATTAGTTAGGTATTCAATTCAAATAACAAACCAAATGGTAATTTCTATATGATGTCATATTTAGTAGATATTATAATGGGGACTATTCTTTCAGATTTTGAGGAACCTTGGGAGCCATCAATTGAATATATTAAGAACTAGATTTGTGATGAATTCAATTTTCTTCATATATATAAATTTAAGAAGAATATGCCTAGACTGACTGAGACCTTCTATCCAATGGCATACCAAGCCATTTATGGCAATGATATGCCTAGATTATTTGACCAAATTTGAAGAACCATTGAAAGGACTGGTGACTATTGACTCTATCTAGACCATATGATCATCAAAATAGAGGGAACCAGAGCTCCTCCAATGCATCTACCATGGTTGGTCCCAAATGGCAAAGTATGAATTTACAGCCCAACTAGCTAATTTTGTGGATGTTATATTAAGAAATTCCAAATAAGGAGTTGTCCATCCACCTCTCATCAACATTGGTATAATCTAATACACTAGGTGGGAACACTTCCATCCAATGAGAAAAATTAGAACCCACTATGATTTCAAGTGGGCATTGTACAACAATGGGATCCAAGGCAAACGGTTAGAAAACATTTGAATAAAGTTAGGGGAAAGGTGAAGATTAATTATGGCCATGTTTCATATGTATCTGATAAAGTGTTCTTGAATTATTTGAATGATACATAGGTCCATACCAAAATGAAATGATAAAATATGTCTATGATGGTGGCTAAGCACATATAATATCATCCAAAAACCACTAAGGAAGTAGCCAATAAAATTGAGATAGATCATTAAGTTTGAATAACCCCCTTAAGGACCCTTTTGATAGGTTCAAGCTTAGGAATCAGAATATGTTGTCTCATTAGGAAAAACACCTATGATAAGTATATAAGAAGTCATCCAAAGACCTCACCAACATCCTATCCTAATGGTCATAGTTACAAAAACCACCCTAATGTCCATCCTTACTCAACCAATGACCAATACTTAGGGTCTTACAACTATAAATCAATCTAGTTGAGCATTATCTATGTTCCCTTTCCTCCACTCAAATTATTTCATCAAGTGAGTCTCCCATCTTTCCTCCCACTTGTTTCTTGTTTGGCTTCAGATATCCTCCCAATCCAAACCATTGCACCATCACCTTCATCAACATATTTTTCCCCTAGAAAAACATTCACTTCACTAAGTTCACCCCACCATTCATTTTTACCCTCACCTCATCACCACCTATTTCCCCATTAGATTTACCTACTACTATTTCACCCCTTATAGCATCAGTTTTTAATCCTACTGGATCCCCCTTGTATACAAGAGTAAGTAGGGAGTTCTTTAAGTTTCTCCTTACAACACCCCATCAAAGGAGGAAGCATAAAAAGGTCAGAGGAAGGGTTGGATAAAAGAAAAGTTTATAGAGCATTAAAACCTGTATAAATAAAATAAAATGAAAAGGAGTGGTTTACTAAGGAGGAATGGGAGGATAAAATAGAGACATCCTTATCTAAAACCATAAGTGAGACCATAAAAAGTGACCCTAATGAAGAATGGTTATCATAGGAGGCTCAGTCAGGTGACACTAAAATCTTTAGTACTAATTTATTATCAACTAAATTACTTCAAGACTGAGACAAAGATAAAGGAGATGAAATAGAGTCAAACCCCCTAGCTTCTATGCATGGGCAATATATGGACCCATCTCTAGCCTTAGTACCTCCCAACATAATAATGACATCTACAACAATAGTTCCCCTAGTTGTTACTTCTCAAGTGGTAGGTACACAAGATCCTCATTCTTTACCTATTATTACAATTATTGTTTTAGTCAATGCATTATAAGCCCTGGTCTTAGCACCAACAATCCAGGCTGTGATTCCCCCAAACCAACCTTCAAAGGATTATATTAGAGTCAATTTTACATCAATGATGGACTATTTATATAATTTTTTTAGTACCCCTCCTACCTATTCATTCTTTCCTTCCCCAAGCCCTCATTCCTATAGACTCAATAAATAAGTACACTTCAAATATTTGGTCTCCACCATCATTTTGGCTTCCCCATTTATTACCTCCCAACCATCCACTCAATTAGGCATACTAATTGGTCATGTAACCCAAATGGAGGTTGTAATCATTATAACATAGAAAGAGGTAGAGAAAGTAAGGCTAGTAATTTACATAATGACCCTAAATAAGGTCACTAGTTGGAGAAAATTTATTCCCCTTTCCCTCAATTAACAACCTCTTCTCCCAATTGTATGCTTCCTCTAGGGAAATACCCATCAACTAATTCTATAGATAAAGTTGAACCTTCACAATAACCAATTACTTTGAACATCCCAGAATGGATCCAAAAAATATATTAGGTAGAATAAGGTAGCTCAAACCTAGTTATTTTTGAATAACCAATAATCAAGTTTCAATTCAACAAAGAAAAAAAGACTATGAAGAAGGTATAAAGAAAAAATATAATGGCTAAAGGATAAATGTTAGAATTGGATCAAAGAGAAGAAGTCTTCTCTTTGACAAGAGAATAAAATTACTCCCTTACAATATTGTTAATTACATAGAGGACCCCTATGCCTTTTTAGACTTTACGAGGGAGTAATAAAAGAAATGTTCAAAGGTTTTGATCAAGTTATGGCAGCACTACAAGGGAGAAGTACCATACAACCTCTGACGGACATCATGGATAACATGTAAGGATTAGCTCATAAGATGTATGAAATTATCAAGTTAATAAGAGGTTAAAAAAAGGAGTCACAACCCAAATGGGGAGATGTTTCACCTTTTTTGATAGGATGGAGATAATGGAGGCCATACTCAATTTCTTGAGCCAATAAGCCCAAAAGGATCCTATGACCATCTGAACTTAATAACTAATCTAGATGTAGCATGGGACTTGAACTACATAGCTTACATGAGAGACAAATTGATTACATGACATCAAGAAATGTGAAATCTAGTTCAACAACTCACTAGCTATGAGGATCAATCAATTAAAATTTTGGGGGAAATGAGAATAAATGGTGTGATTAACCCAAGCAGGGAATTGGTCCTCGGGACCATATTTTAAGAAATCCTCCAAAAAAAATAGATATTTTTAAGGTAGAGGTGAAGAGATTAGTATTTAATACCCAAGAAGACTTAATGAAATTGATAAATTTTACCAAAATTTAGGTTGTTAACATGGAGACTCTTTATGTGGAAATTGGGGTTGCATTAAAGGCACATAGATAATTGATGGATAGATTCCCCCAACTCTTCAAAAGGCCTCTATTAGACTTCAAAGAAATTGAAATGGATTTTTAGGTAAGTCACTCCCTCTATTTGTAAATTTATGAGATCAAAAAAGCATCTCCAGCCACCCTACCTCTACCAACTATTTTAGTTACAACTACTTCTCAAGCACCTAGGCTAACCACAATTACAACTCAGGTTACAAATGTAATAACTATTGGGGCTCAAGTATCAAAGGATACCAAAACCTAGGTGTCTCCCCTTGTGGATACATCAATTTTTTATAACTGAATGTTGTTGTAACCCTGTTTTGTATTGTGTGAATGATTGGCCACATTTTGGCCAAGTATTGAAGGATGATGCATCCCCATCCAAAGATTATATATACATGTATTTCCCATATTCCAAATGGAGGAGAAATTTTTATAGTCAATACATATAGAGATATTTTAGATTGTTATTAAAAAATTTCTGTTTCATACTTTTCTCTTTCATGTATGTATTATAGTTTTTATGCTTTTTATCTAACTGGTAGCTTAGTTTATTGATATAGGTTATAATAGTTTCAAGTAACTTGTGGTTATTTAGTAAGGTATTTTATCAATTAAAATGTGTAGAAATAATTATACATTGGTAGATATTATTTTCTTGCAACAAGTTTGCTAGGTTACTCTCTAAATTTATGTAGAAATGACATTTGATGCAACTTCCTAGACCGAGTCGTAGCTAGTCAAATGTGCTCTTTAGTATTAGCTATAACCTTTTATTCAGAGATTATACAATAGTCTTAATAAAAATAACCTTTAGCTAATGACTAAGAGTTAAATATATCATATTCCTCAGGCCTCTTTACCATGTTTGTCAATTATGTGTTAAAGCAACAAGTTGAAAGCATTAGTCCTTTGGCATTTGTCCTTGTTCCAAGACTAATTAGAATGAATCCATGTCCTTTATTTATATATCCTCTTGCTTGTCTTAATTTCCATATATTTTTGGTTTCTTTGAATATTTACCTCTTTATTTAAGTCCATCTCCATTCCATTCAACCCAAGTAAATCTAGGATCCATATCCATATTTGTGCCATCATAGTTAACATTTACTTTGCTCACCACTATTACACCACTAGTCACTATAAGAACTAATACCTACAAATCATGCATTGGATTAAAGTAAAAGTTCACTAAGATCCCAAACATTAGAGGTTACCTCATGATTATTATCATGTGTACATAAAACCCACATAAACTATTGGGATAAGAATTTAGATTGTAAAGTTGTGTAGGATATTTGTCTAATATTCATGCATTATGTACTCATTTTATCATGTATAAGTCTATTTTGTCCTATCTCTATGACTTGTAATTTGTTAGAATATGAATAGATGCTAATTTTGGAACCAAGTACAAGAAGAAGATGAAAAATAATAGACTAGAAATGTCTATATATACTTTTGATTTTAATAAGAATGGAGTTCCACTTTTGAAGAGATCAATAGAAGCTTATGTAGTTATGGTTACTTGTGTGATTTCTTACTTTGTTCCTTGCTAGGGTTCTCATATATAATGTTTGATTACTTTATATTTAATTATATCCAAATAATCTATTTATTTTAATTAAATCATTAGTTTTTCTTTCCTCCTACTTAATGCATGATAATTCACACTTGCTATGTTTCTATTATCCAACCTCTTGTATGAATATGATACACTATTCTGTGCACTAAAGTATATCGTATATATCCTCATATGTAGCATTTTTTGATGCTTTAGGAACCTCTTATAATAATGGTGTGGTGACCATGGAACACTCCTTCTAGATGAAATTATGCTAAGATGGTTACCAGGGTAGAGAGATATTTAGACATGGTTAGACCAAAGAATATGTAATTTTGTAGAAAAGAATCAAAATAGATAGGTCTTACCATATAGAAAACCATTTGAGAGCATATTTATGGAGAGATTTATGAATTTTTTTGGTGAAAGTTTTCTAAAATGCTATATAACTTGTTATCATAGTTGGAATATTATTATTGTAACCAAATAATGGAAAAAAAATAATCTAGACTAAAGAAAAGATAGACTGATTGCAAAAATAGAAACGGACTAGACAAGAGTAATAAATTATTAGGTTATTACTATAGTAGATGGACATATAATTGAGTTTATAATACAAGGATACATATATTTCAAATTTGTGAAGGATATATTCATCATAAGAATTCAATGTATTTTTTTGTAGTGAATACCTATCCTTGTGAAGATGTTGATTGTGGAAAAGGCCATAGTGCCCACTCTAACCAATATGGAGTAGCCACTTTGAGCTATAATGGTATGTGAAACATGACAGTGAATGATGATTAAATGATCAAATAAGGATTGGAATTGAATCTATAATGGAGACATGAGGGAAGAAGATTTAGGAGAAAAGTCTAGATTTAGAATGTGAGCTGTGATAATATAATAGATGGAGTAAATAGAAGAATACCCAAGTAGCTATGAGTAGAGTTAAGAATAACATTAAAATAGATGATGAATGAGTAAGAAGATGTGACAAGTGAGATGAAATAGATGAATAATGAAGGAAAAATAAAGATGATAAAAAATAATATGATGAATGTCAACAAAAATAAAAGAGTGATGAAAAACAAGAAGAAGAAGAAGAAGAAGAAGAGATGTTTGAAGAAGGCAAGAATAGTGTATAACTAGAGTCGTTAGATGATAGATGTAATGTACAGCTACAAGAATGGGTATTATCAGAAGAAAGTCATGTTTAACTAGGAAAATAAGTATAACAAATTCATAGAGTAATCATATGTTCAACCATAGAAGAAGAAGTCACAAGAAAGAATCATTCACCACAAAAGTACACATCCCTATAGCCCACTTTATTAAATTCTAGTAGAAGTTTTCAACCAAGTAGATAAGAAGATAGTAGTTGGGAAGGTACATTTTTAGAACAAGTGCATTATTTGGGTACTAAAATTGAAATAACATCAATTTGAAAGGCTTTGAAGGCTATAGGGTTTGTTGAAACCAAGTAGAGAAAAGAAGGAAACATAGAAAAATAGAGTGTGTAGGTTGACTCTCCTAGTGCACAAATAAATCTTTGTGGTACACAAGAAATATCACACAAACATAGTTTCCTCTTATAAAAACTGCATAATATATCCTCTCAACACTAGTTTACACAATTGGTGTTGTAGGAACATTTATAAATCTGACAACATATGATGGGTCTATAATAATTGAACATTACTTACTAACATGTGAGATGAGATGACAAGCTAATAGTAATACTGATGAGGCTATCAAGAATTATAAGTTAATAGGGGCACTAAATGGAAGAGAACTTGAGTTTGTATACCATATAGAAATTACACAAGAAAGTCTACAATAGGTTAAGGAATGGCTTATTGTAGAGTTCAATTTTAAGAAATGTACAAGTCAAACTATTCAAGATATGAAAGAGATAAGGCAGAAGTTGAGAGAATTAGTGTACTAATATGATTGTAGGTTCTTTGATGTTATGAACAAGATAAAATTTACCTCAGTAAACAAAGATAAAGCTACATGGTTTATCAAAGGAATACATTCTAGAATCAAGTTTTTTATAGCGTAGACTCAATATGCTACTAAGGAAGATTCTAGAGTTTTTTCCTTACGAGTGGAGAAAATTGAAGACTATAGGAAAGATCCTATCGCAATTTCTAAGATTTAAAATACATTAAAATTTTTTATGAAGAGAGCAAAATAATATCATGAGGTAGATAAAACTAAGCTAAATATATGGTACATAGAGTGTGGGAAAGGATATCACATGAGTGATTGTCCTAAGATCAAGATAGAATTCTATGAAATCTATCGAGTAGTAGGGCATGCAATAATGTAGTGTCATCTCCTAAAATAGTGCGTAAAAAACCCATAGATTTTATATTGTAATTTTTATAAGTTGCATATTCATGATGAAAATAATTATAGGGATTTATAGGAGATCAAAGAAGACATCACCAAAAATGTATTTATTATTGTTTCATATCAAGTGTCCTAGATGAAGTAGATAATTCTAGGCCTAGAGGTTGATAAAGGTTGTGTGACCCAAGAAGGTCCACAATGTATTCCTAGTTCACCTTAATACCAGCCTTAAGGTCTGGCTAGTGGGACCCCTCCTTTACTAAGTTGGACACCACCATCACCATAATACCAGTATGTAGTACCTTCAAGTCTAGAAATGATGCAACAACAATAAACTAGTCAGACCCCACCAATTACACAATAATAATTTGGAATTAAAGATATTATCCAATAGCATCAGTAATGGAATACATCATAGAAATAAGAAGGGTATAGAGGAGGTTATTAGTTGAATAGAGGAAGATCTATGGTAGATATAGAGAAGGTTACCAAGGTGGCAGAGGAAATAATTATCAATGCCCTCCTTTGAAATGCTATTTGTGTGGAGAGTATAATCACGTGAAATTTAATTACCCTTTGAATCCTCAAAGATAGTCTTAATACACCTACTATATAGTATATGACCAGCATGAGATAGAAGACTGTCATATCTTGGAAAAGTAATGAAAGGATAAGGCCATCAGGAATGTTAATATGGTGAATGCATAGCTTAAGGATGATTCATTATCGAATGCTATTACAATACACCAACACACAAAGAGAGGACTGTCCCCTCTTAAAATGCCTCAGAACCATGGAATATGGAAATCAAAATAGGATAAATACCCATACCCAGTTATAGAAAAGGGGTGCATTTATGAAGTTGTGTAGATGTTGAAAAATATCCAATAATAAGACACTACTAAAGGAGATGTTGTAGTAATATATACCTAAATGCATGTTTAGATCATGTGCATTATGCATCAAGATGGATTTTTTACTGTACTAATGGATTTACTGAAGATTTTAAGCACACTTCATAATGAATACATCTCTCAAAACATCACAAACTTGATACATAATCTAATAGAGTGTGTGCAGTGAGGTAAATACAAGGAAAAAAATATCTTATGATATGTTAAAACAAAGAAGCAATGGGATGTAGATGCATGAATTGAAATTAAAGTTACAAGATATAAAATTCCAAATGTTGTCTTTGATTTTGGTAGCACAGTCAACATGAACCCCAAGTCTACATGGGAGGCTATTGGATGGTCAGTTCTAAGTTACAACCTAGTAAATATGATCTTAGTTGACTATGGAAGAGTTGAGCCCATTAACATATTATAATATGTTGAGATCCAAGTCATAGAATTGACCCTGTAAGTTGACTTTGAAGTCATTGATATGAAGATAGAAACAACATATTACCCTATACTAATTGGTAAGAAGTGGGCATATGATGGTTAGATGAATATCAATATTGTGAAAAGTAAACTAGAGGCACATCAAGGAGATAAGGTTTTCATCATTTATCTAAATAAGGCACACAAACCCTACATTATTCTAGCTGAACTAGACTCTCCTTATGTTGTGCAAGAAACCAACTAGATGAAGGTAAACTCTGAAGAGAACCCAAAAGCTCTGCATGCAGCTAAATGTAACTTCTTGTATGAGCATACTAAACCTCAAGTACAATATTTAATCACTCATAATTTAAAGACATCTAAACAATGGAAGACTAAACCAATAGTTACTTAGTCATTGGTAACCCAGTTTGTCATAGAGTATTATGCATCCATGTCTACTAAATTTTTATCTATCAAGTAGATGATCATATGAAGGATTATATAAAGTTAACCATAGAAGACACTTTTCCTTTGGAAATAGCTTCATCTATTAATGGAGACTCAAACATGAACCTACTCAACTGGGATCACGGTGATCATGAACTCTAACCTATAATAATTGTCTTCATAGATGAGAGATAACTTCCTATGTACTATGTGTAGACACCTAAAACTAGCCACAAATAACCTCCAACTAGGATTTTTACCAATTTCTATCAAAATGCACAATTTGGCCTAAAAACACTAAAACATGCTAAATGATGTGAACCTATTACATTCAAGTGCCAAATGGGGAAATGCAATTTATGAGATAGTTAACTTTGATCAAATAAGTTCAAGTTAAAATGGCATTTTCACACCTAGGTGCTTTGGATTACTATTTTCTACCAAATTTATTACACAAGACACATGATTTTGTTATTTTGTGTTGGAAACATCCTAAATGGGATAAAAAATCTAACACATCTAATATTGTATCCTAATTCTAATCTAGTCAAATTTTGAGCTAATAACGAGACATTTTGACCAATTTGATTAATTTATGCACCAAAGGGCCAAAGTTTGCACCAAAGTGACTAATCATGCTTAAAGATAATTAATTTAAAATAATGAGCCTAATTGATAATTACATGGATATTTTTTAATATATTTTTTTTAGAAATGAATATTAAATATCTACATCATCAAATGACATCATTTCTTGGGAAGGCATCCTAGGCCATAAATGCATAAGATATCTCATCAAGCCATCCCATGCCTCATTAAGACCTTCCATGCCTCTTTATTGACTCTATATCCCAAATATTTATGAATTCATTTATTGATGTTTGCATCAAAAATTTAATAAATTCTTATCCATACATCTTCATCTTGAGATGGACGATTCAGGTTCATTCTGACCATTTTGAAAAATCTATAAATAGGAGGCCTTGTCTATTGAATTTTAATCTTGAAGAATGTAAAGTTAAAATGTTGAAATGATTCCAAAAATTCATGAAAATTAAGATTTTCAAGCCAAATTATTGATCAAAGGCCAAAGCCATTACAAAGGTGCCAAGGGGAAGAGGAGATAGCCAAGCCTCTGATGAAGACTCATTGAGCACAATCTGACCAAGTCACTTCAACAAGCTATTTAGAGAATTCAAGGAAGGTGAAGGAAGTTTTTATTTGCATTTTATTTTTTATTTTCATATGTATGTTTGTTATTAATATCTCCTTAGTGTCTAGGCCTAGTTAGTGTGATTCTTTCATTTTGTTTTCATTTTGGAACTAGCACTAATCATCCTCTCTTGAGTCAAATTCCTAGTCTACATAATGGAATGCTTGGTGGGAAAATATGAATCCCACATATAAATGAGATAATGATTAAACTTTAAAATTTTAATCTGGATGCTTAAAACTCTTTCTAAGTTATTTTCTAATTTGGTTTGGCTAGATTTTTATCTTCACAGGTTTACATAGGTAACCATTGATGGTTAGAGGAATCACTGATGGTTGAGTAAACCATTGATGGTTATAAGAACTACTAATGGTCAAAAAAATCATTGATGGTTAGGTATGACCATTGATGGTCACTGTGTTTTTCTTAAAAACACAAACCTGAGAGCTAATAGGTCATTTTCAAATGCTTGGTTTGGGGTCATACAGACTCCATTTTTGATGGATTTTTTTTAAAACACATTCTTTCTCCTAAATTTTCATAATATGATATTATTTTAGCTTAAAGTTTCATATTTTTTTCACAAAATTTTGAAAACATTTTTAATTTTTTTAATCTAACGCATTTGCTTTCTTGATGTTTTATTTTTGGGTCGATAGATTTTTACCCTTCAAGGTGGATTGCTTCTTTTGATAAATTAGCTTCAAAGCCAAAGGATATAATAAATTTTTATTTGTAGGAACAAGATATAATATTTGTTAAAACATGATTTTTAGACCTCTTTTAGATGTTTAAAATGAACTAAAAATCTTTCTTTTCATGCTTATGAAAAAAATTTAAGTTGTTTTTTTTTATCAAGTTTTGTGAATTTCATTAAAAGTTCACAATTTAAGGCCAAGGTCCAAAAAGAACATCATCAAATATTTTTTTTAGTGCTTAAAATTGGACTCATTTATCAAAATTTTATGCAATAGATGATTAATTAATTGATTTGGAAAAATAAGGTTCGTGTGTGTATGTTCTTCCATCTATCCCCTTAAGGGAACTTTTGAAATAAAAAATACCATCCTTATTGCAAAGAGTCTTATCCAAAGAATAGAAATAATTTCATGTAAATCCCTCCAAAAAAAATCACAATAATATTGGGTGACCTTGAGATGACCATAAAGCCTTTCTATTATGTCTTTTATTTTATACAAACTTGGCTTGTGAAGGGGATTTTATCACCTCCCATAAGTTTTATAGGGAAGATTTGACCCAGGGTTTCATCTCTTAGCACTAACTTCATCACTCCCACTAGGATCAAAGGTTTGAGTAGTTAAACCACATTCTAGTGTTGGAGTTGTACATAGGACATATATGCACTTTGGACATTGCACTACATTGAGAAAGTGATGGATGTAGTGGTTATAAAAAGGGTAAGACTTTTTTGAAACAAGCCAAGTATCGTAAGCACTAATTAAAGTTAATTTATTTTACATCATGGCATGAAATTCATTGATAAATTAATCCATCTAGAATATTTGAAAACTAATTAGTTTTAGTCAACCCCACTTTGCCATACCCTTGATAGGAATTTGGAAAATTTAATTGTATTTTATCATTTCATTACTTGGTGTTTTGAGACTAAAACTAATGTGTTTTTTTATAAACCATGTCAAAACAAATTTTTTTATACATCACTCTTTTATCAAAAGAGGTGTTATGCTAGCCATTTTACACCACGCTTGTGGCTTGAAATTTTTGATAAACTTATTTGTGTGTGTGTCATTTGAGTTGCAGAGGGTAGTGTTATGCTACCAAAATCATATCAAACCATTTTGCCTTTGAGTCTTTGAAACATAACATTGATCACATAATTCAAGAATGCTTATGCCATTAGGTTGCTCAATTTTTTTCAAAACTTGTTTACCATTATGCCAAAAACCATTTATTTAAAACTATGTCGCATTAGCTATTTTGACCTTATTTATGCACCATCATGTTGTCTAATCTTGTCTAGTTTGTTTGGTCAAATCCTAGTTTTCAACATTGAGTTTTCAATTAACCTTATCAAATTTGGATTCAAACATTGATTGATTTCTATTTAGGCCTCAATTTGTGGGGATGATACATAGATATTTCTCTTTTGGGTTGTATAACATTGATTATTTATTCATAGATCCTATCCTCGTCATTATTTGTGACTTTATTTAGGAGAACACAACCTTTCTCCAAAATCCTTTTGCCTTATGGATTATACCAATTGATCATGTTTATGTTTGATTTACATGTGTTAGGTCTATGTCAAAGTTATTTCTAAACTTGTTAGATAAAATCAAATCACATCATGCCTTTATTTCAAGTCTATCTTTTGACACCATTTGACCAAAAGTCCTAGCACAACCTGTTTGAGCCTATCTATTGACTCCATGTTTATAAAAAAGACCTGGTGACTCTTTTCCCTTTCCTAGTTTAGATCTTGTTTAGAAAACTTTGTCCTAGATTTTGACATGATAGTTTTTATTCATTACTTGACATTTTATGTGTATAACATTTGACATTAGACATTTGACGTTAGACTATTTTATGCCAAGTTTTAGTACAAATCATTTTGGAGATATAACTCCACTTTCAGATCACATTGGAGATATAGCTCCACCTTCGACCAAGTTAGACCAAGTTTGAACCATTTGTCCTTTAGATAGTTTTTTAGAGTTTGCATAACTCTAAACCTTTTATTTCAGATCTTTCAACATTTATGTGGATATGCCTAGCTACACTTATGGTGGAGTCATGTACAATCCAACTTATGATAGAATGGTTTCACAAAAACCAACTAGAAACCCCTACAGAGATAGATTTTTGAAGGAGTTTGATTATTATCCCTATAATAATCCATATGGGGAGCATATTCAAAATCCACAAAATCCAAATCAAGTTATCGAGTGTGATGATATGGTTTATGAGGACTTGGATACTTTGGCTTATGTAGCTAATCAGGCTCTACCACATTGTAACACATCTATTCAAGGACCACAATGTCATACCATTTTTAATCTAGGATCATGTCTAAGGAATGCCATTTATATACCAGGACCTCATCCTTTGACTTGTGTAAGAAATCATGCTCCACAATGCCCAAACTTATCCTTTTAGGTCGTAGTCCTTTGGTTTGTATGAACAACCAAGCTCAACACCACCCTGTTTTTACCATTTTAGGAATTCATCCTTTAGATCATGCAATCAATCATGCTCCCCAATTCCCTCCCATTATCCAACCATAGGCCATTCTTTATCTATTACTAATCTAATCAATCCCTTAATTGAGACAATCATTCAAATTCTAAGCTATGTTCAAAATTGGTATTTTCTAACTCATTAAAAACTAAGGCCAAGAAAACCAACCAATCCAAGATGATTTTGTTGAACCAATCACTTGTGATAAGTCAACCTATGATGAATCACCTTTCAATCCTATACTTATTGTCAAAAAGTCTCACTCTGAATAGCTATTATTTATTGAGTCACTTCTTAATGATTATAACCACATTTGGGTAAATCATTACCTCGACCATATGCCTATTTTTAAAGATTATCCCCTTAACAAGCTAGTCTCTATGGAGTTGTCTCTTATCCTTTTTTCCATCTTAGAGGAGTCTCACTTTGACAAGCCAGTTTTTTATGGATCACATTATTCCATCACAAGCCATTAATTTTCTAATACCAAACATTCAATAAGACATCATTGTAATAGAGTACCCATCATATGAAGAATTAGAGTTAGAGTTAGGTTCTATTCTTGAATTGACATCCAATTCAGCATCAGAATCATAATCAACATTAGTCTCAATATTAGATTTAGAGTCCTTTGAGAAAAAATTAGATTCAGAAGAATACATTCACAACTATTACAATATTGGTTATGCATGCCTCACAGATCAATTTGAATACACTTTTGATCCTTATATAGTTTTTGAGGATGATTACTTCAGCATCACCACATGTTCTCCTAGTATCTTATATGAGGATTAAGCTACCAAAACCCATTCCATTATCATTTCACATGTCATTACCACCAACCATCATAGCCATATTATTGACATTCCATCTCCCATAAATGTCAATTGGGACCGATAGAATCACACTTTGTTGAACTATATCCATGGTGACATAGTAATTGAGGAAGAAAAAGGAGGCTAAGACCACATTCATGTATTAGTGGAACACTTTCCTAGTGAAACCTTTTCAGAGGTGCTAGGGGATAAGAAAATTTCAAACTCAACATATTTTAGTGAAACTTTTTTGGAAGTGCTAGAAGAAAATCAAAGTCAAAAGCCATTGTTCATTAGTGAAACCTTCTCGAAGGTAGTATGGGATAATCAAGACAAATTCATTGGTGAAAATTTATTATAGATGCCAATCACTGAGCATAAAATATCTTCATTGCATGATGAAAATATTATTAAAGATCAAATCAAAATAGATTGCAATCTATAGCCTAATTAGATGGTAGCTACTCTCAAGCCCAAACAAAAAAAGAATATAGTGGTCTTATCAAGAGAATATTCAGAAGTATTTGGCCCCACCACATCTAAAGTAATGTTGAATTTGACATCAACAACATTATGTGTGATAGAAAGTCCTAGTCTTCATTTGTTGCCTCACCTCATACATCCATTATCATCTACCATTCAATTTTATAAACAAACATATCATCCAACTTTAATACCTATTTACCATCATGGCCACACTTTCCTTTGTAGAGGATACAAAGATACCTCAGTTCGATGCTTGAAGGAATCATAATCAACAATCAAGGAATAAGACAATAACATTATCAAAATCTAGATCTGTAACCAATTTTTGACAGAGTAGTTATTTAGAAGAGGTGTGGGGTAGTAATTTACATGAGTGATTATTTTAGTTGTCTCATTTTTTGATTAGGATGTGCATCTCCACTTTAGCAAGAACAACAAAATCATATACTAACAATAATCATCTAGGCCAAAAACATGTACCATATCATTTTATTTGCCATATCTATTTGCCATTATCACATATCCCAACCATTCACCTTACCATTAGGGGAAACTATCTTAAAACTTTATCTAGACCTATCATTATCCTAAGTAAGACCATTCTATTTTACCATTACCATTATTATCTATACTAAAGCCTATTTTTAGTCATCTTACCTAATCTTGTTTTGATCTTGGTTACTTTGGTTCTTTCTGCACTTTTTATGGGGGGATCCCAATAAAGTCTCAATAATCAATTATATATATGTTTTAATGAGTCTATGAAAGTAGTGTGAAAGTTGATCTGACAAAGTATCTTTCATTTTCCATCTTATATCAAGTTTGTTTATGTGAGTTTGATTATAACTACCTATGGGCAAGTCAGTGTCTCTCTAGTCTTGCTACTAATTATAACTGCATATGGGCAAATTAGTATCATTGGTATGATCCATTGTATCCTAGTTATAAATTATAAATACCTATGGGAAAACTAGGGGCAACACTTATTTATCATGCATTGCCACATCACCTTGCCATTGCTATTTTCATTTGACTGGCCATTTGCTAGATTTGAGAAATTGTTAGGACCTAGTCAAGTTTCTCCCCACCTTTTATGTGGATGGAATTATTGTGACTTTAGGTCATCTCAGGACTATGTAGGTTGTGCTTAATTCATGTTGAGGTCATCTCAATCCCCTTTTTCCATACGCTCTCACCATTTTGTGAGTAACCTAAGCCAAATGCTCTAGTCATTTTGTGAGTAGGTATCTTGTCATTCTCTAACAAGTTAAGATACCTCAAAATTCCAAAAACAATCATAATATTTCAAAATCCAAAAATACTTTTCCTATCTAAGCCTAGTTAGTTATCCTCGATCTACCTTACTAGGGTATGGTCATTGTTAGGATGATTTCTTTTGCTTTTATTTACAGTATTTTTGTTTGTTTGTTTATTTCAGTTTATTTATTTATTTGTGTGCTTTTTGTTTATTTCTTTGTTTGTTCACTTGTTTGTTTGTTTGATTTCAATACTATTGCCTCAACTTGGTATAGATTTATGTATTGGGTGATTCCTTACATACATTATTCTTGAGTCCATCTATATTCATATGTTAGCATTATCATCATGGTTTTTATCATTGGTGCATTGTTTTCAATTATTTATTATATCGGGAGTTAGTCCTTATGCATATTTTTGGATAGTATTCATGGTGTTATATCATGATGCATATTGTCACATGCTATAACAACAAGTATCTCTAGGAGGTTCTACAATCAATGGAGCATCAAAAGTTTCTCCTTGGCACCTTGGCAAAATTCTTCCATCCCACCGTTGATTAAATTAACCCATGGCCATTCTATTTGTATCATTTTTAATTAGGATGAGCATCTCCTTGTTTACAAGTACAACTAAATCTTTTCTATTAATCAATCTCATTCTTCTATCCATCTCTTTCATCACTTTCCATCCTCGTATGCTTGGTTTTTTATGGCTTCTTTAGTCATTAGACCATCATATCTACATTTTCACCTACTCATATTTAATATGTATTCCAAGTTATATCCTCGAGTTATGCTTGTTAATCAGTCCTAACTAGGGTACAATCATCTTTTTATAAAATTTAGGTACTTTTAATGATTATAATCACTTATGGGCAAATTATTATTTTGACTTTTATTCTTGATTATAATCATATTTGGGTAAATCAACATCCTTTTTCAATCAATGCATGCAATATATTCTCTTTTGTATTACTCTCAACCATAGGTTAATTCCACCTTTCTTCTTGCTTCTTTTCAAGGGACTATCTATCCACATATGCGATGACCACTCCCTCAAGGGGCATCATCATAGGATTACCAAACACCTTTTGGAGATTTTTATTCAATAATAATCTTATTTTTGGCATACAGGCCTTTACTCATTATTTGAGAAGACATTGTTTTGCCTATGATTTTTAATACTTATCAATAAAAAGGGAAATTGTAGACACCTAAAATTGGCCACCGATAACCTCCAACCAGGGTTTTGACACCAATTTCTATCAAAATGCACAATTTGACCTAAAAACATTAAAACATGATAAATGATGTGAACCTATTATATTTAAGTACTAATTTTGGCTAGAGTGTCACTAAATGGGCCAATTAAATTTATGAGATAGTTAACTTTGATCAAACAATTTTGAGTCAAAATGACATTTTCACACTTAGGTGCTTTGTATTACTCTTTTATACCAAATTTATTATACAAGACACGTGCATTTATAACTTTGTGTTGGAAACATCCTAAATGTGATAATGAATCCAATGCATCTAACATTGCATCCTAATTCCAATCCAATCAAATATTGAGTCAATAACGAGACAGTTTGACCAATGTGATTAATTTGTGCACCAAAGGGCTAAAATTTACACCAAAGTGACTAATCATGCTTAAAGCTAATTAATTAAAATCATGAACTTAATTGATAATTCTATGGATATTTTTGAATATTTGTTTTATAGAAATTAATATTGAATATCTACATCATCAAATGACATCATTTCTTGAGAAGGCATCCCTAGGCCATAAATGCATAAAATATCTCATCAAGCCACCCCATACCTCATTAAGACCCTCCATGCCTCTTTATTTCCTCTCTATCCCAAATATTTATGAAGGTATTTATTTATTTTTTCCTCAAAAATTTAATAGATTCTTAGCCACACATCTTCATCTTGAGATGCATGGTTTAGGTTCATTCTGACCATTTTGCAAAATCTATAAATAGGAGGGCTTGCCTATTGAATTTTAATCTTGAAGAATTCAAAGTTATAATACTTAATTAATTCCAAAGATTCATGAAAATTAATATTTTCAAGCCAAATTATTGATCAAAAGCCAAATCCATCACAAAGGTGCCAAGGAGAAGAGGAGATAGCCAAGCCTCCTTTGATGAAGACTCATTGATCACAATCTAAGCAAGCCACTTCAAAAAACTATTTGGATCATTAAAGGAAGGTTAAAGAAGGTTTTATTTGCATTTTAGTTGTTATTTTTGTATGTATGTTTTTAATTAATCTCTCCCTAGTATCTAGGCTTAGAGATGTTATGTTAGTTAGTGTGTTTCTTTCATTTTGTTTTCATTTTGGAACTAACACAATAATAACCATCCTCTCTTGAGTCAAATTCCTAATCTACACTATGTGACTTAGGATATCAATCAATTCATTTTATACCTACAAATTCATGTACCTATCATTGGTCAATGGGTTAGTGTTTTGAATTATGCTTTGAAGGGAGTTGTAGTGACATGGTGGGCAATTCATAGAAATGATCAACTCGATTGGGATGATTAAATGTGAAATCATTATTAGAATATTATAACTACCACAAGTCATCAGGATTAATTAGCCTTTCTTCCAAGAAATTGAGTGCCTTGAAATCCATATTCACAAATGTGTTGAAGTTTAGACTAAAGAACACATGGCATTGAAGTACTAGGTTCACATATTTTATTACACAATGGCTCCTTTACCATTAGCATGATATATGCATTGAGAAAACATGAAGGAGACTAAGCATTAGCTGTAGGTGCAGAGAAACTTCATATAGACATTTAGTTTTGAAGATGAGAACTCTCTAGTTCACAATGCATTCTTGAAAATCAAACATTTCTTATTTCATGGGTGCATAAAAGATTTAAGCACCATGGCAGAATCCATTACTTAGAAGGATGCAACTTGTGATCTAAATACAACATTATAAATATATATAGATACTAAGATAGAATAACAATCTCTCATGCATCCATGCCACCAAATACAAGATGAAGAATAAGAAATTGAAGATTCAGTTATTGATGGTGATATCAATTTGACTAATTTGTTTAAACCTAAATGGCTAGTAAAACTAGTAAAGGACTCCATCGTAGAACCTAATGAAGAAGACAAGCTACACAACATATAAATTCTAGAATAGGAATTCTAATTAATGATCTAAGAATTTTTTGCTAAGGAAAAACATAATATTTACCATCATCCCATTAAAAATCATGTAGCAAACATTGGAAGTGAGGAGATTCCTAAATTGGCACATATATGTGATTATTGGACTGAATTTGAATTTTTTGAAGCTATGTAATTCTTGAGATATTATCAATATGTGTTTCCCACTAAAATTATATAGGTCATAGGAGTTGATCCATATTTAGGTGAAATGCATATAAAAGTCAAGGAGTGCACACCACCCATAAAGAAATGACCATACAAGTTGAATCCAAACATGAAGTTAAAATTATGGTTGAACATGATAGAATGTAAGATGCAGGTATCATTTATCCCATGGAAAAGGTATATTTTGTTATTCCCATGGTATTGAAGCCTAAGAAAATAGGGGAGATAAAAATATGTGGTGATTATCAGATTTTGAATGATGCATGTGTAAATGATCCATTTCTAATTCCCTTCATAGATGAAATTTTGGAATTGGTCATAGGTCATGAGGTTTACTCTTTCATGGATGGATTTAGTGGATATCATCACATAGGCAAAGAACATAAAGCTAAAATGACTTTTACCATGAAATAAAGATCTTTTGCATATAAGGTAATGCCTTTTAGCCTCAATAATGCACATGCAGTTTTTTCTTATGCAGTGGTGATTACATTCAAAGATTTCATTCATGACTTTTTAGAAGTATATCTCAATTATTGGGCAATATTTTATTTATTTAAAGAACATTTTTATAAACTCTACCTCATGTTATGATGTTACCAAACTTTGTGCATTGATCTAGATTTAAAAAAATGTTTATTTTTTTATAACTTTTGGTGTCCTTCTAAGTCATGTAGTGTGTAATGATTTTATTTTGGTAGACCAGGACAAAATTATAATCAATCTAAGTATGCTTCCACTAGTTATCTCTATATAAGTGTGATCTTTTCTTATCCATATAGGGTACTATCAAAAGTTTATCAATGGATATGCAACCATTTCATCCCCATTAGAGTATTTATTACATAAAGGTGAAAAGTTTGTTTAGGTTATTGAGTACCAAATAACCTTAATAGAAATGAATCAAAGATAGGTCACTATGCCTATCCTTATCTTTCTAGATTAGAGTAAGCCCTTTCATGTTCACATTGATGCTTTGGGTATCACAGCTGGTGATATGCTTGCGCATCTAGGAGATGGTGGACTGGACCACCCCATATATTTTTCAAGCCAAAATTTATCTTCCATAAAAAATTATTACATGACAACATAAAGAGAGGCACTGTCTATTGTGTTTTCACTATAGAAATTTCACCATTATCTTCTTGAGACACCATTAAATTTTTTCATGAATCATCAAGCTTTTCAATACCTAATTAATAAGATAATGATGGGAGGATGCATTTCTTAATGGTTGATGTTATTTCAATAATTTTAATTTCTCATAACATCAAGTTAGGAAGAGAAAATATGGGACTAAACCATCTCAATCATATCACAAATGGAGAATAACTAGAAAAATTACAGGAAGATTCTCTAGATGCCCATCTATTTGATGTTTTTACAATCCCTAATTTTTTTTAAAAAATTGCTAACTTCCTCAAACAAGGAGTATTACCTACACATTACCAAGAAAGAGACAAGAAGTAGTTTGTCATCAAATCTTTGCCATATACCATTATAAATGGGTTGTTGTATCATTTGGGGAAGGATGAAGTACTACACAAATTAGTTTTGGAACATGAATGACCACACCTCTTACAGGAGGCACACTAAGGAATAACAAGAGGACATTTTTCTAAAAAATATACTACCATAAAGTTATTACAGAGTGGGTTATGGTGACCAAATAATTTTTAAGATGCACATAGAGTATCACATCACTGTAATGTTTATCAACACATTGGTAAACCACCACAAAGATATGAAATGCCTTTGCAACCTTTGTTAGCTAAAAAACCTTTTGAATAGTGGGGAATTGATTTTGTTGGACCTGTCAATCCAATGAGTAAATGTAGTAAAGCATAGTATATTATCACTATGATAGATTAATTTACCAAATGGGTTGAGGTTGCTATGACACCTAGCTATGGTGCAAAGGATGTAGTAAATTTTCTATATAAGAATATTATTACAAGATTTGAATACATTATCAAGCTCATTAGTGATTGAGGGATTCCTAAATAATACCATCAAATATCTTACTAAAGAATTCATGATTTTTCATCATAAAATCACTGTGTACCATCCACAAGCTAACAACTAAGCTGAGGCTTCTAACAGAGTGTTGGGAAAAACATTGACAAAGATCTATGATGTCAAGTAGGATGATTGGAAATATCACATTACTATGATTTTGTGGGAATATCATACACACTATAAGAGGGCCATGGGATTTACTCTATTCCACCCAGTCTATGGGATTGAAGTAGTTATGCCAATAGAATATTTGGTACCCAATCTATGCATTGTAATGGTAATAAGACTAGGGGATCATGAGTATTTCACCAAAAAACTTCTCAAATTAAATAAGATGGATGAGTATTGATGCATATCATCTTGTACATAAGAAGTTCATAAGCAAAGCTAGAAATCATGGTATGATAGGAATTTTCACCATAAGGAAATTCATAAAGATCAACTAATTTTGTTATATGATAGTCATTTTAGAGCATTCTCAGGTAAATTATAGATTAGATGGAAATGGCCTTATGTTATATATAAAACATCCCAATAAAGAACCATTATTTTGAGAGATCTACAGTGAACCATTTTGATAGGGTAGGTGAATCACTAGGCTTAAGACCTACTGATCCAACTGGATCCATATACACTCTAAAAATGAAGTCATAAAATTGTAGATTAATCATTGTCACAACATAGATCTCATTGAGATATTTATGATGCAATTTAACTGGGTTAATTTCAAGCTCATATGTGCAAGATATCATGTGTTAAAGTTTCTAGATTAAACAAGGAAAAAAGATGGCATAGGGTGTCACAATGTGTCATGAAGGACAAGTGGAATAGCTCAAGCAAGTCACATGGACCCATGGTGTAGCAACATGTGGTGGTGAGATTGTATGAGAAAAAATTTGGTTTCATAGTTGGTCTTTTAAAGGTGTAAAAGGCTAGCTACAGGGACTATAGTTGGTGGAGTCCACTTTTATCATGGAGGGGGACCCTACCATCGATAGAGCTATGAAGCATCTAGTTGGATGTTGACAAGTGTTATATTGTGAGTGGTCCATGTGGTGGGTCTTCAAGCCACCATGTGGCTTACCACCACCTAACTATTTCCATGGTTGAATTTTATTAAATAATCACATAGTGACTATAATTATTTAATATGCCAAATGGAAGCTCAAAGACCATCAACATCCCAACTTGCCACATTCCCCATGGATTATGTCATAACCAAAGGAATCCAAACTACTACACGGGGCCACACAAACCCAACATCCCACAAAATCCATGAAACATCCATGTGAAGCTTTCATCAACACTATGTTAATTCCTTATACCAAAAAAGGCTTTCAATGATTAAAAGGTGGAAGATAAAGATTTTAAATAAGCGAAAGGTATTTCTTTTACCAATGTGGGACTAACGATTTGCCTTAGCCCCAAAAACAATGTTGATGATTTTGAACCCTACCATCTTTGGAAAAGGACAAGGATATCACTGACTTAGCTGTGGGTATGAACACCTATATAAATCCATGAATTTGTATTTGAAGACATGTTTTTGGTGGAGACCAAGCATAAGGTTAAGGGTGTAAGAGACTTTGGGTTATTTATAATTGCCTTAAACTTTGTGAATTAGTTTAAGAGTAATACTCAAGTAAAAAGTGATCCCATGGAGATGATTTGATCCACTATTTAATATTGTATTCTATTTGCAACAATTTTTAATAAGGAGCAATCCCCATTAGAGTGGATCTGGAGACATACACCTTTAAGCCAAACTCTGATATTAGATTGGTTTGGTGTTTTTCTATCATTTTACCTCTTTATTCATTTACACTCATTAAAATTAGTCTTGGATGAATTTAAAATTTTTTAATCTTTAAAAAAATCAATTTTATTAAATCATTAAATAAAGGTTTCAATCGATTACAAGTGTGTTTTTTGTAATTTATGACACTTGTTTATTGTTGATTATAGATCAGATTTTGGTATCAAATCGAAGTTCATGGGTGAATTTGTGGTTTCATTTTTATCTAAATTTAGCTATTATAATACAATGGAACCAATGCTAGCATAAATTTAGTTATCATTGAACACCCTCATCACTACAATAATGAAATACCTATAATCCCAAGAGTAATGACAGCAAGTGGTGGAGTAAAGATAGGAGCTACAAATGAAAAATCTCTAACAAAGAATTAATATGCTATAGAAAAAAATACAGTAAGAACATTGACAGAAAAAAATGATGTGTGAAGATGTAGAGACTTGTAGATATTATTCTTGGTGAGGTCATATTACTGAGAGATGTTGGTTACTGCACCCCAGTTAGGGTCTGTTATGGTTCAAAAAGTGGAACAAGGAGAGAGGCAAGGCACTAGTCATGTCCAATAGAAATCAATCAACACAACTATTAGTATGTCATCAAACAACTCTAGAATATCTAATGTGACAACTGCTACTAGTTAAAGTGCCAGATATTATGTTATGCTATGAGGAAACTCAAAGGTAAAATTGTACTACTATTACTAAGTGGAAGTTTGTGTAGATATATTTTAATTGGAGTTTTATAGATTGTTATATCATTGAAGGTCTCACACAATGTCTAAAGATAAAAAATCTTCCATGACCTCACACTAAGACATTCAGAGGAGTTGATGGTATACTACATGGACATGTGACCCATCATGGCATCCTACATTTTGGTATTAGAGGGCTATTATTTGATAACATAGCTCTTGACATAGTTATAAGAGAAGGTGAGGAGATCACTTTGGGGAATTATTATCTCATACCCCAACATGCTAGAGACACTGCATCAGGAGAAAGAATCTAAATGATGAACAATCATACTTATGAGGTTTAGTTTAGAATAAGCCAAGCAATTAAGGTAAATTCTAATTATATTAGTGATTCCTCTAATTCATATAATCCTAATAGTCCTATTAATAAAAATGATGTTATAATTCTGACAACAAATATTTCTCTAATTATTAATGTATCTTTTGATGTAAATTTTGATGATGAAAATAATGAACACAACTCCTCTGGATATGTTGAAAATGTTAGGGATACTAAATGTGCTAACCCTAAACATTTATCAAGTCCATGTGTTGATATGTTTGAAAAGCACACAAAGGGAATAGGTTCTAAGTTGTTATATAAAATGGGATTTGAAGGAAAAGGCCTTGGTATTAGTGGTCAAGGAATTGTCTAGCCCATCCAAGTGGTAAAGAAATCACTTCATGCAGGGTTAGGATATGGCGGTGAAGAACAAATTTCCCAAGAAGCTAAGTTGAATGATTACTCAAGAAGAAAGCTAGAAAACCCCAAAGATCTAGAATAATCAATCTCTAAAGATGAAACAACTACATTAGATAAAGCATCTTCAAATGACTCATCAAGGTATACAAAAATGAAATACTTGAATGTATTTTTTTATTATGCCCAAGAAAGTCCTAAAAAGATGCTTAAGAAAACTACCAAAATTAGGTTATCTAAAGAAGATAGGAAAAGTCAAAAATAACCTAAGATAAAGGATGTAATTGAAACTTTAGTTAGGCAATAGATAGAGTCTTGTCAATCAGAACTAGAAACAACATCAATGAGAGAAGTGATAGTCAATGAAAAGTTGATAGTTTATAGTTTGTCACCCTAGAAAGGCAAACAACACTTCTTTAAAAGAATAATAGTTAAGTAGTCTAAGATAAATTCTATCTTTGATAAAAATTATCAAAAGAATTTGATATCTAAAGATGTTGTAGAAACTCTAGGTTTGAAAACTAAGCCAAATCTAAAACCATATTCATTGGATAAGATAGATGATGACAATAATGTACATGTAAGTAAAGCATGCAAACTAGGGTTTGCAATTACCTCCAACTTTTTTGATGAAGTTGAATTAGATGTCATTCCACTCCATGTAAGTGGTATTATCATAGGGAAACCATATTTGTCTCTAAGAAAGGAAAAAATTTCCAAGAAGGAAAATTAGTATAACATTGTAAAAGATGGGATAGAATATCTCATGTGAGCACATAGAAAATAACCGTTACAATAAAATGGTGCCTTTAGAGTTATTTTACTCATGTATGTTTTAGACAAGAACACTGAAGGGTAACATGAAGATGCCATAATGAGAAGCATCATGAACAACCCAAAAGATAAGTTGTATATTTTAATCTATATGTTTTAGTATGTACAAATATGTATGCATAAAGGCATTATTTATAAATGCATAAGACCCAAGTATGGGTAATGTTTGTAATCATTATATATAGTTCCAATGTTTTTAAAGACCCAAAAAGGGAAATGTTTGTAAAATTGTGTTTCTATGTAAGACCCTAAGAGGGAAATTATAAAATGGTGATTACTATAACACCAGGTGTCATGCAAAATTTTCATAGTAGTCAGATCCATTTTCTAAGAGTTGAAGGGCTGAGAGATTAAGAGCCGAAGAGATGAAGAGTCAAAGAGATGAGAGCTAAAGAGATAAAGAGCCAAAGAGTTGAGAGCTGAAGAGTCATGAACTGAGAACCATAAAGCTAAGAGCTAAGAGTTGAGAGCCATAGATTCAAGAGTTAAAGAGCTGAGAACTAAGAGCCATAGAATTGAGAGTCAAGCGCTGAGAGCCATAGAGTCGAGAGCCAAAGAGCTAAAGCGATGAGAGCTGAAGAGCTAAGAGCTAGTTGCTAGAGTTAAAACATTGAGATGATTTTAGAATGTGAGATTTATTTTCATGACAAGAAGGTGGAAGGTTTGTCTGTGAGTTTTGGGACTTTTCCAAGGTCTATTTCTAAGTTTATGTAGTCTTAGAAATGTGCTTCATAAAAGTGGAGAATCTATCTAAGAGTTCTAAGATTCTTCAAAGGGATAAAAATACACATTTTGAAGTGATCCAAGAAAGTAGAGAATCTATCTAAGGGTTTTGAGATTCTTTGAAGGGCTAAACATACACATTTAGAAGTGTTTCAAGAAGGTGAAGAATCTATCCAAGAGTTCTAAGATTATTCAAAGGTCTATAATATGTGAATTCATTATTGTTTTATAAGGATTGCCTTGCAATTGAAAAAAATTAATAATGAATTGGTTCAGCTAATTTGTGAAGTTGGAGACGTAGGCATTGTCAAACTCCATATTAAAATCTTATGTAGTGTGGTTGGTATTTTTGCATTGATTTTATTTAAGTTGATTATTTTTTGGAATAATTTTGATATATTTAATAAATTACCTACAAGGATCCAAGGTAAACTTTTTACACAAAAATTAGTTCTAGTTTATGGATCACCTAATGCCAATAATATTAATTGATCTCTTTCTACTAAGTGAGTGGGTGTTGTGTAGTAATGATTAGATTAGGATTTCTCACTTATACATGTTTTCTTATGTGTTTATTTTTCTCTCTCTCTCTCTCTCTATGTGTGTGTGTGTGTGTGTGTGTCTGTGTCTGTGTTTATAGATGATATCTTCACTACCATTTGGGAACCAAGATACCAAATATAGCATGTGCTAACTGTGCATAGGAAAATTCATGTGTGCCACTATGGATGTCAACAGGAGTGAAAGAAAGTAATTAAGTCCAAGAAATGTATGAACAAGTCACATCAACCAAGATCTTTGTCATATAACATGTTGAGGTATGTTCCTATTTTTTTTGTTTATGGAATTAATGTTTTCATTGATGTTAAAGGTAAATTTAAGTGTCATTGATGTCCTAGAAGTGATATTGTGAAGATAGATGGTGTCTTGTGAAACATAGTCTTGTCTTGGTAAAGGAATGCATAGTGAAGCTTGGTGCAATAAGAAAGATAAGGCTTATGAGAATATGTGTTGTAGTAATTGAGCATGGAATAAGGTTTTTTGGCATGATAATGAGTTTAAAAGTTCATCTACAATGGTAAGAAGGTCTCAAAGTGGTATGGTACGTAGTAAGTCTATTTGATGGCCTAGTTCTTAAACATGAAAATGGATTATAGAGGCATGGTGATGATGACATGGATGTGTATGATATTGAAGGTGTAAAATGAATTTATAAGAGAATGTGAGTAAAGTGTTGATTCAATCACATGATTCTTAGAGTGAATCAAATGGGTATGATCTTTATTAGTGGTTTTCTTATAGACTTGGTCTTAAGACCCTAAGGGGCATGATGAGGCATCATGATCAGGTTTGGAGGCTTATGATCTTATGTGATCATGGTATGAGATCATATGAAATAATTATGATGTATTTAGGTTAGTACAAAATGATTTTAAGGTCTAAGCATGTAATTGGCAGTTCAAAACCTAACATGCAAAAAGACCTAGTGTGGCCTAATGAGGGGTGAAAGTTAGTTTCCAAGGTGGTATATCTCATTTTAGTTTTGATATAGGTGTAATAGGTTATTTAAATATTTCTCATTAATTTTGAGGTCTTGAGTTGAAGGATAAAGCAAGAAAATGAGTTTAAAGTTCTCATATATATGCAAAAAGAAGAGATGAAGACTTGACAAGGAAATTTTGATGCTTGTTGACACGTGTATGATTTGAATGGTGTTTTTATCCTTTGATGAGAGATGGGTAAGGGTATTAGATAATATATCTATGCATTAGTTTGGCATTTGAGGGGAAATATTGTATGAATAATCATTAACACTAGAACATGTCTAAAGCGCTCCTTAAACCCTCTTAATGAACTAATAAGAAAAATGTTGTTGGAAATGTCCTAGAATGGATTGTTAAGGATATTTTTATGATTGAAGTTGGTATAGGAATCCTTTAGTCATCTCTAGGTGGTAGTGAATTGTCAGGATAGTGAATGAAAACTACATAAAAACTCTTGTTTCTCATAAATTTGGTATAGTAAGAAGGGTTGAATAGGTCAAATAATGAAAATAAATGGAGGTTGAAGCTTGAGACATGTTTTTTTTCATGGGATTAGTTAGAAAATTTATAGCCTCTATGTCAAATATTTTGGTCACTCAAGTTGATTTATTACTAAACTAGGCTAATGGTGAAACTAGTGAGAAAAACCAGTCAGAGTGAGAATATGTTTAGGTATGAGTTACAGTGGATTAAAAATGAATCCAATTACTTGAGGTTATTATTAAATAACTATAAATAATTTAAATATTCTTTATATATTTTTATTTAATTGAAAATGGTGTTCACAAAATGACCTATCTTAGTGAGTTATGACAGTGAAGGAGTAAAGTTCAGAGTTTGATCTATATGTTCTATATTTACCATTAGACCTCTATCTATACCTTTGTGATGTAATATGTTAAAAATATGTCTTAAGATCATATAAATTAATTATAATTTCATGTAATTTATTATATAGGCACTCTAAGTCATGTTCACCATGATTGGTTCTTAAGATAGATTGACAAGTCTGGGTATACAAGATGAAGTGAAGTGTTTGGGTCTATATGGCACGAGTTAATGTATCTAATGAAAATTTTTGATGATTTTTAGGATTCATATTAATTTTAAATTATTTATGAAATACTAAAAATAACTTTAAAGATTTTTAATGTGGAATCCAAAATGGCTTATGTAGATGTGTGAGGACTATGAGAAAGAAGCTCAAGAAATTGGTCTATAAGACCAACGATTGAAACTAAAAATTATATATATATATATATATATATATATATATTATAATGATATATATGTCATATTAAATATTAATTTGAATTATAAGTCATTAAAATTTCCTTAAAAGTACTAAAGACATCATTCATCATGACTATTTTGATAGGCTTGTTGGCAATTCTATGTAATCTTGTAGAGATGAGTTTGAGGTGTTTTTGATAGAGTTGAATAATATATTGTATATTAAGATTTATAAATGTATCTTAGGTTCATGATAATTCATTTAGAGTCATATTTTCTCCCTATTCAAGAGTGGAGAGTCAAATGTTCCTGATGTTATATTGGTAGTGTTTAGTAGTTCTGAGTAATCCTTTTGCAAGAGTATTCTTGGGGCCTTTTGGCCTATGTGGTGAAGAATAAATTACATTATTCTGACCTTGAGGTCATGAAATATATATTAATTATATTTTTTCATGTGATTATATGTCAAATTTGGTTGTATTCTTCAGTTATGTGAGACAAACTTTCTGGTAGTGAGAAAAATAATGGAGAGTAGACGTAATGGCATGGTTCAAGGAGTCAAAGAAGCTAAATGATGTTAAAGACATATATGGAGTTTATAAGGGGTATATTTTATGTGTATGTGAAGTTTTTCATGCATTAGTGTATACTCAATATGTTTCAATCTAGTCCAAGTGTATTGTGTGCTTTAATAAGACCTAATTACATTAGGTCTCTATTAGGCCTAATGGAGAGAGAATAATGCATCATTCTAGCCTAGAAGAAATTATACCATACCAAACTATCATGAAGGTATGATTAGTTTATAATCTTTGTGCACTTATTGTGTGTTCTTGAAAATTCAAACTTGGTTAAATGGATATATGGAGATGTTGTTCTTTGTGTCAAGATCCTTCCATACAAGTTTGGTGTCTTGAAGTTTTTCCAAGCTCAAGTTTTAAATATTAAAATTTTATCTTGTATAATATGACATGATCGAGGTTGTTTAATTTTTTATTCAATAAATAATCATTGAGCATTAAAAAATATGATCATTGGGGTTTAAATTTAAATGACTATGCATGAACCTGAGAGCATTCTTTTTCATATAAAAGCCATAGAAGAGGTCAAAACTTATTGGCGTAAAATTCAAATTTGAATTAAACTTCCTATATATTATCCTAAAAATGATTTGGATATTTGGATGTTTTTATAGCTACATTTATTACAGATCAAACCTAGAATTTATTGACTGTGTTGTTTCATAGAGAACCCAGGAAGAATAAATTAAATTTAGAACCTCTCTATTGATCTTGAATTGGTGTTCTGAGTATTGGATGATGTTTTTATCTCATTATAGTATTGTTCCATGGATTGAATAATTTTTCAAAGTGTGCCCTTTTGTAAGCAAATGTCAATGAAAGAGGACTGTACTTAAGATCTATGTTTTTGGAAGACATTGAGTGACTTGTTGAATCATTTAGAGCTGTTGGTCACTTTAGGTGGATGATCAAAGCACTTGAATATGTTCTTAAGGTATTTAAGATATTTTTAAGTGTTTTTAAATGATAAAATTGATCCTAGTTGTGAATTTATAACTCAAAAGATAGAGGTATGAGGGTTTCTTGTCTTCATGTGACTGTAAACCCTAAGGTGTGTGTTCATAGGGTAAATGACTCTATTATGGCATATAAAGCTTAGTAAACACTATATGAAATGATTGAAATGGTTTTTTAAAAATATATCATGATTTTAATGAATGTGTGATCTCAAGGTGATGTGTAAGAAGCCAAAATCAAAACAAGGGTGTGAGAGTTGAAGATTGGTCTACAAGACCAATGCTATTAAAGGTAGAGATTGTTTGTTTATGTGATCCATGGTATGAATTTGGTTATACAAGTGAGATAATTTGTATCAAGTGTGTTCTTTTTATTTAGATAATTAAAATTTAGCTATTTATGTTTAGTTGGATGCTTGTCCTAAATTACTCCAAATAACTGTTAAGAAGTGTTGTCAAGACCTATGAGCCCTTATGAGGATATTCAAAGATGGTTTGGTGACTTCATATGATCTTATGTTTACTATAGAATTAAGAAATGGTTTTTATCTTCATGTGAGAAGGGATTATGACTTGTGGAGAAGGCCTTGTGGGCCCTATAATAATATTTGTTGCATAAAATGTGTTGGTCATCATTGGTAACCCATATATGGGTAAATTTTTCTTCATTCAAGGTATGGTATTATTGTGAGATATGTGTTTTATATAATCAGGTGGTTTATGGTTTCAAATTACATGATTTAGGTAAAGCATGGAGTTAGGGGGATCTCACTTAGGTCTCTTGAAAATCTTGAAGAGAAGTATGTATGGACAAAGGGGGAGCTTGCATGTTCTATAATTGGTTAGGTCCAAGGATTAGTGGACTATGTGTGGATGAATTTGTGAGAAGGTAGATGAACCTTTATCATTAATGTCAAAATGGGATAAATACTTGATTGAGATAAAGTCCAACATGGAGAGATGAGATTGATTTATCATGTTAGAGTGTTTGCCATCAATGACAAAGGGGGAGATTATTGAGGTGTGTTCTTATTTGGTGTGTTTGTAGAATTAATGTTTTCATTGATGTAATAGGTAAATTTAAGTGTCATTGATGTCCCAGAAGTGATATTATGAAGATACATGGGGTCTTGTGAAACCTAGTATTGTCTTGGTAAAGTAATGCATAGTGAAGCTTGTTGGAGTAAGTATGCTAAGGCTTGTGAGAAGATGTGTGGTAATAATTGAGAATTGAATAAGGGTTTTTGGAATAAAATTCAGATTCAAAGTGCATCTATAGTGGCAAGAAGGTCTCAAAGTGATATGGTACCTAGTAAGTCTATTTGATGGCCTAGTTTTTAAGCATGAAAATGGCTTATAGAATCATGGTGATAATGAAATGGATGTGTATGAGCTTAAAGGTGTATAATTTAGTGATAAGATAATGTGAGAAAGGTGCTGAAGTTAGTCACATGACTTTTATAGTGAATCAAATGGGTATAATCTTCATTAGTGGTCTTCTCATAGACTTGGTCTTAAGACCCTAATGGGCATGATGAGGCATCATGATCAGGTTTGGAGGATTGTGAAATTATGTTAGCATGATATGAGGTTATATGACATTTTTATGATGTATTGATATTATTACAAGATTATTTCAAGGTGTTATCAAGTTCTAAGCATGTAACTGGTAGCTCAAAACCTAATGTGCAAAGAGACCTAATATGGCCTAATGAGGGGTTAAAATTATTTTCCAAGGTGATAGGTCTCATTTGATTTTTTAAAAAGGTGTAATAAGTTGTTTCAAGATTGATCATGAAGTTTTATGTCTTTATTTTAAGGAGAAAGTAAGAAAATGAGTTTCAAGGTCTCCTATGTATGTAAAATGAAGAGATGAGGACCCAAGTTTGATGATTGTTGACATGTGTATATATTGCATGGTGTCATAATCCTTTGAGGAGATATGGTTAAGGTTCCTAGATAATATCTCTAGGAATTAGTTTTAAATTTGAGTGATGATAGTATATGAACAATTGTTAACACTAGAATAGATCTAAAACCCTCCTTAAACCCTCTTAATACCTGATAAGGAAAATCATGTTGTAAATGTATTAGAATGGATTGGTAAGGATATTTTTATTATTGTATGTGTGATATGACTCCCTCAGGCATCTATAGGTGGTAGTGGATTGTCAAGACAATGAATGGAAGCTATAAAAAATTTTCTCATAAATTCGGTATAGCAGGAAGGGTTGACTAGGTTAAAGAATAAAAATCAATAGAGGTTGAATATTGAGACATTTGTTAATTTTCCATGGGGTTAGTTAAAAAAATTTATATCCTCTGTTGTTAACTATTTTTGTCACTCAAGTTGACCCATTGCTAAACTAGGCTAATGGTGAAACTAGTGAGAAAAACTAATCATAGTGAGAATGTGTTTAGGGATGAGTTGTAGTGGATTAAAAATGAATCAAATTACTTTAGGTTATTATTAAATACCTATACCTAATTTAAATATTGTTTATATGATTTAAATTTCATTTAATTTTTTTAAAATGGTGCTCATAAAATGACCTATTTGAATGAGTTAAGACAGTGAAGGAGTTATGTTCAGAGTTTGATCTATATGTTCTATATTTACCATTATAAATTTGTAAATTTGTGATTAGATATGTTATAAATATGTATAATGATAATATAAATTCATTATAATTTCATGGAAGTGATTCTATAGGTTCTCTAAATCATGTTCACCATGACTATTTCTTAAGATAGATTAACAAGTCTAGGTATGCAAGATGAAGTGAAGTGTTTGATTATCTATGATAGGAGATAATGTACATAATTAAAATTTTGATGTTTTGTATTATTTATATTTTATTTCAATTATTTATTAAATATTTATAATAAATTCAAGGATTTTCAATGTGGAATCCAAAATGGCTTATCTAGTTGTGTAAGGATTGTGAGAAAGAAGCCCAAGAAATTAGTCTGTAAGACCAATGGTTGAAACTAGAACAAATAATATATTTATTAGATAATTATTTAGAGGTAAATTTTTAACTATTAATGTGATTTAAAATTCATGAAATTACCCTTACAAGTAATAAAAAAATCATTCGTCATGATTGCTTTAATAGGCTTGTTGGCAGTTCTATGTAGTCATCTTGCAGAGATGAGTTTTAGGTGTTTTGGATAGATTTGAAGAATATATTTCATATTATTATGTTTTATATGTATATAAGGTTCATTATAATGATTTTTTATTCAGATATTTTCCATATTCAAGAGTAGAGAGTCAAATATTCTTGACTCTATGTTGGCATTTCTGAGTAAGCCTTTTATAGGAGTATTCTTGAGGCCTTTTGACCTATGTGGTGAAGACTAAACTACATGATGATGACCTTGAGGTAATTAAATATATATTAATTATATTTTTTCATGTTATTATATCTAAAATTTGGTTTTATGCTTTATTTATGTGAGACAGACCTTCTGACCATGAGAAGGGATAATGGAGAGTAGACCTAATGGCATAGTTCAAGGAGTCAAACAAGGTAAATGATGTTATGGACCTATATGGATTTTATCAATGGTATATTATAGTTTTAAGTTAATTTTTTAATGTGTGGATACTCAAGATGTTTTAATATGGTTCAAGTATAACATATGCTTTAATAAGACCTAATTACATTAGGTCTCTATTAGGCCTCATGGTGGTTTTGGAACTTAAGGTTAATGACCAACCTATGTAGTGAGTGTTTAAATTTTTTAACGTGTTTATTGACCTATTATAAGGTTAATAAAATTGTGGAAATTTTTTTGTCTGACCAAGGTGGGTGAGAGCAAGAGTCAAGTATAAATATAAGGCACAATAGGCCCATTTTTATAAGTTAAGGAGATGAGAGTACAAGCAATTAAAAGAGCACCTTAAGAATAGTAGGTCTTGGAGACATTAAAAGGGAATAATATGATCATACATGAACTTATAATATGATTTATGAGTGTGATTTTCAAGGTCAGTTGACTTAAAGCCTAGTAATAGGCATATTGAGTGAGTGAGCCTAGAAGGTTGTTTGAGAGAAGTAGAAGGTTAACGAGAGATGAATGAGTTGATTGTTGATTGAGATACCATCATATTTAAATAAAATATGTTTTGTTTATATATGATATAGGATATAAAATATATAATAGATAAATAAGAAGTCACCATCTGTTATTGAGCAATAAGGTGTCTTGAGGTGATCAAGTTTGTCTTGGCTAAGTTGGTGATTTTTCAAGGAGTGGGAGATACCTTGTAGGTTAGAGATTTTAGAAGTGTCCTTGAAGTGGTTGGGTTAGTTATGAGTCACTTTTGGGTTATATCCTCCTTACAAGTTGGAGTTTTCTAAAGGATTAGTTGAGTTGGTGCTCTTTTTGGGGTTGGTGACTCACTAAATGTTGATCCATTGATTATAAGATAGTAGTCCAAGTGGTTTTTAAATGGTTTTTATCCCACTTTAGGTTTGACCATGTAGATCTTGTGTGTTATGTGTTATGTTCTTTATTCATTCTCATATGAATGGTTAAATATGCATTGCTATATCTCTAGAGTAGTTTTGATTGTTTTATGATAAGAGGAATTGAAAGAAAATTTTGTACACTAATTCACCTCCCCTCTCAGTGGTTGTGCTTCCAACATAATGGTCATCCCCAAGTATTTAATGCTAGATCTAAGGTTTTATTGACCTAATATTCAATAAATTGGTAGTTTTTCAACATCATCTTCTCATACTCCCATACAAATAGTAAAGAAGATAATGAAATATCTCCACACATGTGCCAATGACTAACTATCTTAATTTCTAGATTGGATAAAATTTGTCACATTAAAAATTGTATTCTTGTCAAATTGGTAGCTCAACATGCCATTTATGTAGAAACTAATAGGTAAAAAATCTATAAAGGCATAATCTTATGAACCAAGTCTACATTTTATCCTTGTAAATATTTTCATGATTTGTAACTTTAAAGAGCTGAATTAATTTTAATGTATAGAGAGCCAATAGAGTTTTAATTTCATCACTCATAAATCATGGGTACTTCAAAACTCATTAGGTGTTTGATAGACACTCAAAAATAAGAAATGGGCATCGATATAGCCTTTTGAAAAATAAAATTCAATGATCTAGAACCCTTTGATTTTATTATAATAGAGAAAAAACTATTTTACCTAGACCCCATTGATGCTACACAACCACTAGCTCTCACAGTCACCCACTACTTCCATTACATAAATATCGAGTGACTACTTTGAATGCCCACTTTTGGTAACTTTGGGGAAATTTTATAGGTCTTGATTGGTATCTACAATTATGGTAACATATACATTAGTCCCGATACTATGATCATCATTAACATAGAAGCAATGGCTTGAGATTTAGACATGTATGCATAAGGAGATTCTCTTTCCCCATACAAAATGAGAACACCACCATTATTCAAGAGGTCTAACATTTATATGTTTAAGGATATAGAGGGATCCCAATTAAATAAATTCATGATGAACTAGTGCACATCCTGGTAGACTGCATCACATGGAGATTCTGACAAACCACCAAGTCTACCAGGTAAATTAAAAAAGGGGTTGTAGACATTACCCACCAAATCATCCATCAAAACAAGTGGTTTAATTGGCTTAAATAATTCATTAAAGATCTACTAATGAATATTGACAAGTTTTTCACATCTCCCAAGAAAACATTTTGGTATCGGTTCCTCATTTTTCAATTGTGCTTCACACAATAGAAGTATCCTAAGGGATAGGTGCACCTTAACACTAATTAAATTTTAAGTTTAGGAAATTATTGGGAGAATAATTTGGATTGTAAATCTATG